>JAQFVV010000451.1:0-465879 GCA_028023455.1 Epiperipatus broadwayi
CTTGTCTTGTGCATCCTCACTTCAGAATAGTATATGATATAAAATAAAATGGGTTCTAGCTCAGTTAATAATTAATAAATAAAATATTCAGCATTAAAATTAAAATGTTTCACTAGCTCAAATTTAAAATACGAATAAGGTTCAGTTTATAAAAATAAATTAAATAAATATTTAATATTTTCATGAGACTTGAAGTGAAAATACAGGTGACAAGATAGATTACATTGAGTGATCCCACAGGATACTACCTCAATGGCATAAGAACACTATCCCCCCTTATTACTATTTCAAATAACAAACTCATAGTATTCTTACGACTTTAATAACTTCTACTCACTAAGATTAAGTTAATAATTACATTTTAATCTTCTATTTATAATAATCTAGCTCAAATAAAATAATCTCAGGTTCATAAAGTTTATTCTAAGTTAATTTAAAAATACGGTAGTAAAATATGAGAAGCGATTTTATGTCATAATCTACTACACTTAAACTAATAATATTAAATAATAATAATATTCTTCATTGTTTAACTACTGGATATCTTTTTTTTTCGTTATATTTTTATTACCATATAAAATAATATAATATGATCTTATATCTTCATGTAATAATATAATAAATACGTGGTAGCATTTTGATAATCTGATAAACAAAATATGTGTGGCAACTGATAGCATATAATTCAATATACTATTGTGATAACTGATTTATGAACAATAAAACAATGTAAAATTATGATTATTTAATTAAATGAATACTAATAAAATGTTTAAAATTCTTAAAATACTTCTCTGTTTATCTTTTGTGCAAAATTATATTTTTGTTTCAATTGTTATGAATATATCGTGATTTCATGCAGTGAAGTGGAGAAATGAACAATCAAGACACAAAAATTTTGAAAAACAAACTTTAACAAAGTTTATTAACAACAACAAATAAAATAAACAATTTATGTACACTATTTACAATGGATATCCTTATTTTAATCTTACATTTTTATCTACTAAGATATATAAAAATAATTTATAGTTTAGTTATATCTTTATTTAGACTTAAGACAAAATTAAAAAAAATGTTACCATTTGGTTTCTCATTATGGTTAACTTATTATAAATATATTTACTTATTAGCAGAATATTTCATCCTTAATATTATTAAACTATCTTATTTTTTAAAAAAAACATTCATAGGAAAACATTCTACACAAAACAAAATTAACTTTATAATGAGTATGGATTTCTCAAAATATTAAAAAAAAATTTCATCTTGCAAAGTCAAAGATGTTACATAAAATATTCATCCAAAATTCTGTACTAGATTTTAGTGTTTTATCACACAATATTTACTAATCATAATATATTCTTATTTAGCCTTACTTTAGTATGATATAAGTGTAATAATCAATATATTCCTGTTATTCAATAAACAAAAATATATACTATGCATATTCCCTACATTTATTGTATATTATTGTATTTTAAAAATATGCAATACTTATTTTTCTTCTAAAAAATAATAATAAAGTATTTAAAAATAATTAACATTTCAAAGAAAACATCTTGTTTAGATACTCTATTTTAAAAATTTATATTTCATTTCCAAAATAAAATTCAAAATATATTCTATGATTCTTTCTTTTCCTTAGGATTCATTGGACCTTCAATTTTAAGTTATAAAATTCTGTTCCTTATAAGCAAATAAACCAATCTTATACAAAACGATAGCATAACCTAAGTTCTAAATTATTTATCATTTCTTTTCAAAATATCTTACTGAACGAGGCAGTTACATGAAATAAAGATAGCGAAATAGATGTATACGATTTAAGGAAGAAAGCTATAGTATCACTCATAATATATCTCAAAAACATGGCACAATGCATTACAAGAAAGAGGTATGACCTTTATCTGTCTAATAACCTCTAATACATGAATGATGTTAAAGCTATTTCTGCAGCTTTATTAGAACATCAAATATTTAAAGAAATATAAAACACTGTCCAAATAAAATGTGTACCAGTCATAGGGCTTTGTTAACTATGCTGATATCCACATAAAGACTAAATATTATTTCTATTCCTTATAACATCCTATTTCTTAAAACTTCATCTTGGTTTCCTGTTCACTAAGTACTTCCAAGCCACTATCTCAACATTATTTCTCAAGATTTTCCACATCTTACATCGATAAATAACTATCTGCATTTACAAAACAATAAATAAAATTCATTGATAATTAAACAATCTAGCTGTTCCATAAGAAAAGTCTGTCCATTTCATCACTCTGTATGCTTAATCATATATAATCTAATCAGACAATATTTGAATATCCTAACATGAAAATTTTAAAAGAATCACATAATTATTTGTTATTATGTTGGATTATATCACTAATGTATAAAAAAAATCATTGTATGCATATTTTCAAATCAATCCTATCTCATAATGTTTTTTAAAATGTGGTATGAAAATGCGTTACATATAATTAAAACTTTTACACTTCATTCTTACTATCCGTAGATGATCTAAAGAAAACAAAAAAATATACATTATAAATTATTAATAATCATTGTTATTACCAAAATAACCTTTATCTGGTCATCATTTGTAGGCTTCTTCATCCACTAGATACCGATCATTGCAAACATAAAGAAATATACATCCATACACTTTATTTTAAAATATATTCTTATCTAAATTATTAGATTATTCCATTATAAAATTTTATATCATCAACAAATTAATGTTTTATGTTTTCCTAATCTTATAAAAAAAATTTAGATTTAAACTAGGTTAATAAAATAAAAGGAATCAAAACTATAATTACATATTTTCTTGACAATAGTTCCTGATAAGTCCAAAATGTTTATTTTTTTTCTCTAGAGTTTCCTAAATGTTCTCCTTAAAGCACGTTAAAGTTTAAAAATAAAAATAAATATTAATCCATTTAGTAAAATTTATAGAAAATAATCCTTGGTTTTAGTATTTAGGACGATAATTATTAAATCATAATATTAATTAATCCCGTGAAATTTCTTCAATATTCTCTGCCAATATTCTCTGTGGCATATCTGATGCATCTTCCATTTAATTTAACTTTAAAAATATTCAGTAAACTTTTTTTTATAATATTTCCATGGATCCATCTTTTATTCAACTATGTGTTCACTTTTTTATATAAGTTTCCTTCTTAATACATTTAAACTTTCGTTTGGTATTTTTTATATATCACTTTTTTAAAAAAAAAAAACTTCAAGTACTTTTAAACAAATCTTTTCTAAATACATTTTAAACAATTCTAAGACTGGAGGTTTTAATATCAAAAACGCTTCTGTAACATATTCTCCTGGGTTCTTTTTTTAACTCTTGAAAATATTTTTTTTTAAAAATGTTACCTTCAGAAAGGATATAACATTTTACTCCTTTTGATATAATATTTTATAAAACAATTCATAAGATATAATTGTCTTATTACTATTTTAAAAAATAAATCTTGGATAAGCTTATCTAAATAATAATGCATCTCCAATTTTTCCTTTTTAAACGGAAAATAACTTTCCACTGTATCAGTATAATGTCCGTACTATGATTTTTATGCACTAGAATAGTTCTCCGGTGAAGCACTAACAAAGCTGTATCAAAATATTCCAAAAACATTTTTATATTATTAGAATTTATATCCATTTCATTCCACAGTATATCCATCTTTTCATTGCGAAGTTTAGGTCAAAGTTCAGATAAAATAATCCTGGCAAGTAACTTTTAAAAATTAGAAAATCATTTTCAAGAAGTTCCCAAATATATTATTTTTTTAAACTCTCCTTCGCAAAATACTTTTAAAAATATCAATTAGTTTTTTGCAAATAAAAGTACAAAAAAATATTAAAAATTGACTAAAATAAAAATTTAAAAAATACTATCTCTTTGATAGCTGCTAATATACCTTTCTCTGGTTTCAATACATTATTAAATCTCCCTTGATACCCCGTGCAATTCATATTTATAGTCTGTAAGAATACCTCATTTGATTGATTGATTCTTACTTTTAGCTTGAGAACAAATTTACATATTTTTAGTTTTTTTACAGAATTGAATCTTTAAAATAAAAATTTATGATGTAATAACTCAAAAATATTATTTAAAATACTACCTTTAAATCAATTATTACTTTATTTAAATTATTTAATCATTTAAAATAACTTTTAAAATAATTTTAATAACTTATTCCATTCTTAATGTTCAATTTATCCATTTTTTATTTAAACAAAATATTTAATTTTTATATTATGAGTGTATTCGTCTTTATTACATCATTTAAGCATGTTATACGATAGTTAACTTAATATTTATTATTATTTGCTTTTATGATAGGCAATAATTCCATCCAATTCTATAATGCAACCTTTTAAAATATTTTGAACTTTGTTATTAATTCAAACAAGCAGTATGTGTGAAAGTATGCATTATACAAGTCACATGATCAATAACTTTGACAGATGATTTTTTAATCTATTTCTCTGCCCAGATTTGTAAAATTGCAACACTTTATTATATTATATAAAATAATTATAAAAATTCGGAAAAATAATTTAAAATATAGAATTAAATACAATTTTCACCATCATAAAGTTTATATTTAAAATGTACTATCTTAATTTTGACTATTAAATATGATTATAAATTTAAACATAGCATTTATTAACTATAAGTTTTAAACTATTAAAATCGAATTTTTTTAAATATACTTTTAATAATTATAGCTGTGTTATTTAATATGGCCAGCTTTTACAACCATATGCAACAATATTTAAAGCTTTACTTAACTACTTTTAAATAATTCGCTATAATTTTATATACCATGTATTTTCTCTAGCTTCAAATTGTACTTTATATTATAATTGACAAACTATAATTAACATATTAAAATAACATATTCTAAAATTTAAAATTTTTAGTAATTGACTGTTATGAACTATTACTGACCTATAGAAAAGGGCACAATATATATATATATATTGTAACCATTCGCTTGCCCCTCAACTACCTATCATGCCGAACTCGTTGCGGCACTATAAATTGTAACCGTTAATTGTGTGGTCCCAACTACATAACGTAAGTGCACTAAGAATCTTAACTTCGATCACTGATCAATTCCCATTGCACATTGTCAGCTATTAAGAGCTGTATCCAAAAGCATATCATGCTATCTATTTTATGCACCAAAGACCACAACCAACATCTGGAGCAACTTACCACAGACCAAACTAATGATCTAACATAAACTTTTTATGATTTAATTTGATCGCAGTCAGGGTGTACCGCGAAGAACTACCATAGTAGTATGATAAAATACATTAAACAAATTATAAGTGTAATGTTACTATTTTTCAAACCTTAATTTGCGATTTTTATTGTATGAGACCCGATGGCCGACCATGTACAAGATGGCATAATTTGTGGAATTACATAAGATTATGAAATTTTAAACCATCTATATGATTTTTAATACAAATGCTAGTCCAGGTAAAGCTTTGCAATAAATAAACATAAATACTTGGGTTCTTTTTTATAGTTTACTATATTACTGAGACTCTTATTATGCTGACAAATGACAATTTAAAAACGTTAAGTAAATATATTCAATCATATTATTATCTGATAAATCTGTTTACAGGTTTAATAATCAATTCGTATTGTATACTAGAATCAACTACGCAAAGCCAAAATGATGGAAAAGGTAAATGGGATTTTATTGTACCTTACACATCATAAACTACCAAAGACGAAAAGCATCCAAATGTTTTCTCAAAAATATCAATAAACTCTTATCATGTTGACGATAGTATGTACTTCAATGTATGCTCTATCCAAGGTTTATGATTTCTGATTTTAAGAATGACACATAGCAACGGCACAGTAAGTTTAATTATAAATCAACGTTTATTTACAAATTTATGAATAATAAGTAATTAATTCCAATGTTATAATTAAAGATATAAATAAACAAATAAAATAAATAAATTATAATTCCATCGACTTTCTTCAATAACATCTCATAGGTACAGTTTTTAAAAACCTAATCATACCTTATATTTCAATTTGATATGATGAATGTATTGAGAAAATTATACTAAATTCAGCATCAACTCATGAAATATTTAACGTCATTTCCAGATTCAATAAATCCATACCGTAAACTTATAGTAATATCATAAATAATATTATATCTGTAGGATTTAGCTATAATGCAATCATTAAATAAAGTGAAAATTTAAACTTACAGTCCGGTAAATAATAATCAACCAACAGTTAATTATTATGAAGTAACTTGAATAGAATGTCCTGCTACCATTTGATGATCTAACTTATAAATTATACTTACAAATGAAAGAAGATGATTTAGCAGATTAACTAAAATACTTTGCCCAACTTATATCTATGAAGTAAAACACATTCCTGTGGATGCATTCATCTACACGTAGGAATTAAATAACACTAAACACTTTGTGGATTTATACACCTTCATAAAGCAATAAGTACAAGTACACTATTCCGCGGATTAACCACCAGCGCAGGAATGAGTGTAAAATACAAAGAATGGCAATTAAGTAATCTGCGGATTAACCACCAGCACAGATTAATGCCCTTTAACATTCTAAAACAACATTACTATTTACTTCACATTAAAGTGCAAAATCATCCTCCTCAGTTATTCTGACCATTCAGAAAAACACTAACACTTTAGCAAATGTGGGTTCTTGCATAATAAAATGTTACGCTAATCAGGACAACTAATGTACTAACTTATCTTTCTTAAAATAAAACATATGTAATATAGTATAAGTAATATTAGTATAGGAATATAAATCTGGAAAGACTCACAAAATACCTCATAAAGATTGATATATCTCATGAATTCATTTAGTACTTTTCAAGCTTTTTCGCAAGCGCTATTCTCTTGAATAAATATTTTATTCAACCCCTATTAATTTAAACTTAATAAAATATAACTTATGAACTTCACATGCAAGTTCATATAACGATAAAATTAAAGTAATGCATTATTCATCAAATACATAAAATTTAACAGTGTGTGTGTGATATAAATTAAATGTATAGCATTTTATAGTTCAATACATGAATTTTAGCAGGTGTGTGTATCACAAATTGGATTGTATAGCATTTTATAACTCCAAATATTATCCGTGGAATCCATGTACGATGTGTCGAACAATAAATATACGAAGCAACAGCTATAATTATAGTTGAATTCCATACATGCAACTTTATCCATTTGTATTAGTTATTATAATCACTATTAGATTAACGATTTTACGTGGCTCCATAAACATGAAACAATTTCAAAACATGACACGCAGAATTTAAATGAAAATGTTTTTCATAAGTTATTAATCTCTACATTTCTCTATTAAAAATGTTCCAAGTTTATCACATCCATGCTAATATTTATTTATCCACGCTTAAATCTAGGAATACTAATTATAGCAATTAATTTAATCATTCCAAACCGACGATAAAATTAGAAAATAGCTTTGATTAATTGTTTGAAGACTGTTTATTATCCAAATGTTAAACAAATTAACTAGCAAATATATTACTGGCATTGTAACGTTAAATATCAATCAATACTATATTTTTATTAGAATTAGAAACGGAAATATTAAACTATGTTGATAACTTTAACATTTTACTTTAATTTAAACTTCTTCTTTTTTAAAAAGCAAATTTTCATATTCATAAAACTTCTGTAATTAAAATACTTATTTAATTTTTCCAAATTGTAGAATAATAAACATTTTAAAACATACCAAACTCTTGCAATTAATTCTTTTAAACTGGGAAGCTCCGACATTTTAAAAATGTAATATTGGAAAATTTTTACCAGTGATTTGATCCACTTGGCCAGCCGACTTGAACAGACTTTTAAATTTAGCAATTCATCTTATAATTAAATACCACTATGTTATTTTACGTTTATAGCCAATTTTGTGGTAATCCGTTTACTTGTTAACTATTTTAAAATAAGCTTATCAAATTTACACCATTTGCCTTTTACCATTTTCTTTTCTTTCTCCCTCCAAAAGCAAACTAACAGACGATCTTCCCTTAAATTTGCGCTCTTTTCTTTTTTTACATTGAGATGCATACGTAATTACTGTATTTATTTTTAATAATTAATATTTAATTGAACAAATGGTTTTTTATTAATTCAATAGAAATAATTTTTAAGATCATTTTAAACAAATAAAAATAAAATATTATTTTCAATAATATTTTACCAAATTTTAATGTGTTGTCAAATTTTAAAAAGTTAAACATTTTGATATGAGTTAGTATATGGGAAGAAGCAAATTTAAATTTATTAAAATAATATAAGAGAGTAATCTGTTCAAAGTGCAAATCAAGCCAATCAAATCACCAAAAGAAGAAAGAGAAATTTTTATACCAGTTACATCAATTAATATATTTTATACTAAAATATATGGTTACAATATATATATATAGCAATATAGAAGGAAATTAACCTTGAAACCTGTGCTATTTCTTTTTATTGTAACATAGAAGTAAAGAATATGATTTTTTTTTAAAGTTCAATTTTTGATATACAACTTTCTGTACTTTTGAAGAAATCAATTTTTAAGTTGGTTTTTTTTTTTTTACATATTAAAAATTATTTTTTATGGTAATGCACAAATTTCTTGAACATTCTAAACAATCATGTCTTCAACTATGTATCACAGTGACAACAAATTTATTCTTTGGACTGCAATAGCAAAAAAATATAGCGACAAATATGTTTTAATAATAGAAAAGGAGGTTACTTATATTTAAAATAAAATTTAAATTTTACATTTATTTTTAATGAATTTAGTAAAATCTATAAAAAAATCTTATGTTTACATATTATTATCAAATGCTAAATCACAACTTAAAATTAGAAAAATTCAAACAATTAAAATTCTCTACTAGATCCTGGGCATCATTTTGCTGAATATATTTTATTAATATGGAATATAATTTTTGTGATATTTTTATATAGATGTTAAATATTCATTTGTCAATCTCCTTGTTGAAGACTTATTAGTCTTTGAAAGGAAAAAAAAGATGTTCTTGTAAATAAATATGTAACAATTAAACATTATCAAGATTATTTCAGGAACACACACATCATTCAATAAAATCACCTTTTATTTATCGGATTTAGACAACATATTATAAAAAAACTTGTGGAGATTCTAAACAGAAGATACATTCAATAATGGATTTATTAAGTTCTTCCCTTCTGCCACTGTAGCTATGAATCTGACAATCATTGACTATGTGATTCATAGTTTGTATTTCCCCACATTTGCAGTGACTGATAATTTATATTTATCAGCCATATAGGCACAATGACCATAGGTCATCCTGAAGCTGATGATGATAGCCCAGTTGAATCTAAGAATATAAAATCTAGGGCTTTATTATTAGCTCAGGAAAAATGTATTTATGTGAAGAGTTATCAATTTCTCAATTGTAGATTCATGGTTGAATAACCAAAAGGAAGACTTTGATTTCATTCAAGTCTTAGATGGTGAAGTTATATCTTCCATTATTGACAAGTTCTCTCACCTTAATAGTATTTTTTACATTTTTTGAAAAGCAAGTTTTTTTCGGATATTTGGGGAAGGGATATGTGAGAACACAGAAAGCCACTGCAAATATGTAGACTTATAGCAACAGCAATGTTTCTTGTGATATTATTTAATTGATTATGCAGAAGTTTAGTTTTAGAATTTTTTCTCCATCAGGGGCATAATATTAATAAGTAGACTATAACACTGCTAAGGAAGCTGTCACTAAACAGCTTCTTTAGAACCCCACATAGTGCCATCATGCTTTCCACTGAAGCTTCTACTAGAAATTAATTTGGATTTAACCATACATAAAATAGGAATATAAGTTACAATTTAATCCAAATTTACTCCTATAAAGCCATAGGGCTGAATAAAATTTCAGATTACTACTGCAAAATGTTATATTCAGATTATGAGTGATTATTCCCAGTTGTTTAAATTATAAATTAAATATATCATCTTCATTGAATAAGAAATAAGACTTCAGTCATTAAAAAAATATTTCCAACTTTTTCCAAATCCTTATTGAGAGACATTTTTAATTCAGAAAAGATCTCTTTTGAGAACTGTTTATCATCATAGGAGAACTACCAGCTTTCTGTATCTATAAGACTCTGGTGAATATATTAAATAGAGTACATCAAAGAATTGAATCCTACGGCAGTCAAATTTGTAAAATGTTGTATCTATTAAATAAATGCTAAAAAGGCCAGTGTAATATTCAATGAATTTTCTCAGAAGAAGAAAATAAATATCGATAATTATGAATTAAAAAATACCTTGTTCAGATTATTAGATGGGAACAATAATGGATGAAATTAATCATAAAATTAAACTTACATAATGAGCCTTAGGTCGATATAACTTAATATTAAAAGGAAATATGTCTATGTATTTGAATAGGTGCGTTTTTGTAGATGCATATTACCAGTTCTTACCTATAGTTCTGAGGATTGAATGCTTGTCAATAAAGCAATATAGAAACTTCCCCGATCACTGAACAAAATTAGTAATAACAGCAAAGATTAAAAATGGATACATGGAGGATTCAGCAAATGGGTATTACTGAGATCATTTAAAGAATTCACAGATTGAAATGAAGTTGGACTAAACATATATTTAGAACAGGTGAAACGAGGTGAACCATTAAAATTTTAAATTGGGACCCAATAGATTGTTAAAGATGTAAAATGAGATCATATGAGGTAAGGAAATATGTGATATGGAGAAGAGATGCTATGGATTGGGAAAAGTCCTTTCATGCTGCAATAGATTGATGATGGTTGAAAAAGATGCTGCTGATGGAATACCATAAGAGAGTATATATTGTTGTAAAAGAATGTTTTCCAACTTGAATCTGACTTCGATTAAAAAAAAGATGGATTAAAATTGGAGAGACGTTCATCTTGCAATGCTTCGTTAATGGTTGAAAATAATACTATTGAAGAAATATATTTAAATTTATATATACTTTTGTAAAATAATGATATTCAAGGTAAAATCTACTATAACTTCTGATTTCTATTAAATATAATAATTTATAAACGTTTGTAACGACAATAATCAAGAAGTTAAAAATTCATCTATGGTTTTAATAAATAAATATATAAGTACTAAAAAGAAAAAAGAAACTAAGTTTTATTGAATGAAAAAAGACAACATAGAAATAAATACTAAAAATTATAATCAAACTAATAAAGTCAGAATTAGTAGAAATCAATAATTTTCTCAGAACATTTTAATTTCATTAAACATAGAATCATTCAAACCGCACGTAACTCCAAAAACAATAGTACAGGCATTTTATAAAATCAGTGGTCGATGCATTTCCACGAAACCAGAACTTCTCGATCGTGTTTTCCCCCTCTTATTTATAGAGATCAACCTTTTGTCTGAAAGAATCCAATAGAATCATACAGTTCTAGTTTCATAACTATTTACAGACTGATTTTATTCCAAATGTATATTTTGCTTTCTAAAATTGACGAGAGATGGCAGGATTGATTCATTGTTTGCTGGAAAAAATAATATTTAAACACTTTTCCTAAACTTTAAAAATTGTTTAATAGAATGCTTAAACATTAACATATTATTGCTAAAATATTTATTTTGTAACTTAGTTTTTGTTGCATGTACAATTACAAACAGAGTTGTCTGACTTCAAACTTAAGTTTCAATAAATATTTCAAATAGATGGCTTTATTTAAAATATGAATCTAAGACACGAATTCTTGCCAGAAGAGCAATTCAAAGACTTCAGACCACTCAGTAAATATTATATGGAAAGATGTATGCTAGGAATAATAAGAAGAGATCAAATACAAAGATGAGATAAAGACATGAATCACTGACATAGTCGAAAGTATTGCAACAAACATTAAAGCTGGGCTGATTATATTTCTAAAAAAGATAATACTAGACAGACAGCCGATGTTTTAAATTGGATTGCAACTGATTTAAAAGGCTTGGATAGATATCACTTGGGAGATGGATTGACAAAATAAATTTGGAGAGACCTTTATTCTACATTGGATTAATAGTGGTTGAAAATGTTATAATGATAAATTATTTGCTATGCCAAAATTTAGTTTTCAATTCCCGCCAGGTAGCGTTATGCATCCGCAAAATTATTACTGACCATTGTATGATGATGAAAAAAATGTTTGATTTTAAAACGTACAGGAAATGTTAACATTATACTTTCCAATAGAATATCCTAGGTTGACAAATATTTTAATTAGAGGGTGTTTTTAAATAAAATTATTGGTTAAAAAAAGCTATTATTTTTAAAAGAGTAATAAAAATATTAGGTATTAAAATTGATCAAATTACTTATAAAAAATATAGAAAAGTAATATGATTTTTTTTTATCAAGTTTATTTTGATATATAACTTTCGTGTGGAAAAAATCTATTCTTAAGATTTTTTTTAAAATTAAAAATCCTTTTTTATGGGAATGTGCTAGTAGGATTGATTCCAAATTTATTGATTATTTTAAAATGAGCCATGCCTTCAACTAGGTATTACAGGACATGAAATTCAATTTAATACACTTTGTAAATGTTGCAACAAAAAAATTTTAATCAGAAAAAATAAAAAAATAATTTACATTCAAAATACACCTGGGTCTCGTTTTATGCGGATTATTTTAATGCGATTTTGAAGTTATGCTATTTATGTTTCTTCTTAATACCTTTCATATTTCATTATATTTATTAGATATCAAGAAATTTAAATTATTAATAACTTATTTTGACTTGAAATGCTTTTTTTTCCAAAAATATAACATTATATTAGCAGCTAACGTGAATATGGATTGAAGCTGTATTTAGAACTTAGCTTCTATGTAAATAACCTATTTATACTAATGAGTAAATGATAATAATAGATTTATACTTACATATAAAAATATCGCAATAAATATTCAAAAAATTTAAACTTTCAAAACGTATTTTGTTATATATAACAGAAATAAATAATCTTTTACATTTTTAAAATAAAAAAGCGAAGATTTTATAAACTGAAAATAATCTTTCTAATGATAATGTATAATCTTTTTGTTTTGAATACCATCTCATTTTTTTAATATAGAAACAGAAAACCATCAACACAGTGCAAGACTGAAAATGGCGCTAGTTGTACATCACATCATGAATAAAAATAAAGTGTATAACAGGTTTCTCTGGGCATAATTGCTGAGAGATTCTTGACTTCGTTTAAGGAGAAGCCACAATACATCACATTGAATCTGATTTCTTACCAGTTTACAAATGAACACTAGCAGTAATGATTAAAATATGTATAAAAAATGTAAAATTAAATACTGTAGTAATAAAAAAGGAAAAAAAGTTTGTCTTGTATTAATTTTTTTAAAATATTTGGAAGTTTTTATTAGTTATATTTTATTTGCTTATTTTTTTAATGCAAATTTTAAAGTAATTTTTCTTTGTTGCTTTGCTTTTATGTGAATTCTGAAAATTACAGCACCTATCCCCCATTTTTCAAGGTAAGTTAAGTCTATTTTTATGCGATTTTTTTTAATGCAGGTTTTCTGTGGAACGAATCTACCGCATAAAATGAGACACAGGTGTAACTCATTTAAATTTTACATTTATTTTTTCTTTATTGAATCTAACAAAATTCTAAAAAAAAAAATAGACAAATTCAATATTGGATAAAACTTTTTGTGTTAACAATATGTTTAATATAGATGTCAAATATTTGTTAATCTTTCTCTGTATTGTTCATATAAATAAATATGTAAGTATTAAATATTATGAAAGTTCTTTCAGAAAACATGCAGCATTTAATAAAATGTTCTTTTATTTATTTAGCGTATGGATTTAGACAGCACAACTATTAACAATATACCACAAAGAAATGTAGAAATTCTAACCAGAAGTCAGATTTCTAATGGTTTTATAAAGTTCTTCAACTCTTCCAAATTCTGTTATGTGATATATTGTTTGTACTTTTCCAAATTTATAGTGTCTGAATATTTATATTTACCAAGCAGAAGAGCTCAGCATCTATAGATCATCCTGAATCTAATGACAAGAGTCCAGTTACATCTAGAAAGATCAAATCCAGATGGATTTATTGTTGGATCAGGAAATATAAATTTATTTGAATATTTATCAGATTTAATTCATTAATGGAAGATTCTTGCATTTGTATATTATTATTTAAGAGTCTCTTCTATCTCCCTGACTTTAGTATAATATAAGACAAAAGGGCACATATGTTAAAATCAGATGCTATGGTCATGTGGAAATTATCCTGGGGATATAAGAAATGAGATTCAACCTTATATTGTCTGTGATAACATATTATACACACACATGCAAGTTAGTGGTCTTATAATCAGTTTTGATGGCTATGCATATCTAACCAATACAATATCGTACATAAATATGTTCTGCAGATTTATTTTTATACAATCAAAATAAATAAAAATCCATTGATTTGTTCATCTATACTTTTTTCCTTTTTTTTTAGTCAAATAAAATTTTAAAATTTTAATATTAAACTTTATGACACATGATTTAGATAAACTGTGCAACAAATGAATTTTTTGTTTTAGAAAAAAATAAAATTGATAAAAAGATAAAATGAAAAATGGTGCTCCCATCAATTAAGCTCATTATTTATGAATAATTATTTAAATGTTGTTTTTTTTTTAATTTTATTGTTAAATATATACATATTATTAATTTATGGTACTTAGGAATTAGTCTGGACATCAAGATTGATTACAGATAATTCCGGATACTTTTTGGCAGTTATGTTTTTTTTTATTATATGTTTTCAGGGGCATTGTTATTTCATAAGCATAACGAATATGTTTTACTTTTTAATATTAAAAGTATCAATGAATCGATTACAAATTCCTGTTAACTTTTAAAAATAGCAATAAATGTATTATAAATTCCATTCACAACATATAATTAATTAATTTTT
This sequence comes from Epiperipatus broadwayi, assembly GCA_028023455.1. NCBI lineage: Eukaryota > Metazoa > Onychophora > Udeonychophora > Euonychophora > Peripatidae > Epiperipatus > Epiperipatus broadwayi. Next base: position 15,100 of record JAQFVV010000451.1, read on the forward strand.
TAAAATATCATATCACATGTAAACACTAACACGTTTGTATAATCTTCAGAGTAATTGTTTATTCAGTGACTTATGCAAAGAGACCAATGAGTGCTTTATAATAACTGTCCCAGGAAGAACAGCTAATATTCTTAGGAATGCTATTTAACAAAATGTAGTTGATGGATCTTCAATTTATTCAGATTGCTGGAAGTCATATAAAACTGATGATTTACACAGTTCTGGTTTTGATCATTTAAAGATCAATCACCAATATTATTTTGTGGATCCAAATACAGACATGCATATGCAAAACATTGAAAGAATTTGGGGTCTAGCCAAATAGCGGAATAAGCAGCATTGGGGTACCATATAACACCAAATTCAATCCTATTTATTGGAATGCACAAAGAAGATATATTTGTGGTTATTTTTTAGGCCATTAGAGATTTGAATGCACTAATATACATATTAGTCACAAAATCCCTGTAGCTTAAATTTATGTTTTATGTAAAATTTATTGTCACAGTTAACCTATGCCATAGCTTAAATATAGTTTTTGTTTAAAATTTACTGTTGAACTTAACCCATGTTAATCACTTTTTGCTTTGTTTTTTAAATCCCTGTAGTTTGAATTATTAAACTTATTTATTAAAATTTATTATTATTGTTTTTTTTGTTAGTTCTCTGAATGAAATTTATAATACATTTATTGCTATTTTTTACAGTTAACAGAAGTTTATAAATAATTTATACATATTTTTTAATATTAACAAATAAAACATATTCCTTAGGGTTGTGGGATAACTCCACCTCTGAAAATGTATAATAAAAAACAACATGGCTGCCAACCTTAGTGTACAGAATTATCTGTAACCAATCTTGGTGTCCAGACTAATTCTTAAGTATCTAATTCATTTATTGCATATTCTTTATTATTGTTAGAATATGCCTTAAATAAAAAACACTATCTGTATTCAATATTTTGTTAATATATTTAAAATATGATTAATTAATATATAATATTTTATTTAATTTTCATCCAATGTTTTTACAAGACAATTAGTATTTCATTAGTAACATATTCAATGTATAGATTTTTATCATTAATGATTACAAAAACCAAAAAATAAACAGGTTCATTCAGTACACAAATGTAAATCAACACAGTACTGCATCAAAAAATTTAGCAAATTCATTCAGCATAAAGCTAAAATATTCAGTGTATTAATTTTGAATTAAGCTTTTTCTGTCAAATTAAAACTGCTACCATTGCAAATCTAAAATATTTTTACTAAAAAAAAGGTGAGGCAGGAACAAAGGAAGTAAAACATTTTTTTCCAGATTTATGCAATTGTCAGAAATTACTAGATGTAAATTAAAAATAACACTCTGCTTCCTCAATTTTAAATCATCTAGTAAATTTTTTCAGATATTTAATGTAATGGTGACATTATCATGTTTACAGAAAAAATACAATACCAAGAAAAAAATATGAATTTCACTCAGCATAAAACTAAAAATAATTGTTAGTTATATGTAATTATCAATGTTAAATTTTAAATTGTATATAGTATAAATATTAGATAACATTTCAGACAATCAATTATGGATTAAAATCTTTATGAATTCTGATTTCAAACAAATCAAAACTGCTATCCATAATATATGAATTGCACTTTGGGGGTGGTGAGAATAATTTTATGCAATTAATAATAAATTGTGTATGCTGAAAATGCAATACAAATAAAGTGAATAAGATTAATGCTTTTAAATTTTGCTGTCAAAACATATTGCACTATTCAACAAATTGCTAAGTCATTGTAAAAACAACTACTGCAATTGATAAAATAGTGATATGTCATGCCTAAAAAAACCTCCACAGCTATGTTTGTTTATTTAGATCAGCACAATATTCTAATAAAATTCTTAAATATTGATTACAATGTGCAAACTCAGAATGCATTAGATTTTTTTCCTTATTGTTCAATATGTGAGATTTTTTTAAAAAAATTGACTATGATTATTTTTTTGTAATGTACCATATGGTTATTTTGGCTATTGTTACACTAATGATAAATAACAAGACTTTATGGTCAATCAAATGAGTTATTAGATGTTGTTTTTATTTAATTTTAATAATTTCACAATGTAGGACAACTTTAAAAAATAAAACGAGTATGGATTTTTTTTTTTTTCAGAATAATGAGAAACAGTTGTGTGGAAGAACACAAAAAAAATGTTAAATGCTAGTTTATTTTCACTTTTTCAGTCCATTTTGTTGCACATTTTGCACAATGGTAACACATATTTTTTTTTCTTACAGATGTTAAATCTTTTTAAGAAATTCTGTTTAAAAGCCATCGCAGCATTAGACCATGAAAAAATCAAAAAAATCTTTGAGCTTGGAAATGAAAATGAACAGGAAAAAGAAAAAAAATTGTGGTATATATATGTTCATCTATGGGTTTGTCATTCTCTACTGTCACTACCATTTTGAAAAACAAAGACAAAATAGAAAAAAGTGCTCAAACCATTGTAGGTACCCCCAAATTTTCCAAAATTATAATACTATGGCAACTTTTATTCTAAAAACTGAAAAAAATTTTGCTACAGTGGATCAATTCCTATAATCATCAAGTCATATTGTTATCCTTTTTATTAATTCAATGATAAGCAATAAAACTTTTTCAAGATCTTCTGCAAAAGTAATTGATGAGGTAGAAGAAAGTCTTAAAGGTTTAGATTTTAAAGGTAGTCATGGGTTGTTTGATAAATTTTGGAAGTGCAGATATTTACACAAAAAATTACTGGAGAAGTAGCCTCAGCATATACTATTGCAGCTGCAAGTTTTCCATCTGGATTATTGAATATTATACAGGAAGAAGGATATCCCATGAAAACAATTCTTCAATACTGATGAAACTGGACTTTATTTAGAAAGAACTGTCTTCATGCACATTTTTTTTTCAGAACAAGAAAGAAATACCCCATGTTACAAGCCAGCCAAGAATTATTTTATATTATTGCTTGGATGAAATATGGAAGATGTAAAAATAAAGCAGTTTTCATCTACCACTCTGAGAATCCAAAGGTATTTAAAGAAATTAGAAGATAACAATATATCTGAAATGTGCAGGTGAGGACTCAGAAAACTGGGTAAAGATGATTGGAAAATGGATGATAAGAAGTAAGCACTTTAAGCTAAGTGTTTTTTGTGTAGATTTAGGTTGCATTATCATATATACATACCTATTTTAAAAGAACACCTCATAATACACATTGCACAGTTTACACAAGCATATAACGTACGGTGAGGTTTTTTTTTTTTTTATACATGTTAGATAAGTTATTTTTTTAACATAATATTTACAGTTTATAGTATTTTTTTTCTGGAATATCTGGCTATTTTTTCCCCACAGACAACCATTATAAATGTTTACTTTTTATATGGCATTCCTTTTTTATGAAGAGGTTTGGGAAACCAATTGCTTTCGCTAAGTGGAGTAAAAGTGAATATATATATATATAATATTTACAATAATTGTTTTGTTCTGTGTTTATAAGGTTGAAGTATTGATTTGGAAAGGAGAGTATTCAGTATAAATAGCGATCCATCTCTAAAGCGCATGTGCTGTGGTTTAAGCTACGTTATTATTTATTAACTAATAGTTATACATATTTTAAGTAGATAATATAAATACAAATATACGAGCAATCATTGAATGCATATTTAACTTTCCAACAGAAAATAAATTTGTCAGTCGTAAAATTCTTTTAAAAGAAATTTAGTATCTTTTTTTGATAACGTCATACATGTGAATAACTTCTTTTCTTGGAAGTAATACAGCTATTACAGTTATTGGGAAGTAGGTGCTATAATTAATCCTTAAAAATTGATCATTATCAATAATAATTAATATTGCTTACTATCTTTCTAATATAATTTATACTTAAGCAGATAAAATTAATCATAAGAAGATAACATTTTCCCCATTAGCATTGAAGGGCGTGTCACATGATACTTCTTTCTTATCAACCCTGATTAATTTTGCATCTATACCATTTAAGTACAAGGCTATTCATACAAAAGAAGTTTGCAACCTGAAATGAAGGTCTATCTAAGCTTGATTTGAAACCCCGGGCATGTGTGTGGCAGGTGGATTCAATAACCATTCTTCCACAAGGCTCTTCTAATATATGCTTTATCATAATTATTTTCAACCATTATTGATTCTCTGTAAGCTAAAGGTCTCTCCAAGTTCAATCCATTTTTTCTAATATCTAGCCTCTCTTCTCACATCACCCCAGAACCCTTCTTTATTTCATTCATCCATTTCACATATGGTCCCTTTCTAGGTCTTTTACAATCTCTTAGAATTCAGTTTCAGATTTCAACTATGCATCTATTATCATATCTTCTAGCAATATGTCCAGCCCAACTTCACTTCTGTCTTTTAATTCTTTTACTGATATTAGCATCAGCTGTCTCTCACCCATGTATTTCATTTTCGATCTCTTTTTGTTACATCTAACATATTCTCTCCATACTTGGTTGAATACTTACGTATTTTCCACTGAACATAAATATTTTAATTCAATGACTGCAAATATGATAGCCAGATTGTTTATTACTAGTTAATATAATAAAAAAACCAATGAGTTTTTTAATTTAATGTATTAGCTTACAAATCTATAGAAACACCATAGGCCCTGTAACACTTTCTGACATATTTAATGACATACAGAAAGGACTCTTTTCTCAAATTAAAATTGCAGCTTTTATTATAATTATACTAAGGTTTCTGAAGTGTCATTTTGCTTTCAATCCCACTTTTAAATTCTTATCACTTTTCCTCAACAAAATCACTCTAACATCAAAAGCTAACAGCCAAACACGAATTGCTTGAAAACTGATTAAAAATAAATACATCAAATAACTTTATAGTATTCTATTTAAAAGGTAATCAACTTACTTTGCTAGCAAATAAACAATATTAAAATGTGAGGATACACTCATTTCAGCCGCAAGATAATGGTCATCTTATTTTCAAACCTAAATGGACTTATATAGGCCAATCAAGTGTCTTGAAACAAGATCATGAATATATTAAATCATTCACTTGAAAATGACGAAACATAAATTTGTCTATAAGACTGTGTTGGAATCATTATTAAATCATTCACTTTACACCCATTTTGATGATAGTTTAACATCTAATATTAGCATGAAGTAAATTATAATATTTCATAAGTGTTAATAAGATTATCAAAAGAAATCTTTTATTTCAAGACACTTAAGATTGGTGCATATAAGTGCAATTAAGACCGTCATTCTTATTTTCTCAAAGACTTTATTTTGTGGCTGGAATAAGAGTATCCTCACATTTAACATCATTGATTTAATATTATGTGTTGTGTTAGTAAAGAATGTTTATTATATTCTCAATAGAATTACAATCTGACACTGTTCTAGTAAAATTCATTGATTATTACATAGTTTACAATTTTCTAATATTAGTGTGAAATAAATTGTAATATTTCATAAATGGTAATAAGATTATCAAAAGAAGTGGATATAAAGTGAATGATTTAATATATTCACACTCTCATTTCAAGCCAGTTAGCCTATATAAGTGTATTTATGTTTGAAAATAAGACAATCATTTTTATTTTCTGAGTCTTTATCTTGTGGCTGAAATGAAAGTATCCATGCATTTAACATTATTGATTTAATATTATGTATGGTACTAGTGAGGAAAGTTTATTACTTTCTAAATAGAATTATAATCCTATACTTTGCTAGTAAAATTAATTGATTATTACATTATAGTTCTAATACATTTGTTTGTTTTATAGAACAATTATTACAAAAAAATGGGAGAGAAGTGACTACTTTAATTTCTATCTCTTTATAATTTTTAATTTATATAGAGATAGAATTAAGCTCTTTTTATTTATAGATGTGAATTATTAGTGATGTATTAAAATAAATTTCTAGTTGTATTTCTTTGCTTATAATTATATTTTATTTGTGTCTTTGTAGTAAAGTAAACTGTCTCTTCACCTTTTTTTTAACTTTATAAAATCCAACAATGCGTCATTCAATATTAGATCGTTCTTCTTGAGGAAGTTGTTGGCACATCAGAAAGAGTTGTAAGATTACTTATTCAATTTAATAGAAGATATCGTATAGACAAGTAATTCATGACTATACTACCAACAATTTCTCATTATGATCAAGAACTAGTGATATGGATGTACAAAAGGTTTACCAAACCACATTTTAAAGTTATTAGGGGAGTTAACTAAAAGATAAAAGTACTGTGGCATGAATTTGATGATAATGGTATGATTTGAAATACAGGCATTCTTATAGCTGGAATTTAATTTTAAAAAAGGGAATTTGAACTCAGACTTTCAAGCAACTTTCAACTATCCACACTATCTCATACTACTGATACACATGACAACACACATGTAGAAATCTTTTCTACATTTGTGTGGTCATATGGCTACATGTGTGTGGTCATATGTATCAGTAGTATGAGATAGTGTAGATAGTTGAAGGTTGCTTGAAAGTCTGAGTTCAAATCCCCTATATTGATAATGGTATGGAATACGTCTGCATATAATGTGTATATTGTAAATAAACATCATTTATTAATTTTTGTAAATATGTACATACACACCCAGTTAATATTTGCAAATCTAAATGTACAAAATTGTATGTAAATTAATCATTTACATACAATTAGAGCAACATATACACCAGCTCCATCCCAACTAAAAAAACAATATTACATTGATGCTGTGCTAAATTGGTTTATTGGTAGAAGAGTAAACTGAGGAATCAAACCAATAGCAGTAAAAAGCTAGTAAAAAAGCTGATTGTTAAGCCCAAGTGGGGTGTACTATTAACGAATGTGAAAGGAACTTTTGGAGAGTTTGATGTGTTTGAAGAAATAATTATATTGATGAATAAAGACAGATTTAATGTCCAGAAGAGTATTGCTTCTAAAAGCTATATTTGTATTTCTAACTGAATCAAGCACATCTGTGTTTAAAGTGAATGAATTTTGAAACGTATATTAAAGATTATCATTGGGGTGTGACCTGTTAAACACCACTAGGGGATAAATCTTAGAGACTTGTTTCTTTGAAGTAGTCTTTCAATTCATTTATTTTTTTTACCTTATTATTATTATTATTATTATTATTATTAAATAAATCTTTATTATTAAACTTGCATTTATGTATTATTATTGTTTATGCTTCCTGACTCATATTTTAAATACCCCAGAAAATAGCACGATACAAATGAGAAAGGACATAGACCTGTGTAATAAACTATATATTACAAACGTGAGACAAATGCTAAACAAAAATGGACATGGAAAGTACAACAGAATTGGATTATATTTTGTCTAATAGAAAATACGTATTTCAAAATTGCAATGTTGTTAATAAATTCAGCACAGGAAGTCATCATCAATTAATGAGATGTAAGATACGTGTTAATGAAAAACTAATGAGACAAAAATTATTAAGAAAAACAATATTCACCATTGATATTTCTAACCTTCTGAAACATTTTAGGGAATTTAAATTAAAAGTTGCAAATCATTTAAAAATATTAATAGATTTTGTGGTTCAGATTTGAATGAAATCAATAAGAAAATAACTATTAAGAACTGCAACAAAGTTAGCAGGTACAAAAAAGGAGTACATTTTCTACTAAGACAAGACAATGCATAAACTGGGCACTGATTGTATATATTTGTAGGAGATGGTGATCTGGACCACTGATTCAATACGAAATATCTATACTGGAGATTATTTATCTTTTTCACATGTATGTGGTCATGTATATTAGTTGTATAAGATAGAGTGGATAGCTTTAGGGATCTTGAAAGTCTGAGTTCAAGTCCCTTGCAATTACATTATTTAGTATAGACAATATACATGTATTTAAATATTACATATTCAGCCTGTATTCCGCTCCTCTCTCTTCTGTATATTTAAATGGACATATTATGGTCTTATGTGTGAGGGATCAGAGTGACTTAAGGTCATTATGGTTACGACAATAATATTGGCATCAGTAAAGATTTTGAACATTTCAGCCTCGGATTTTTAATTATATGGTGGCTGAGAAATTGGAAGGTGGAGAAGATTGAAGCTTGTCTATTAAAGTTTGAAGATTTGCTACCTCAATATAAATAGAGCACTGATTGCAGATATGTTTGGAAGATGGTGATCTGACCAACTGATAAGTGATGGTTCAGCATGAAATATGTATATTGGAGATCATTCATCTTTATCACATATATGTAGTCAAGTGTATCTGTCTATTTATCTATATATATATATATATATATATAATCAAAATTATCCCAAAATCACAACTCAAACAGACTAGTCAAAAAAAATAAACTCAAAAACACTACCATTGATTTCATTGCTACAAACAGAATTCTCAAGTGTAAAGAACTACAAAGCAACAACATATTTAAACTAAATATTACCCACAATTCCATTTACTTTCCATACGCTCTTAAGATTAAAAGAACTTTTAAATATGTTAATTGCTTCAGAATAACAAATTTTTAATAATAAAGATTTTATTCTTCATTTTATTTAATATTTTTCAAAGAACACAACCTTAGCTTCATCAAAATTAATAGTATAACCTATAACTTTTTCATGGATATACAAAGCAAAATAAGGCTTATATCTTAGTTTGCCTTGTATATCCATGAAAAAGACACAGGCCACACTATTAATTTTGATGAAGCTAAGGTTGTCTTCGAGAGAAAAATAAAAAAAAGAATTAAAGAATCTTTATTATTAAAAATTTATGATTCTGAAGCAATTAACTTAATTAAAAGTTATTTTAATATGAAGGGTATATGGGAAGTAAGTGGAATTGTGGATAATGTTTAGTTTAAATATGTTATTTTGTAATTTTTTACACTTGAGAAGTCTGCTTGTAGCAGTGAAACCATTAGCAGTGTTTTAGAGTTTATTTTCTTGTCTAATCTGGTTGAGTTGTGAATTTGGTGACTAATTTAGCTTTATGCTTTTATGTTTATATTTATATGTTAATTTTAATATTTTCATGGATAAATGATGATTTCATATTATTATTATTTTCAGGATATTCCAATTTTAAATCTCACATGCATTCCTATGATTTGAGAAAGAGAATACTTTGAGAAAGGTACTTGTTATTGTACTGAAATCTCAGCTATTTAGCTATTTTACCACATGGAATATCCTGAAAATAATATATATATATATAAGTGATCCATGAAAAAGAATTTAATATCCAGAGTTTTGTAAAATGGTATGAAAGAAAATTAATGACATAAGAAAATATAATTTTAATTAGCAAAGAAAGTTATAGAAGTGGATAAAAGCTTCAAAAGTGTAAAACAACATCGTGGTATTGAAAAAAAAATTGCTTATGTAATAAGAAGAAAATGAGATCATAAAATATGTGGAAGAATTCTATAAAGAATTATACAGCAATAAAGAATAAGAAAACAAAGTATCCTCAACAATTTTACATTTTCTGAATTACCGACAATTTTAAATGAAGCAATAAGACATGCAATTAAATCTATGAAAAACCTTCAAGTAATGATGGAATTATAATTGCTATCTTAAAAAAGCAGGTAGAGAAATAGAAATCTTTTGGCAAAGTTCTATACCAAATATCTAAACGATAAACATGTAGGAGGTGATTAGAAGAATGCAGTATTTATATTAATATTTTTAAAAGGTGATGAAGAAGATATTGGAAAATACAGACATATTAGTCTTTTATCAGTTCTATACCACTTTTTTACTAAAATAATTACAACTCATCTACAGTAAACTTTGAATTTTAACCAATCAAAAGAATAAGTTGGACTTAAAAATGGTTTTGGCATAGTAGATTACATTCCAGTATTGAGACAAGTTGCAGAAAGGACCAATGAATATGAGTTGCCATTATGTTTTGGATTTGTAGATTATAAAAAGGCATTTGGTTATATAAGAATTTATACAGTGCTTAAAATGTTGAATCATCAAAATATATTCCCAGGATATTTGTCCGATTTTGAAGAATATTTATCAAAATCTGACAACAATGATTAGATTACATAGTTGATACTAGAAGAATTAGCACTGAGAAGAATGTAAAATAAAATAATTCAATATCTCCAAAACATTTTATAGCAGTTTTATAAAAAGTATTTTGAGAATTAAAATGAGAAGTTAAGGTAGTAAAAGTAAGTGAAGATATTTAAGATATCTAGATTTTACAGATGGTGTGGTTGTTTTTGCGAATATTGCTTTAGAAATTCAGAAATTATTGCAAGAGTTATCTGGCAAAATTGAGAAAGTAAAAAGACTAAAGTAATATTCAGTGGATTTTCCCAAAAGAAGAAATTATGATGAATTACAATGTTACCAATATCAAATACCCTAATCCAATTATGTAAACACAATAGATGAAATTAATCATAGAATTAAACTTGGATGGAAAGCTTTTGGTAGAAATAACAACACTAAAATGAAGTGTGTCATTATATTTGAAAAATAACTGTTTTATCAGTTCTTACTTATAGATATTATAGATTTGAAATTTGGATACTTAACAGAAGAACAGTACAGAAATTTCAGACCATTCAATAATGTATAGAGAGATTTATGCTAGGAGTAATTAGAAAAGATTGAAAACACAATACATGGTTGAAAGAACATATTGCTAGAAGAAATATTAATATATGGATAGTTGAAATCTTAAACTGGACTCCCAAGAAATTGTAAAAGCCTAAAAACAGATCACATGTGAGATGGATGAATGAAATAAGAAAGTTTGTTGGTGTGATATGGAGAAGATAGGCTAGAGATCAGAGAACTTGGATTAAATCTGGAGATCTACATCCTGCCATGGATCAATAATGATTGAAAATAATCATGATAAATCATAATTTATGCTATCAATTATCAATAAACTACACTTTTAAAATAATTGGTATGATTTAATCTTCTTTACATACTGCATATCAAAATATAATTTTTACATTCTAAATCACAACAATATTCTTATTTTACGTATTAATTAATTAGTAGCTAATCCAGCCTTAACAACTTACATACAAGAATATTGGATACATTCCTAAAATTTTCTGGTTAATATTGCACGTTTTAAATTTTTGGTACCAAAGGAATCATTATGGCTTATTCGTAATTAAACTATAATTGCTTTAAAGTAAAAAAAATTATTTAAATATTTCCGATTATCTATCAATTGCACAATTAAACAAAGATTGATTATATTTATTATTTGAGAAATTGTTAATAAATAATTGTCCTTGCGATAGTATCACGCACACAAACAAGCGTTACACAAAACGTTTTTAATCAAACAATAAAATTTTAGTTTGTATCTTTTCCACTAGATGGAGATATCATACAACGTAAAGTAGAATTTTAAGCGAACTAATAACTATAAGTGAATTAAAAATATTTGGAAAGTTATAATATAGGAATGGCAATAGATTAGTAAAAACAGTATTTGATTGGATTAAGTGGAGAAGACAACAAATATCTTGGGCAGTAAAAGTTTTACAATATACAAAGATAACAATTAAATAAATATTCCTTTATAAACTTTTTACAAAGCAAAAAATCATTTTTAAATCGATTAACTCTTTTTACAGTTACGAATGAACAGCTGATTTCTAAACGGGGTAAATGCGCAGAAAATATTTACATAAATATGAGAGGTGAAAACCCCATATACCAATTTAAGTTGGTTAGAGAAAAAAAAATAGAATTATGGAAATGATTGTGTATATATAAAAGAAGCTTGGAATTATATAAAAATTAACAAAATATGAATGGAAGTATGATAACAGTAAAATAAGTTTATTGTTTATTTAGCACACCTGGGTCTCGTTTTATGCAGATTATTTTAATGCGATTTTGAAGTTATGCGATTCATATTTCTTCTTAATATCGTCTATATTTATTAGATATCAAGAAATTTAAATTATTAATAACTTATTTTCACTTGAAATACTTTTTTTTTTTTTCAAAAATATAACGTTATTAACGTGAATATGGCCTGAAGCTGTATTTAGAATTTTAGCTTCTATGTAAATAACCTATTTATACTAATGAGTAAATAATAATAATAGATTTATACTTACATATAAAAATAACGCAATAAATATTCAAAAAAATTAAACTTTTAAAACGTATATTTTGTTATATATAACAGAAATAAATAATCTTTTAGATTTTTAAAATAAAAAACGAAGATTTTATAAGCTGAAAATAATCTTTCTAATGATAATGTATAATTTTTTTGTTTTGATTTCAATCTTATTTTTTTAATATAGAAACAGAAAACCATTAAAACAGCATAAGACTGAATGTGGCGCTAGTTGTTCATTACATCACGAATAAAAAGAAAGTGACTAACAGGTTTCTCTGGGCATAATTGCTGAAAGATTCTTGACTTTGTTTAAGGAGAAGCTACAATACATCATATCACATCGAATCTGATTTCTTTCCAGTTTGCAAAGGAATGCTAGCGATAATAATTAAAATATGTATGAAAAATGTAAAATTAAATATTGTAGTTAATAAAAAAAATAAAAAAATTTTGTCTTGTATTAATTTTTTTCAAATATTTGAAATTTTTTATTAGTCATACTTTATTTGCTTATTTTTTTAGTGTGAATTTTAGAGTAATTTTTCTTTATTGCTTTGCTTTTATGCGAATTCTGAAAATTACAGACCCTATCCCCCATTTTTCAATGTAAGTTAAGTCTATTTTTGTGCAATTTTTTTTAAATAAGGGTTTTCTGTGGAACCCATCTACCCCATAAAGTGAAACCCAGGTGTATAAGTTCAGGAGCTTTAGATATTAGAAAAGAAGACAAAAATTGAATAAGCGTCTGAACTGTAGCTGTAGTTAAAGTGGAGAAGAGAGAAAAAGCCGTTTTTTTTTGAAAAGTAGGATGTTGAAAGAATATCATGATGAAGGTTATAAAAAGTGAGAGAAATTTAAAGGTAAAGTGAATCAAAAAATTTCTGTTGAGGTTCTTATGACATTTTCTTTAGGTTTTCACAATGAACTTAGTGAATATCAGAATAAATATAGGGGATTTGAACTCAGATTTTCAAGCACCCTTTAACTAGTCACACTATTTCATACAACTGATACACATGACCACACATATGTAGAAAAAATAAATCACCAATATATGTACTTCGTGCTATACCAGCACTCATCAGTTGGTCCACATTATCATCTCCCACACATATATATAATCAATGCTCAGTTTATATTAAGATAGCAAATCTTCACACTTTAATGGACAGGCATTCTTCATAAACCTGGAGCTTAATTGCAAGTATAAGGATTTGAACTCAGATATTCAAGCACCCTTTAACTATTCACACTATCTCATACAACTGATACACATGACCACACATATGTAGAAAAATAAATAATCACCAATATATATATTTCGTACTAAAACAGCACTCATCAGTTGGTCCAGATTATCATCTCCCACACACATATATAATCAGTGCTCAGTTCATATTAAGATAGCAAATATCAGAATATAATAATGCTATTAATGATACAGTTTTCATTAAAGAGGGATTGGAGGGGGGAAATAAACAATCAGAGTTGGAAAAATGATTGGATAATAAAAAGTAAGATGAAGATGCATTTCTTATAGTATATAATGGTTTTGGAGAAGGAGAACGTTTCACATGTCCAATAATATTTCTGAGCATATAGCCTAGGGCAGAAATTTTTGTCTACATCTAAACAGAAGCCATTTTATATCACATCAATCACATATCAGCATATAAAGAGATTGGAAAGAACATTAATAATATCAAAAGTATGGAAAAAAAATTATCAAAAAGTTGCAAAAAAATAAGTGAATAATCGTGAAGGTGATATAAAGCTAATCTTTAAAAAAAAAAAATCAAACATATCATTAGAATCAAAAATAATAAAAAAATTGAAATTCTGATTAATTTCCCTATATAAAAATTTATTTTTTTTTAATTTTGTAAAAAACACACTGGTTTATTATTAGTAGTAGTAGTATTTGTAAAAAGAAAACTACATAATAAACAACCATAAATATATCTGTGTGAAAGATAAGATAAAAAATTATTAAAATAGTCCATTACATTTAAAAACCTTTCCAATAGCCCCCCCCCCCAAACAAGAAGAGTGATAAAAAAGACATCTGTATTCATCAAACTTATCAATTCCAGGCAAAGAGGGTTTAAATCGTCTTCCATCTTTATTTTATTCTGTAGCTAAAAGTAGCTAATTACAGTTTTACTGAACAATTTTGAATGCTTAACTGGATTAACTATGTCCAACAATTTAAAAAAGAGAATATTATGCTTGCTAAAAAAATATATTGACTTACACTGCCCAGATTCGATCCTGAGTTGTAAGTATAGCAAATGGATGCACCATCATTATATCATAAAGACTCACTCCTCTTACACAAACTTATATATATATATATATGCAAGATATTTTTAAAGTGACTATTTTGTGAATAACGTTTAATCAATAAAAATATATAGCTAATCAAAACATAGACTACTTTCTATGTGATACTTTCAGAGCCTCTACAAATCCCAAAGTAATGAACTGTTTTTGCGGAACACACTTTCAACGATTTCCATAATATGATTACAAAAATTAGTTACATGTTTAATTTTGTATATAAATTTAACCCTCTACACTAATTACTTAACTGAATTAATTTAATAAAGTTATTGTTAATACTTAAAAATAATTTATTTAATGCTATTCTTCACTGTATATCTGTCTCATTACTAAGGTTTGATTAAGATTATAGCTCATTATCTAGGTATCTGTGCCCGCAGTTAGTTATTGCTCAGAATATGACCAAGTAGAATTAGGATTGTTTTAGTAAATGATTTCATCATCATCATAGTCTTCATTTACATGAAGAGGTAATCTCAGGATAACCTAATTATATCTTTTAAAAATAATGATACTAGATTTAAGTGATCTTTAAGCTGATCATGCAAAAAATAGTTTCAATTTTGGAAAGAATTACCCAATATAATTCAAATTCTTATTGTTGTATTGTAATTGATCTGTGCCAATTAGAATATGTGGTTTGATCATCATCAAGAATCCTAAAAGCTAGTCATCAAATTTGTTTATGTGCTCATTTTAGTGTCATAAAGAGTGATTTGCCTTTATTTATGAGCTATCACTTTATAAAACCATATCTTATATTTGTTTATTCTATCAAATAAATATTTAATTGATACATAAATTGTGCTTCAATGTGATTATAACCAACAGTTCATCAACATATAGTGAAACAGTCAGATCTGTCTATCCTACTGTTTCACCTACAATGTTATAGTAGTATTTTTATTTACATACCCATATACCCAAATCCTCATATATTAGACTAATTTTAGAATTAATAATCATAGTTATGTATGTGTGTGTATATTATAGCATACATTATAGAAAGTGTATGTATATGTATAATAAATCAACTTAGATGCACACATATATATTACTATTTGCTAAATAAATGTAAATCTTGATGTATATGTAACCAAGACTTATATATATTATGACAGGCACACTTCGTATGGTCATGCATAAGATGATATAAAATAAAATGGGCCTAAAATATGTAATAAAAGCTATTAAACATGTGTGTATGCAGTCTAAATAAATTTTAATCAAGTCAAATTATAAAATAGGTGAGAGATGTCTGTGGATATGTCATATACTTGTACACACAAGAAAAGCCAATAGTTAAGGTTTATAATTTGAAGTATTAGCTATATGCTTATAATTTATTTTTATTATTATTTTATGTTCACTTTTTTTTTTATAAACACAAAGATGTGTATGCATAATTTGTATAATTTTTTTTGTTTGTTAAATGCTTATGAAAAGAAAGGGAAATGGTAATATTTAAAAATCTAACATATAGGTAATTTTAAATCAAAAGTAGTATTAGATATCTTTCTCTACAAACCCATTGTTCTAAATTTAAGAAAAGCCTAAAGGCAAGTACATTTTAATAGAGAAGTAATTTTGTTTCTTTTTTTTTTAATTATCAAAGATTTCAACTCAACAAAAGAGTTTGTTAAAATTTATGTTAATGTGGATGGGGAAAGATATCTAATTTAATTAAAAATATGTTTTAAATGGAATCTGATTATCGGAAAATAACATATAATCAAACTTTTTTATGTGTTTGTGTATGTTGAATCAGATAGTGGTCAGATAATCAATTGAATTAAAAATAAATAAATTCTTGAGATTAATTAGTGGATGTCAACCATTTCTTAGTATGGAAAAGAGGATTCACCAAAATCAATCCTCAATGCCAGCTATGTAATACTGCCGATGAAACCATCCAACATTTACTTTATAATTGTCCGTTTCTTTTCCAAATCAGAAACTTCATCACAGAGAAAGTTACATCTGACATCAGAGAAGCCTTAAATATCCAGAATGCCATCAAGACAGGAATTTTTTCTCTTATCCGATTCTCTGTCTTCCTTACTTTGCAGTCTGGTTGACTAGATGCAATGTGTTTTCCATCATTCAGGCTCTTCAGTCACAGAGACCTTTATAGATCTTGTGTCAAGAGCATAAGTCCCAGGGACCGGATGCTTGCACCAGAATGGTTATACAAAGAGACTTGGTCCAGGATTGATCTACCAAGCATTTGACCTTATGAACTTTTGCAATCAGTCATGCAGTATACCATGTATGAAAATAGTATCATGAAACCATGTAAACTTTGTTAATAAAATTTAAAAAAAAAAAAAAAATTAGTGGATGTCATAGGAATACTTCACGCATTGTATGAATCCACTAACAAAAGTCAAATTTAATTAATTAAATGTGTTTCAGAGGGGTAACTAGATTGAGATTCTAATGAGGAGGGCTAAATGCTGTTCATGAGTTTAGTGGAAATCAATTGTACATAGGCATTCAATCGGATACAAGCAGTCACTAAGACAAGCAGTCATTAAGTCAATCATTCACTGACTTATGCTAACTTTTTACATTCATCTGAACTTGTTTGTTTTTTATTCTAATTATTTTTCTTAAATCATGCTGATATAAACTTCAAGATGTTTTCCAAATAGACAATTCATATTAGTGCGGTAGAGAACTGTGTTTGTGGGAAGGTGTTGGAACTCAAAGTCAAAAAATTGTTACCAGTGCTTTAGAAAACAAAAAGAAAGCACTACTGTTAGTTGATAATTGTTAATTAAAAAAGAAATTTATAATTAAACCTCAAGTACAAATGTACTCGCGTTAGTGAAATGATCATGGGGTAGGAACCCCCACTCAGTGCACCCGCCCAGCTCCACTCCTGCCATCAGCAAGGTCTCCTAATCCAGCCATCAAATGATGATGAAAGCAGCCGAATGATGCCATGTTAAAGAAAAGTCCCTGCCATCCTGGATGAACAGATACTTGGTCTACTCATAACCCCTAGACATATGATAGAGACTTTATGTGGTACTCTTATTAATGTTATTATTTTTTATGCTAGTAATTTCATACAAATATCAATGAAATAAATCTTTTATTAATGTATTTCTCTCTGTAAGATAATATTTTATTTATCATTCCGGGTTTACAAAATGTATTCATGTGCGAGTTATGAACCTCAGACCACTTTCTCACTAGTTGATTCTTTATATTTTTACATTCTCTTTTTTTATTAATACATCTATAATACTCTCATATATATATATATATTTTATTATGCATTGGGTTTGTTATTATTATATATTTATCTTGGGAATTGGTGAAGGGATTCAATAAATATTTATTTATAAAACCACCTTACTGCTTTGATAATCATATTTCTTTCTCTAAAATAATAAGACACTTAGATAATTGTGCGAGTTTTAGTTTCCCATTTCTTTACCTGAGATAAAGAGAATGATGAGCTAGCACAGGGATCCCCAACCTTTTGCACTTAAGAGCACATTCTATAATACCGGCCAGGTGGCAGGCACCATTTATTTTTTCAATGTAAATTTATAGTTGGATATTGTTAATAATACACATAATGTACAAAAAAATATTTATTTCAAAAATAAAATTTTAACATTTGATTACAATATAATACAATAATTTACAAGAAAATTTTAAAAATTAAATTTATTTGTATCGGATAAATAATTTTTTATTGTGTTCAGATAGCAGCGGGCACATATAAAATGGTCTGTGGGCACCATGGCGCCCGCAGGCATAGGGTTGGGGACCCCTGAGTTAGCATATGGGATACTCCCTTATCGGGATTTAAATCATTGGTCATTGAGTGTTTATCTCTATTAGATTTAGTTTGATTCATTTTATTTCATATTATTATTGGCCTTACATATCCTTTCAGGAGGGAGAATTAATATTTTTCTTTCTGGGAGTGGCACAAAGGATTTAAATTAAAGAAATTTTTCAAATGTATGTAAGAGTCAATACTTTTATAAATGTACCGATGACTGTATCAAACCGATCATAAAAAAGATTTGAAATTACTTCCTATCCTGGCATGCCACCATATTTGTTTCATGTTCAATATGTGCGCATGCTTGCCTTACCAGGGTAGGGATGAACTGGTATAATATATATATGCAGACAAGAAATAGTGTGATAGGCATAAACATTATAAGTTTTCTTTATTTAAATAATTTTATAAATATAATATTTGAAATTATAATATTTCTGCATATGTAGTTAAATTCTGTTTAAATGTGTTACATATATATAATAAAGGTTTGCCAGCTTTCAGATTTGTTTTTTGTAAAGAAATAATTTAATAAAATTGATTCATCTCACTATATTTTGAACTACTTATAAGGTTAAAAATAAGATTTTAAAATAAGGTGGAAGAAATTAACTTGACCAAAGCTTGCAAAAAAAATCAATAATGCAGCAGGAGTCACTGGGTTTGTCAATAGTATAGCAAACTAATTAGAAAGGCAGATATAAAATTAAGAACTAATTAAAAACTATATAAAAACATGGTTTTAGCTTTCACATTATTACATGTAGTTAACGAAGAAAAACACATGTGGCTAAAGTAAAAGAGAGGGGGAAAGGTCAGTATAAAGACCTATTTGCAGCCATTTTATTATTATTAAGTTTAAGATTCCTATAATCAGATTGCTAAAGTTGTTAATACTGAAGATGAAGGGCTAGTACAGAAAAAAGACTGGCTTTCCAGCTCCCGAAAGTGGTCTACAAGATGCGGGAACAGGATGGCCCGATACCAGCAACAAGATCAACATTGAATAAACATTTTAAATTTGCAGAAGTGTTACCATTTAAGTTCTTTTCTCAGGCATCTCATAACTTATCAAAGCTAGCTAAAATTACTATAAATGGCCAATATAATTTAAACTAATGTACTTTAAACTTTCAAATATTAATTATTAAACTAAAATGTAAATTTTATGTTATTATTTGATATCGTAAGTCTTGCCTGATTTAACTTGATTTAATCTGATTTAAGCCAAATTAAACTAATTTATCCTGATTTGATTTGATATTTAATTTATCTTAATTTCATTTCTTTTCACTAAGTAAAGTAAAGCCAAATCTTAGATTTCACTTGTGTAAAATCTTATTTATAATTTTATATGTTTTTTAGTTAAGTCTATGCCAATATTATTTTCAATTATTTGTTTATATATTTATGCTGTGTTTATTTAGAATGGAGTTTACTCATTTTTAAGTTAACTAGTGAGAAATGGTTAGAGGTTCTCACGTGTAGATAATTTTGCATTTATTAGCACACAAACAAAACTAAATGAGTAAAATAAAGCTTGGTTGAGATATATAATTAAGCAATTATAAATGATTAAAAATAGGTTTGTGTTAAATGGAAAATGTGGTTAATATTTAGCTGATGTAACTAAATACAGCATAAAGGTAGAATTTAATCTTATAATTATCCCAAAATATGTTGTAGCCCTCCTTACATATATATGAATGCCTATATAGATAACTTAATAAATTAGATTCATTATATTTCTTTAATAGCATAATTATAAATGCTAATTTATGAACTGATTTATGGTGGTTCTATAAAAAGAAACTAATGTTTTGCATCTCAAGTTTATTATATAATGATGTAGTCAGTGGGGTGAATGTGTTCTTAGGAAGCAAGTATGCACATTTACTTATTTCAGTATATTATCTCTTGAATGGGCTTCTGGTTTTAATGACCACCCCATCTATTTAGTTCGGATAACTCTCTTTTCACAATGGGCTTTTGGTTTTAAGGGCCCTCCACTTAGAAATGGATCAGAAGCATCCAGATATCTTGATAAGCTGTTCAATCACCCAGACTAATAATGTCTCTTTCACAGCAATGGGCACAGTAGAAAAGAAACCAGTTACATGGTAACGAATCCTGTGAGCAAGAATGCATTCAAGATGCACAGACTCAGATTGTATGTTTTATATATGCCTTAGTATCTGAAGTCTTACTACCCACCATCAGTTCATCCCTCCACAATAATTTATATTTCAGCTTTGATCTAAAACAGAATCTAGTTTTGTAAGCTTATAATCTATAGAGAGAATTGTGTACTGATCAAATAAAATATTAATTATGATTAAGAATGATCACTTCTGCAGATTAACTAAAGCAAATCTAGGCCACAAAACATAGCATAAATAGGGCACAAATAATCATGAGCTAAACTTGAAATAAATCTGTAGTGTTGTAATAATAGAGCTCATAAAAATGTAACTTGGTAAATTATATATCATCATCACCTGCGAGTGAGAGAAAATACTAAGTTTGTAAATTAAACAAAATGTGACTCCATAAATCATCATCACCTGTGAGTAAGACCAAGTACTAAATATGTAAATTAAACAGCTGTAACTTATTCAATCATCATCACCTGCGAGTAAGACAGATTTGTGTCATTCAATTGTTTTATTTTATTTTATTACTTAAATTTTGGCTTTTATTAAATTTGTTTAAAATATAACTCTGCTTAGTGTCTAAATTTTTGCTCATTATTCATTAGTTAATTATTAATTAGTAATTAGTTACTGTTTGAATATTTATGAATCACAGTCTAAATTTAATGATGTCTGTTAGTTGAGCCACACCTATATAGCTATACTTTAGTTATGCCAATTTACATCATAGTCTCATGTTTCACCGATGTGCTACTGCCAGCACACGAATTAAGAAAATACTGGTGTAGCCTCATATATGTCATCCGTAAGGTAGTAAATCTTTGAGTGTTCGTAAAATAACTGAAGTGAAATTGGATTCAGGGTCTCAACAACCTATTTTCAATCAGCCTTGGGATAGTTTGCTAAAACTCCAGATTTTGTTGCACGAATGTACAAATATGACCTTACAATAGCTTGATCATTAAAAAATGACTTTTGTCCTGAAAAAGTTCCAAATGTAAAATGGATACCCAATGTACGATTTGATAATCCATTTTTCAATAATAATGAACCAATGTAGAATAAATGATACGTAGAAAATTCTGCTTGGTGCAATATAGATATTACATCTTCACAACCAAACCTTAAAATTAACCAATAACACTTCAGAAATCTGTTGTCAAGGCGATGCTGATATTTCATAGTCAAAACTTAAAATAACCCCAATAGAACTCTTAACAACAAACTGCTGATATTATTTATTAGATCTTAAATGCACATAGCTAATACTTTTTGTATGGCAGAGTGTTGCTGAATAAAATATCTGTGCTATGTATAATTTTCCTGTAGTGTAATTTTCACTACACCACAGGTTCAGCATGAAATATGCATCTTAGGGATCATAAACATTTTTCACATGTCTTTGGTTATATGCTTATGATTACATTCCTGCACAAGGTTTTAGAAGCCAATAGGAAACAGTCCCTACTTTGTGTGAGAGTAGTGTAGTGAAAATTGCATTACAGAAACAGTATTCATTAAGTGGATAGTCTCTAGTCTAATGAGTGATTAACAAAAATTATTAATATACTCCCATTAATTGGTTTGGGCCAAAGTTATGAGGACAGCAAGTTTGACAGTTATTAATTGAAGTGTAGTAATTGGCTAGCTATATATACTGAACAATAGTAAATATATGTGTAAGAGATTGTGATCTAGTCCAAATGATGAATGCTGATTCACATGAAATGTGTGCTGATTCACATGAAATGTGCATCTTGGGAATCATATATCTCTTTTACATCTTTTGTGATATGTTTATGATTACACCCCTCCACAAGGTGTTAAAATCAGATAGAAACATGAGAATGGTATAGTGAAAATTACACTAGAGAAATATTATTCATTAAATAGATAATCTCTAGTCTAATGAATGACTAATAAAAAATATTAATCTGCGGTATTTAGGTGCTATGATAATTTGCATTTAGTAGAAAGACAAAGAATTATTATTAATCAATGTGGCTAATGATTCTTAATGTTCTGTAGGATTGGTGGTAGTGGTAGTAGAATAATAGACACTGGAACTCATCACAGCCCAGCTATAATGCTTCTACAGCTTCTTATAAACTTTCAAACGAAAAAAGATTTTTTTAAAAAATGCTTTTGATAATAGTTTATGATGCAATTTTAAAATTGAAAACCAGTATAAACTATATTTAAAAAGTGGCAAACAATCTTTTAGTATAAGTAACTAAATATCACATGATCACCATTGTTTATGCTTGTACAAGTTGATGAGTAGGAACTAGATAGGGATTTTATGCACAAACCTTCTTGCACTGGGTGGCGCTATTGTATGGATAGTTTTTTCTCTATGTCTGTAGTATAAGTGCTAAAACGTTATCATTTAAATCATCCACCTGGTCTACTTCAATGCGTTTTGTCTTAAACTTTCCAATTAATTTTCATCTTGATTTCTCATCTTTGTCTAACATTACACATTTAAACAAAATCTAACTGACTTTTTAAAAATGCAGTTTTGTTTTAATGTTGTTTTTTTAATGAAAAACTGGCAGAATATTCTATTTGTTTTATGTTTAATTATTCTTGTTTATCAATTATTGTATTTTAAAATGAGTAAAAAAAAGTATTTAATTCTTCTCTTATTTTAAAAAATTACCTTTTAATTTTAAGTTTTTATTTTATTAGTTAATTCAAGTTAAAAATGTATTACTTAATTTACATAAATAATAAAAAGAAACAAAAGTTATTATTTATTAAATTTGTTTGTGATGTGATGTACTGTGATTAAACGGAGTCTGGAATCTCTTTGGTTACTCGTGACATCTAGTGAGAATAACCATAACTGTTTTTTAAGGATAAGAATTTTATTTAATTTTTAAAATAAAACAGTTATGTTTATTGTCACTAGATGTCACGAGTAACCAAAGAGATTCCAGGCTCCGTTTAAATAATTAAAAACAAATAAAAAAGATTAATTAGTAATTTTGTGTTTAAATCATTATATATTTCACTATGGAAGAATTTAATTGTGAAGCAGTTAACAATTCCATTAGCTAATCCCACGACTTAAGATTTGGATCTGCACAAAATTTAAAACGTTTTCTATTAGTGAGAATTTCCAAGTATAGGTAAAATTTGTCTTTCAAATAGTTATCCTTTAAGTAATTCTGAAACTTATTCAATTATTGATAAAATAAATATCTAGATATTATTAGATAATTATTAGATAAAAACTAAAACAATGAAACAAAATTGAATGCTCATCATCTCAATCGACTATCTTGGTGAATACTATCTTATCTCTTATTATTCCGTTGTGAAGAATCTAGTAAGATCTTTATCCTACAGATCCATAGATAGCAAATTCCTTCTTATATTTCCAGTGTTCATGTTGTTGTTGTTGTTGTCGTTGTTGTTGTCATCGTTGTTGTTGTTGTCGTTGTCATTGTTGTTGTCGTTGTTGTAGTTGTCGTTGTTGTTATTGTTGTTGTTGTTGTTATTGTTGTTATCATCATCATCATAGATTATGCATTATTAATTTATTATTATGTGTTGTATTATGTTGGGTATATTTATAATAATATACATGTTAAAATAGAAATTGGTATGAGTAAATTTTTAGGTAAAAGATTTTTAATTACAAATTGTTAAAAGTTCTTGAAATTTATATTCCAGTACCATTAAAATATATTAATGTACATAGGGATCTGCATAGTTTGTGGACAAATGTTTTGTTTAAATTCAGTACATAAATAAAGATAATTTTAAATTCTTGTGTATGATATTGCCTCACAATTATTTTATATTGGTTTGCATATTTTTTTGGCCTAATATGAGAATATGTTGGAGTTAAATTTTCATGTATGATTGATAATCCATATCTTATTCATTTATTTATTGATATTTTACTTGTTGACAGTTATCAATTGTGGCAATTATGTTGATGGTTTTCCATTGCTCTTGAATTTTATTAAGCCTCTCCAGAGTTGAGATTGCAGCTTCTTTAGCACTTCCAGATCACGTTACTAGGTGTCAATTTATTTATTACTATCCATTTACCCTTTTAACTTTATTAGTATGTATTTTATGAAAGCATATTTAAGGCATATACATGTATGAAGTTGTTTAGCTCTACTTCAGCTTATTTTCAGGTATATTAATTCATTGAGAGCGATAAGCTTTTTATTATTCCACCCCTTATATGCATAAATAGATAAAACCTATATAAATTGGGTTTTGTCTACAACTATGTTTGCAATGCTGTAAGAATTATCCTTATGTACTCATTGTAAATATAACTAGTATTAAAATTTAAATATCTTTTAGCGACCTGTTTAAAGGTATATGTTTGCTATTTTGTATGTATAATTGCTAGTTAGTTACCCTTTTAAATAAAGTATGAGAACTTCTTAAAGGCTGTGTACATTTAATTATTATTATTTTTAGAGATTTACTCAAGGAATGTATTTTATTTTAGTGTATGTAAATGCTCATGTCAGTTGTAATTTGTACTATTATGTTTACTGCTTATTGTATTGATTTACTATAGTGTATTATAAATTTATGTCAAATTGTAAATAAATATTTTCTTACTCATTAAATACACTTGTGTTCATTGCCATCATCACACCAATTCATCCAGAAACTCCAATTAATAATATTATATTAAACATTGCTGAATTTAAAAGTATATTTCAAATGTTACATTAAAATCATTTATTCAATTCATTTATTATTTTTTATATCTGTATTATTTAAAATAAAATATTATGTTGATTTGTCTTTATTACAAGTGGACTTAATGATGTAGTAGGTGGCATAAAAAGTATCCTTACTGCCTACTGCATTAGTTTTACTTTGCTTGGTACTAGATGATATATCTAGATATTTCAATAATATTTATACGATCTCATTTCTAAATACTTAAGATTTGCCAATACTTAAATGTTTGGGTTGAAAGGATAGATGGATTCATTCTATCTTTTCACAAAGACTTTATCTTGTGTTTGGAAAGTGAGAGTATTCATTTATAGTTAAAATCCAGAAAGTGCATGTACACTAGCTTATGGCTGATTATTATTACAGTTTAAAAACATCGCGCTATATAAAATAAATATCTTATTCACACGTTATATGAGTATAATTATTTATAAAAGAAAAATCTTAGATATTTTGCGAGTATATTTTTGTTACTAGCCAAAGCTTATTTCAAGTATTCAGATACTTAAATATCTTCTATTTTTGCTTTCTCAATTATTTTAAAAATAAGATACAAGATTATAAAATTATAAGAAAAAGATAAAATATCTTGTGTATAAGAATCTAAGTTGTCATTTCATTTAATGGTATTTAAGTGTTAAGTAAAGTACTTATTTATGGTATCAAGTATGAAATAAAAAGCCTGATATTGGAATTAGATAATATATGAAACTTAAATTTAAAGAAGAACCTGGGATTTAGATGTGAATAAGAAGCTGAGATGTTTAGTATTGATATTTGTGTTATAATATATTTTAACCATAAGAGTACTCATTCTCTGGGGTATAAAAATACATAGTTATTATAGTGCTGGCTCAATACGCATTTGTTATGTTGATGATGAAGATCAATCGGCCAACCGAAGGTAAGGTTACTATATATATATATTGTTTTATCAATTTAGACAAGACACTTAAGGAAGCTTATAGCATTATTAAAAATATTGGTTCTCTGTGAAAATTTATTTGTATTATATATATGATGCACAAATATATAAAAATGTTATTATAAATAATGAAAAGCTGAAGCATTTGAAATAATTAAAACTAGGGTTAAATAGAAATTTGTATTTACTCCAATTTTTTTTCCTATTTTTATAACAAAAGCATTTGTACCAAAGCATAGGTGGCTTCATAAAGATGTTAACAGATTTAGGAGTGGAGTTTCTGTTTGAATTGATTTAAAACATAAACATAAACTTGATCTTATTTGGATTTTTGATTTACAGTAAACTGATAATCATGAAATTCTTGCTACATAATAGAATGTTCCACAGCAACAGTTCTCAGCCTATTTTTGCTAATGGCCTTATCATAGCTATTATTAGTGAAAAATTATATTTTATTATTTTATACCACATTTGATTCAAATGCAAAGGAGAAAAAGGGTAAACTTACTCCTCAAAGACAAAATTGATTTGATCATTAAATATAAAAAAAAATTGAAGTATTATATCCAAAGAATTTATTCAAAAGCTTACTGACTCTAGTAATGGAGTGGAAAGCTAAAATTCCTCAACTGAAGTTTAATCTATTGCTTCTGGAGCATGACATGTGATCTTCCGGGTAATTAATCATTCAATTATTTTTTTAAAAACCAGTGTAGTTACTATTTTCAGGTATGTTTGTGTTTTATCAGTGCATCTCTCATATCAAATCCATCCTTACGTTTCAAGTAAAATAATAATAAAGACATATACATTAAGAAGGCTAAAACCTTAGTACATGTGCCTTGAGTGCTTAATTTTAGCAAGAGAGACCTCTACAAATCATAATGCAAGATTCGACTTTATAAAAATAAGAGGGACCCTCCTATCTCTCAACCTATTATCTTAATTATATAGGCAAATCTAAAGCATTTTGATTTGGGAGCATGAAGCTAATAAATTCTTCCCTGATTAAGTTCACTATTTCTATTAAACATTAACATTCATGAAATCTTTTGATTTACAATGAGTCAATATTCAGATATTAGATTTAGAAATTTAAATAGATTAAGAAGATAAATGGGTTGTGTCAGGTAATTATATGCCACTGGAGAACTATTTATTAAACATACTAACATAATTTTCAGTACACAATATAATAAAGATTTAAAATCAAGCTGAATCTATTCACATGACTTTATCACATGACTTTATCACATGACTTCAGCTTATATATTGTTATTGTTTTAGCAGCATACTTTTTCACCATCTCTATGCCATTTACCGTAAACTCTAATAAGCAATAATAGATGCCAGATAATAATACTTAAAAAATTTCCCAGATTAGTTACAAGCTTATGGCAGATGGAAGGTACCTGTATTAGGTCCTACAGCTCCATGTGCTATTTCAGGATCCAAAGATCTTTACTGATGAACCCATAATCTTGGAAAGTAGTCTGGAGACATTGGATAAGACAGAACAGAATAGGGATTTATTAAGCACTATTATTTAGAATCTATTATTACTTACTAAAACTTATAGTAAATGGCATAGAGCACTCAAACATCATATGATCACATTTTCCTATGCTTACACAAACATCCACTGGTTACTATGATTTGCACTGGGTGGCACTACTGTATGATGGTTTGCTACTATTTTAAGTTGCATAGAGATGGTGAAAAAGCATTCTTGACTATTAAAACATAAATGACCAAGTTTTTAGGACCTGCCAGATTTTAATGCATTTCTTGTCAATAGTTTGGAAAATAATAAAATCTCATTAATAAACCTCATGAAGAAAAAAAATTATCCAAATTATTAAAAAACTGTTTTTTAAGTGTATTACTTCTTTGATATTTAAAAGTAAGGATGTTTACTTTTTTGTATATAAATACTGTCAAAAAAAAAGTTTTATTAAAGTATATTTTAATTTAAAAAATGTAAATACTAAAATATATCGAATCCAAAAGTGTTTTTATGATTGACACTATTTTCAGCATGATTTATGTGATTGGTATAAATTCACAAGCACTGCTGATTGGTTAATAATAACCAAAAATCTATTCTCTTAAATCACATTTATTTTGTAGCAATAACAAAAAGTTTTAAATATGCCTTTCTGTGAATTGTCTATATTTATTCATTATTATTTTTTAATTTATGTTTTCTATGTAAAAATGAATTTAAATATCATTAAAATCAAATTACCAAAACCTGTACAAACAGCCGTCTGCAGATCCTAGTTATGTAGCCATGTTAAGACTTTTTAACAAAATGCAGACAACTATGAATAAAAAAGAAAAAAACATGGGGTTTTTAGAAATATGAATTTAGAGAAGGATTAAAGGATATGTCAGAAAGATAAAAGTAATATATTGTGTGTAAAAGTTTAAAACAGTAAATAGAGAATGGTTATTTATTAAATAAGTGATTACAAAGGAAAACCTAGATTGGAATTATTTTCAAGGTAAGCAAATTGGTAAAGATCCATTGGAAAAAATTGTGTAAGGAAAGAAAGGTAGGACAAAAAGTAAATGATATACAATTTCAAGGATGAAGATGCTTATAAATATCTAAAAAAAGTAGAGCAAGAGATACAAAGAATATGACATGCTATTAAGCAGATAATTAATGATAGTAATCAAGTTCTTTCACACTTTGCTGACCAGTCTAATTTCCATGTGATGGTGCTGATTTCTCATATTAACACATATTCCTTCCAGGATAGACTACAGGGACAATGGGGGGGGGGGGTATTTTATAGATACAATTAACTTATTTTTATGATGTTATATTTAGTATTAATAAATTTTGCTTTAAAATATTTATGATACATTCATTTCTACATTACAAAATATTTATTAGCAGATTAGCATTATTAATTTAGATTTAATTAACATAATCTGAAAAGTTGTAATAAAATCAATTTTAATAAACCATAGAATTTTAAGAGACATTTTTTTTTTTACAATATATATATAGTGTGCTGTAATGATTATCTTCGTGAAATCAATATGTGTATTGTAATACAAATTCATGTATTTATAGAAAATCCATATCATCTAAAATGAGTTTAAAAAAATCTATTTGTCTCAAAAGTACAATTTTTTTTTTTCATGTGTCAAAGCATCGGCCGGGAAGCAAACCCGAGACAACTGCTTGAAAGGCAGCTGTGCTGATCACTCGGCCACCAACACTTGACAAAAAAAAAAGTACAATTTTTCCGTTATTTTTATATCCATATCACTAATAATGAATTTTCAGAAATAAATTCATGCAGTAAATTTGCAAAAGATAAAGCATGAAAAGCAATGAAAGGATGAATTGAAAAGCAATAAAAGGTTGGATTGTAAGTAAATAAATTTATATGAACTGGATTGGTTCATAATGAAAGAACTCATACTTAAGAAGATCCCATGAGAGAATCAAAAAGCTGTTTAAAAAGCACTTGAAGATTACCTACAATTATTGATTCAGAAACTTTCCACAGAATAACAATTCCACAATCGAAGATTTATAGAATTATCCATTATGATTTTTAATATATATATATTCAAACATTATACAGTTAACCAGAACGGTCATATAAAGTGTGTGCGAGTTATTAATCAAATTGAATGTGTGATTTTACTTGTTACTGAAATTATCTTTCACATATGTGGAATGGTAAATCAACATAGCTGTGACATTTGTCTGGAACTAAATCCAATTAAAATTACTGAATGGGAACAAAGTGAATATGTGACTTGCAATAACATCTTTTTTCAGAGCTACAATAATATAACCCATTGACATGCTCAAACAATTACTTGAATCTCAACTTTGTCAGGATAATATTCTTGCCCCTGTAATCCTTCAACAGATAGGAATACTCCTGCCAATATATAACAATTGTTTAGGGTTGTCTACCCAACCATTTGCCCAGTCATTGGATTGAATATGAAAGATTTTTTCCCTCAGAGACAACACCTTCACCTAAGATAACACTTTTAAAAGGTTTTTTGTACAGTTTCATTAAATCTGAAGAAATAACCTTTATAATCATATTACTAAAGTGGTTCTAAAAATTATTCCTCAAATGTTTGAATATAAGATCCATTAAACAATTGAGGGTTATAAGTTTTGTAAAATTATTGATAGTATTGCCTAAAGGCACATAATTACATTAGGTCCTAATGATATGTATTTTCTTTAAATGTCTGTGTTAGAAATGTTTATATATGTGTGTGTAATTCCTATTGTTTAACGAAATAACCACTCTATATAAGTGGGTGTGCCTCATGGGTAATGATAATGCGTTCCTTTGCATGCCATGTCCTGGGATTTGAAACCGTACAGAATAAACTTGAAGTTTTTTTCGACATTTCTTTCGGATAAGCTAACCAGATAACCATCTAATGCTGGTCAGTAAACAAGTGTGTAGTATTGCTAGATAGAATATAAACCAAAACATAAAATAATACTTATTTCTTTACCACATTAATGGATATTGATTGATCTGGTTTTTATTATTTTCCTATGAAAGGCTGATGGAAAATCTTTTCCCTACAGTGAACTATTTAAGAGCTTTGTATTTACTTTATCTATATGTAATTATTATGTCTTTTTTTTTTTTTACTTTGAACTGTTCTGTTTTCTTTTTTCCCAAAAATAACAAAAGCCAAAGTATTTTACATAAAGTAAATGGAAGAGGGCCGCAATTTTTGTAGAGATGAAATTAATTAGAAATTCAAAACTCTTTCATTTTTGATTGTAATTTTATATTTGATTTTTTTTTTTTAAAGATAAGCATTATATCAATATCATATTGCTGTATTCATTTGTTCTTTTTTCTTTAACTCTTTCATAATGAATTTTTTTTCAATAGTCTTGACATTATAGAAGTTCTTTGATGTGATGTCTTAGACTTCCACCTAGTGGTCAGTAGATAAACCAAAATAAAATTTTTCAGTAGCACGTTAATAGAGTTACATAAATGTTGTTACCGCAAAAATAATTATTTGTTGACAGTTTTGTAATAAGTGGATGTAATCAAAGTTTTATGAATTATATGCTAGATATGTAGAAATATCTAAATGCGTTCTTACATTAAGCTAGCTACGATTTTTATATGAACAAATCGGTCAGACAATTACGATCTCAAAAAAAAAAAGAGCACAAAAAGATGGTGAACTTAATTTTTGCTTAATAAAATTAACAATTATACATTAATCAGAAAATTTGAGAAATAAATTCAGTATTTTTGTACACGAATTATTAAGGATAGGCATAATCAAGATTTTTAAAAAATGAGTTTTTTAAAAATAATTTATTATTACAATAGCTTGTTTTTGAGTGGAGTGAGTTTGGCAATGGTAAATAAAAATGTAACAATTTACCATAGATAAATATTCTTCATATAATAGATATATACGGGAGATAGTGACCTGGGCCAACTGATGAGTCATGGTTCAGCACGAAATGTATCTTGGGGACCATTGGTCTTTTATTGTATCTTTATTTATATGAATTTGAAAATAACGGGGAAGTATGGAGGTTGTTTAATATATCTATATGCAAATATTAGCTATAAGTAATAAATAATCAAATGGTTTACTGCGCATGAGTTTATAAGAAATTACTGCACTGGAAGTGGCACTGTCCCAAAATCAGCTATCTACCATTACCCTAAGTCAAGCATAGCAAAATAAATAAATTGGATAGTTTATTGCTTGGGAGTTCATAAGAAATATTGAATATTGAAAATATCAGAGTTTAAATCATGATACATGGATCTTGAGGCTTTGAAATTGAATCCACTACTCTAATACAGCATTAAATCAAGCAAGGCAAAATAAAATGGATTATTTCTCGGGAATTCACAAGATATGTGAACTTTTTTATAAATCTCCTCATATACACTTCAATGCAATTTTTGTATAATTTCTCCTTTAATTTTCTAACAGTTTTGACTATCCTGCAGACTTCATCAGAGCTTTTTATATCTTTCTTTTTTCTTTTTACATTTACAACTGGCTATTTTTTAAATTCTTTAACTTCTTCTCCCTTTGTACCTTTTCTTCTTCCTAGAAGTGTTAAAAAAGTAATATATCATCATAAATATTTATTGCAAAAATACATGAATATATAAAGAAAAATGCAAAAGAAATAAAGGAGAAGACATAAGATGTGTGAACACTGGAAATGACTAAGTTGGAACTACGATCCACAGACCTTGAGTTCCAGCTTTTGACACGCTATAATTACACAACATAAAGCAAGGTATATAATAAAATGCTAAAATGTTCTGCTGGAGGAAATGATCACATTCGCCTGCTAAGCTATGATCATAGTTTGAGATTAGGCTGATTAACTTTGCAATTCTTTCCATTCAAAGACTTTTTCTTCATTTAGAAAGTTAATGATGAACCTAACTAATCATCTGGCAGTGTCAATAAAATGGGTGGTTATCTATTTCTAGCTGGGAATGGTAATGGTCCCAGGAGTTGAACAGATGAATATTAATGTGCTGACTATAAAAAGATAGTTATTATATGAAGCAGTTGTCATTAGTAGTAGTGGGCTTGTCCTATTCCTATAAGAATTGATTCCATGATTACCCTTTTCCTGCTTTAAAGTAAGACAGTATTAAGAATGCAGCAAGAATTATCCATTTATACCGATGATGATTTAATTTTACTACTTGAATATATAACCTATTGCTTAACTATATGTATAGTATACAGGGTGATGATGTCATTTAAAAAATATGTTAGCAGATTCATTTTAAAAAAGACATCTATGTAAAAGATTACTCCATGATTTTTTTTAAAGTCAATAATCATATTTTCTAATGGTGAATTAACACAAATACAATGACTTCTTGTGCATATGTAAGTCTATTTAGTCCTATGCTTGAAACCAGTATCTACCTTGGGTGAGAATAGCATAGAGTGAGAAAGATGTAATGGAGAAATATCAAGCTGTCAACACAGGGATGGAGATTTTGATGTTTGGAACTTAAACCACTAAACATCACATGATCACCATCTCTTATGCTAGCACATAATTGTTATTAAACAGGCAAAACTCTCCATACAGTAGTTTGGGGATATTTAATGAGGAGGCACTGGATGGGGATTTTATGCACAAGCCTTCTGGCATCTATTGATTACTGTGGTTGGCATAGAGTGGCACTACTGTATGGAGAGTTTTGCCTGTTTAATGTTTGGAACTTCTAATTCACTTTATGGGCAAAGCTTGTTTGCAAAATGCATGCATGGTGGGAGTGGATGGTGTGAATTTTTGCAGTGGTGGTGTTTGTGATATTGTGAAATTGAAAGATGTATTTATAAGGATAAATAAAAATACATTAAAAATGTATTACTTTTACTTTATTAGGTTAAAAAATCATACTTAAAACTCACTAATATGTTGTAATATATATATATTGTAACCTATTAAAAATGAATTGAATAATTTTTCAAATAATAATCATCGCTCTCTGATTCTCCTTAATTTATAGACCTTCTCTCTAACTTATAGAAATATTTCAAACAAAACTCTAACAAGTTCTGATTGTTGGACATATATCTTTTACACAATATCTTGGGTTGGGTCGAGACTCTTACAGATAACAATAAGGATCATAGGTAGACTAAGCTCGGTGGTTGGTTACATTTAAAGAATTAGCTACAGAGATATAGAACTAAGACAAAGGAAGAAGTTAACTCCGATAGAATAAATTATTCCAAATAAAACATATAATTTTGGGAAGAGATAAAAACTCAATCATACCCTCATAAATAATTTAGAATACAGTAAATTTCTACCTTCATCTCAATCAAACTCTTTGAACTATGAATATTTGCACTTTCAAAAGTATTCTTCAATAGACTTTTGTAATTAACAAACTCTAGTGTATGGTTTAATATTATCCACTGATACAATTTGACTTCCTTTACATCTTGTAGAATAAAAAAAAATAATCCTTTCTTATAAGGCCAAATAAAGATCTCAGGGTTTTCTTTCTGGTATTTTATCAAATATTTTAATGGTATAGTGTTGCAAGGCAAATGACTGACATTCTAGCAGGCTTTAAGAACATACACTTCCTAACAAGCTAATGCATCTGATTAATGTCATAATAATAGTCACATAGATTACCAAAGAAAATGCTTACTTTATTCAACAAATATATAATAAAAAAAATCATGTAAATAAATTTAGAATATTTATTTAGAGCCCTTTGCCTAGAATGGCATTCAAATAATAGAAGGAAAAGGGTACATTTCATTTCCCCCTATTACTTCATTTACAATATTTAAATTCTGATAATAGGTTAATAATGTGCAGTCTGAATTATGAATGGATATATTCATTGCAATATTTAAATGAACAGTTGTCAATTTAAAATTTTGATTAAAACAAATTGATATCATTTTTTTTTATTAATTATTAGTAAATTTTGGATCATGAGAATTATAATTATCCGATTTGAAAATATACATTTTATTTCATTTTGTGAGTTTGTGGAACCAAAGAGAAGCGTTTCACACAGAAAAATACTCAAAACTACATTTTAGTAAATTTTAAAAATACATTTATTACATTAGACATAACAAAAAATTTTATTTACAGCACACTAATTTAATCACAGCTTACACATCATAGCTACTAGATCATTTCCATTTTAATTTAAGTTCATTTTATTTCAAAACTATTGCTTCTTGGTTTTCAAAATTGCACAATAAACTTATGATCATAAATGATTATGATTCCTGGCTAAATATTTATTTAAAATCACAATTTATTCTACTTCAACTAAGGCATTAAACAAACACTAATGAACTTGAAAATAATAATTATATTAGTTGGCTAGCTTGCACCATAAGCTAATTAACATTTTTATATATTTTACATCTTAGCGCCTTCATGATATCTCACTCTTAAACTCATATAATAAAATTATGAAGATTAACTTCAAGATAATTTATTGCTACTTCTAATTTAGCTGGCTAATATGATGATGGTGACTGTCATCATTACATTACAACTACCTCATACTATATTAATTTTAAAACTAAGGATAAATAAAAATATTTATCAGAAGTCGCACATACATTGCTAGTTAACTTATTTAAAGTCCACATATTAATATTAAGTTTAAAATTTATGGAACTTACAAACCCCTCTGCGAATTTCTCCATATGACGTCTATAAATAGCATTGTGTCTGCGTATTCCCCTCATGTTATGCTTTAAATTGAGGAATTAAGTTATTAAATCTTGTGGATTTACTTGTATACTACTGGCAAAGCATAGTAGCACAATACAAATATTATTATGACCAACCAAAGCACTGAAAATTATTACTTCCATAACTATCATCGCCATAACATTTATAAATACAATAGTCTACACCCTCTGTGGTGGACAATCTAGTCTTTTAAATAGCACATGAGGGACAACATCATTAAATAAGCTCCTTAGAGCAAGACACCGGACTATAATAATGGTGGCTCCCATGCTTATCTTTTAAGCATAAGTGAAGGCAAAGATGCAGTCTTACAACCTAAGAAAAGGGAAAACACACCAAAGACCAATAATTCTCTCCATGGAATCTAACTAAATAAGCTATATAAAATATTTTGGAACACTGTTATCTCATGGCAAATACATATAATACTGGGAGATCATTTCCATCCCATAAACATCATAAATAGTATACTATTTGATAAATCTAGAGCTATAAAGCATATCTATTTCTACACTGGCAAGATACAAATTTATCGCTAATGATAAAGATTAATAGTTTGTACGATCATTAAAATCCACACATTAAATAATATCCAAAACCCACAGGAAAGTATTAGTCAAAACGACTATAAACACAAAATAGCATGGTAAATATTTGCATAAGATCAACAATGAGCATAATAAATATTTATGAAATCAAGTGAACAGAATGATGCAATAGATATTATTAATTAAATGGTTCAGACAAATTCAAAATCTAATTTTTGCTACGAATGATATTAAGAAAATTATTAAAACTTCTGATAAACACACCTGTAATGATTATTTGCCCCAAGTTATAACGAATAGGCAATTTGAAATTTAAACCCTTTGCCAATATATTTAAAATTATGTGTGTGTAATAAAAATCTCTACACACTTTATTGTAAACTTATTGAGACAATTTCAGATGGTAAAGTAAGATACATTGACATGTAAAATAAAGCATAAAATATATAACTATTATATTACCTTTTTTTAAAAATATATATATATTACAATAATAATGATGATGATAAATTCAGTTCATTAGTAAAGTTTCCTCAACAGAAGGCAGATAATTTACGGCGCGAGGTCCCACATCATTAGCTATGGGAATAATATCGACGCATTAGTATTTTCAAACCAATATGTTTACTTATTTATTTATTTATTCTGTATAAAAAAAAAAAAAACAATCTATAACTTCACTATGATAGTAGACAAGCACATGAATACAATATACTACTTTAAACATGAACAGGTATGGATCCATTATATGGCACAATTTAATATTAACTAGCTAGTTTGAATATGACAATTTTGTACAATTATTATTAAATTCTAATAGTTATCCACAGTTTCATTGAAAAAATATTTTATTAACAGTTTTTCCACTCTCTCCGAAGAAGCAGACGACAAAGCAACATCCCCGCCATAAATGAAATGATATGCCAGTTTTCATTAACAAATTTTCATTTTCAGAAAGCAGTACTCAATTTATTTAGTTTTTTTTTTTATCATTTAGACATTTGTTGGTTGTTTTTTTTTTATAATTAAGATCGAACATTTACTTACATTATTTTAATCTGGGACAGTCTTAATATTTTTTTTTATTATTATTTTTAACTTGGTCTTAAATTTACTGCCATTAAAAATATGATTTATTAGCAAAAAATGACTGTTTATCAATTTCCATATGATCTCGGTTATTATTATAATTTTCATTTGTTGAAAATTTTTAAAGTTATATGTTAAGTTAAAAGTATTATCTTGGCACATTATTATAAAATTTAGATTCGTTTAGTTTAAGAAGGCATAAAACTTGATACCTTAATTTCTCCAGCAATGTATTGATGTGACGACTTTAAAGAACAAATATAATTTTTACTTGTTTTAAAAAACAAAAGGCAAAAAATAAAAGTTACACTGTTTTTTCTTTTTTACTTTTTTTTTGTTAGGACAATCTCCATGATGAAACTCTCCCAATTCCCTCCAGTTCCACGCTCTTTTCTCCAATATAAAAAAAAAAACAATATCACATGTCCTCATTCTGTGTATCAATTTCAAGGTTAATAATACTTAACGTGAATAAAGTTTTTTTTTAAAAAAATAATAATAATAACCATAAAATATGTGTAATAATTTTACTGATTTTTTTTTTCATATTTTGATTGCTGTTTTTATCAGAAGTTAAGAATAATAAATATTTTATTTGCCAAGTTTAATATCTATTTTACTTTTAAAAATTAATAAATAAATTGAATATTTTAATAAATAAAATTAAAGATCTAAAAAGTTAACTTATACACCCATGCATGCACACACATCTAAGAGTGTAAAACTGATCTTATTTAAGGCAAGCTTCTTTTAATAATCCACTTCAACTTTAAATAACCCAACAAATTTTCAACACTAAAAATTAAAATATTCATTCAGCTAGCTTGCTTGCTTGCTTTCTTTCTTTCTTTCTTTTAACTTTTGATAAAAACTTTACATTATAAACTTGCACTTTATTAATTAAATATGAATAGCAGTTATATACTTTTTAAATAACTTTTATTAGATAACTATTTACCTATAAATATATGAGATATTGCTTATTAAGTGAGACCATTTTATCTACATGTTAAATGATATAGTTTTATGTCTAGTTATTAGTTTTATTTTATCTTTTATTTTCTTTTTATGGCTAAATATTATATACGGCACTGATAAATTGTTTAATAAAAACAGGTGGCATATCACATGGTTAAAATATATATATATATTCCAAACAATGGTAAACAATTTATAATATAATATAAATAAAAACTTATAAAGAAATATTTTCGATTATATTCATAATCATTTTCAACTCAACTTTCATTTTTTATTTTTATTTTATTTTTTTTTTGAAAGTTGAGTTGAAAATGATTATGAATATAATCGAAAATATTTTTTTATGAGTTTTTATTTATATTATATTATAAATTGTTTACAGTTTCTTGGAATATGTTTAAGTTTCGTTATTGTATTATTGATATTAGCGGACATTTATTTTGTTTTATTGTGTTAATATATATATATATTGGATTAAGCCATGTATACTTTTCTTTAAATTCCCAATGTTTAGGAAAATAACTTTCATCATTGTCAAGGTTACGGTCTTAATGAAGAACTTTTAGATCTTAATTAAAACACTTATTCTTATATATATTCAATGGTTGATTATTCAGAATAGACAGATTAACAAAATTTTTATTTCTTTCAGTTTCACAATTAATAGATTTCAAATTGATATTAGAAGAGATCAAATAAGTGGTATCCATATGGCTGGAATACATTGTGCTTTGATTTATTTATTTTTCTATAAACCTGAAGACTAAGTACTTTTGGAATACTAAAAAGTCTATGGAATTCCATGTTCATAATGATCAAGAAGCTATGTAGATCGATCCTATAGACAAATTAATGTCAGAATTAGGGAGCATAAAAATAACTTCAATTAAAAGTTAAATACATCAGCTTTTGCTTTGCATTGGTGACTCACCTGTTTTGATAATGCTAAAATACTTGCTAATACGAAAATGTATGACTTGAAAACTATGAGAGAATCCATTGAAATATTAAAAAGATCAGATGGTTTAAATAAATATAAAGCTCGATGTATTCCCATCTTGTGAAGAACACTTATTTCATCTCTTTCTTCTAAAATCAACTTGAAATCAATTAATTATAAAGCTGAAAGAAATAAAACTTTTGTAAATCCACATATTCTGAATAATCAAATATACATAGGAATGATTGCTCTTTACTTCATACACAATCTCTTTATCACTTAAAATCCAATAGTTCATCATTAACACTTTTAATCTCAACAATTGGGAATTTAAATAAACTAGTACACGTTCTAATTCAAAAAATACCTTATTTATATCACATAACATGAAAATATTATGAATCAGTAAATAGTTTAATATTTTGGAACAAGATCTCTCCAAGCACCATCTATATTAAATTTCATTCAAAACAGATGGAAATCATTTTTGACTATGGTTCTTGATCCTATAAGTGACACATTTTTGCACAATGACAATTACAAGAGGGAAATATTCATTCAGTCCTCAGAGTTATTCGTCTCTCAGAAATACAAATTATTTGGAACTGTTTAATTCCAGTACTATTTTTATGTATAATGTAATTCAAAGAGCTTTTACATTTGCATGACCACCAGAACTGTGCCATGTTTAAGATGTATTAAATATTATTTTTTAATTTCATCTTAGATATACACATACATTAAAATAATAATAATCACAGTGCAGTAAATAAATAAATAAGCACACCTTTTAAAATAAAACTAACACTATAACTGATGAAGAGAGATTCCATTGAAATTGATCCCATGAACCTTGGCAGGGTTTATGTATCAACATTTTACTTTTATACAATGTTGTATATCTTAGTTTAACAAGACGATAATAAAGAGTGCTTAAAAACTCTCATTCTTGAGTAACCCAAACAGTACAGAACTATATATTTTATAATATTATGAATGAGTATTTAATACTAACATCACATAATCAAGATTCAAACCTATTATGATTTATGATTAGTTATGTTAGAACTTGACACAGCTGATGGAAGTTTCATTGAAACTGGTCTAATGAGTCTTACATTATCATACTTGACAATTCAAAACTTAACTGTTATATAATGTCACATGACCACCACTGCTTATGTATAACAGTTTTAAAACAGGAAAAACTCACTATACGTATTGACACACACAGCAAACTAGAGTAATCAATGGATGCCAGAAGGCTTGCTGTGTGTGGCAATACGTATAGTGAGTTTTGCCTATTTTAAAACAGTTATACACAAGCATAAGAAGTGGTGGTCATGTGATGTTTATTGGCTTAAAACCAATCCTGCCTAATAGGATAGTGGTGGATATGGTTATTAAAGAACAAAAGACACCAAAATGTATGGGTACTGAACTGAGTTCAGACCCATATGACTATATAAGCTAATGAGCTTGGATTGAAAACATTAAGGTGTTTTCGGGTTAAGACTCATAGTTTTGTAGTTAAGTGGAGATAAAAGATGGCTGCTGGAGGGTTGCATTAGATCCTAGGATCTGAGTGCAGTGCTCTCATATCCAAGTCTTCTCACTGACGAAGGCCACAAGCCAGAAACTAGTCTGGGAATATTGGATGAGTAGGTACTAGATGGAGATTTTATGCACAAACCTTCTGGCATCCATTGATTACTCTAGCTTGCTGTGTGTGGCAATATGTATAGTGAGTTTTGACTGTTTTAAAACTGTTATATAATGTCTTATATTGTACTTAAGAATGAGATAATAGAGGGGACCTAAATACTCTCATTCATGCAATACAGAGAGCACATCAATATCTCAAACAAGCTCTTAATAAGTGTGGTATGAAAAAATATTTAAAATCTCTACCCAGAACACTCTCATCTCCAGACCAACTGGTTTCAAGCTTAGGGCTCATGTCAGTGGAGAGCTAGAATATTCGGACACTAGATCTAAAATATCAACTCAAAACCTAGCACTTATTTCATAGGTATATTATTAATTAAGAGCTTGTTTGAGCTATTGGTATGCTCTCTGTATTGCATTTTTGTAAATACAAGCTTATAAAAGTAATGTCACATTATATATGATTTGCTTTTTTGATTATTATAATTTTACCTTTAAGGCTTTGGCTATGTTGAGGCTATTAAAATATGGTAGATCTGAATTTAGTTCAGTCCCATATAGCTATTTAAGTTATATAGCTGGATTTAAAGATATTTTCATATCCGAAAATTTCAGAGTTTCTACTTAAATATACGTATGAAATAAGTGCTGGATTTTGAGTTGATATTTTAGATCTAGTGTCTGAAAATTCTAGTTCTCCACTGACATGAGCCATAAGCTCAAAACCAGTTGGTATGGAGATGAGAGTGTTCTGGATAGAGATTTTAAATATTTTCTCATACTGCACTTATTAATTAAGAGCTTGTTTGAGCTATTGGTATGCTCTGTATTGTATGTTTGTAAATACAAGCTTATAAAAGTAATGCCATGTTATATATGACTTGCTTTTTTGATTATTACACTCATTCATAATATAAAATTTAAAAAAACACACACATTCTAATCATTTCTTTATAAATTAACGTTTAAGCACTATGTTCCTATTTCTCTTTTTTATCAGTTTTATTTTTTCCTTGATCATATGTCAAGATATATAACACATAAGAATTTTAAAAATAAACTTAAGTGAATAAAAAAAGGTAGGGGTAATAAATTAGGAACCTTTTATTTATTATGATTTTGATTATATAATATTAAATCTACTGAATATATTTATATACAATATAGGTACATACATGTGGATTTTCTGTGTATGAAGTTACTTGTTGATAATATCTTTCAATTCAAGCAAATGAATATAGATGTCAGAAAAAACCCAATTGACTCCAAGATGTATTTTAACTATAATAATAATAATTTTAACTATAGTATAATTCAATTTAAAAGCAATATACTTCCTGACTACGTTCCAAGATAATTAATTACCATCAAGTTAAGTACATCCGTGAATATTAGTAATCGTTTAGTAGGTTAAAGACTATTGTATTGTTGTCATCACTTCTTAATAATTACATTTATAAATTTCATTTATTCAAGACCATATGACTTTCTTCATAAGTGTTATCATTATTTTCCATGTAGAGATTCTGCATACTAAAGTAAAGATTCTCATGAATCATTAACATAAAAACATATTTCAGGCTTGTTTATATATAAGATTGCTCATTACTCATAGCTTGTATTTTTCTCTTCAAATAAAATATAAAAGACAATGAAACAATTTGCCTTTTTTCTGATGCTTTTATTTATGTGAAGAAAGAGTTATTAACAACTATACAAATGAATCTAAAATATACATTATATGGCTTAGTATAAAGATTGCCTTGACAACAGTTTGAAATTGTTGATTGTTATTGATATAGGGATTGAGTGTTGACTGGCTTTTAACGATATATATATATAGTAAATTAATAGTTATTATTTACATTTGACTTTCAAAGCTTATAGTTTTTTTACAGGCATGACACATTTATAATAAAAGGGTAAAAAATAAAACTGTTAAGCCAACAAAATTACTAATCTATGATGGCTCAAAATCAAAGGTATTTTATTAACAGTATGGCATCTAGTATTTCATCTCAAGCTTATTTCCTACACAACATTAGTTGGTTTAGTTAATCTATGAAAATATCGAGACTAGTGACAATTTCTTATCTATCTGAAAAATTTCCAACTTTAAATCCAAGACATGAACTCTTGGAAGGCTAATCTATTTACCTTACAAGACTTTTTTTCATTCTTGCATATAATATCACCATTTTATAATTCAGCTGAAACATCTTTTCTATAGTACTCATTTTGTTCTGTGAGTTTTTAAATCAAAATGCTCTCGATTTACCTATATAATTAAAAAAGTAGGTCAAAGATAAGAGCTGGATACTCTTGTCATTTAAAGTTTAATCTTGTGTTAAGATTTGTAGAGATCTCTACTGTCACATCTAGGTACATAAAATATTTAAATATTATTAAATGTCAAGAGCATTTGTGGTTTGAAATAAGGTTGGGTAGACAAGAATGGATGGTAGCTGTAGTGTATATAGCCACTAGAGATAGTCAAACTGTAATGGAGTGGAACAGTAGTATATATGAATGCCTAGTTAAGGATACACACAGTTTTAAAGAAAAGGGGAAGAGAATAATGGTTATAGGGGATATGAATGGGCATATTGAAGAAATTGATAATATAGATAATAAGAATGGTCAGTTTTTGAAGGAATTTTGTCAAAGAGTAAATTTGAGCATTGGAAATTTATCATATATTTATGAGGGACAATACACATGATCTAGGAATAATATATTTCACACAATAGATTATGCATTGGTAGAGAAAGAGAAAATGAATAAAATACGGAAAATTAATGTGTTTGATAATGAAGAGAGAGTATGTAATAGTGATCATAACTTTATTGTAATAGAAATGGTTAGTAATGTGACGGAGGATAGATATAAAGGTAGAAACAATAGTGAAAGATGTGGATGGAAAGTGAATGATAAGAATAAGTTGGAAGAGTATAAGATAAAAGTTGAAGATACCATGGAACAGGTGGTTGGGGATGAGTATAAGGACTGGTGTGGTGAAATAGAAAGTGTCAAATAAGGTTTTAGTTGAGAATATGCAGAAGAATAAAAGTAATAAAAATTGTGAGTTAGTAAAAGTGTAAAAGAGAGTAAAGAAGCATGCAGAGAATATAAGTGTGCTATTAAAAACAAAGAGAGTGAAAACAATATTAATGTTAAATGGGGAAAGTACTTAGAAAAGAAGAAGTTGGCTAAAATGGATAATTATAGGCAGAGGATGAAGTTGAATAGTAAATTGTTGGAGGATATTAATAAAAGTGGAAGAGATGGGAGTAAAAAATTTTGGAGTTACATTAAAATGAGAAATGTTAAATGGGGAAAGTACTTAGAAAAGAAGAAGTTGGCTAAAATGGATAATTATAGGCAGAGGATGAAGTTGAATAGTAAATTGTTGGAGGATATTAATAAAAGTGGAAGAGATGGGAGTAAAAAAATTTGGAGTTACATTAAAATGAGAAATGTCAGGGGAAGAGAGATAGTATTACTAGATGATGAGTGAATAGAGTGTAGCTCTAGAGAAGAGTTAGAGAGAATCTTAAATAGATAAGTAATGGATATAGAAAAGATGTTAGATGTGAAGTCCTTAGTGATAAAAAACATGAAAGCATTTAGTAATGGGAATATTAGGTTCACAAAAAATGAACTGAATGAGGTAGGGAAGAGATTGAAAAGTGGAAAGGTGAGAGGTTTAGGTGGGTGAACAGCAGGGTTGGTAATGAATTTAGGGCATAGAGCAAAAGCAAAGTTATTATCATGTTTAATAAGATGGCATAGTTTTTCTG
Source organism: Epiperipatus broadwayi (assembly GCA_028023455.1). Lineage (NCBI taxonomy): Eukaryota > Metazoa > Onychophora > Udeonychophora > Euonychophora > Peripatidae > Epiperipatus > Epiperipatus broadwayi. The sequence goes on from JAQFVV010000451.1 coordinate 59,556, forward strand.
GGTATTTGGAATAATACCAAGAATAAGATTATTATTTTAAAAAAAGGGTAAGGCTCATAGAAGGTAAATAATTATAGACTGATAGCAGTAACATCAGTTTTATATAAAGTTTTTTCAAGTTGTAAAATGGATGGAAGAGAATAATGTAGTGGGGGAAATGCAAGGAGGTTTTAGGTCAGATAGGTGTAGAGGAAATAGTTTGTTTGTAGTTACACAACTTATGGAGATGAGTAGGAATTCAGGTTGGTTGTTATATATGAGTTTTATAGATATAGAGAAAGCATATGATAGAGTAAATAGAAATAGATTATGGGTAAGTTTAGCAAATTTTGGAATGGATGAAGCTTTAGTAAATATTAAAAAATTATATGAAAATAATTATTATACTTACCAATTAGGGGATATAGAATCAGTTAAAGTTAAAAATGGGGTGGGATTAAGGCAAGGATGCCCTATGTCACCTATTTGTGTTTGTTGTATTTGAGTGAAATGAAGAAAGCAATAGAAAGACCAGGAAGAGGGATAGAGATACTGTTAATAGGTGGCAAGGGAGTAAATACTTTGTCAGGTCTTTTTTGCAGATATCTTTTTGTGTGCAGAAAGAAGAGAAGATATGGAAATTATGTTGAGGACATGTGCAAGGGTGGGTAAAGAGATGGGGATTAAATTTAGTGAAGAAAAATCAAATATAATGATGGTTAATATTGGGGAAAGAGAAGATGTAGAATTTTCATTGGGGGATATAAAGTTAAGTGTGGTGGATAGATATAAGTATTTGGGAATCATCTTATGTAATCAGGAAAATTGCTTGGATGAATGGGAGAAATAATTGGTAAATGAAGCAAAGAAAAAAGAGTTTGGTAAAGAAATTAACAGTGTTTTCATATAATAAATATGATGTAGCTAGAATTGTATGAAAGGGAGTGGCAGTAGCAGGGTTAACATACGGCAATGATGTGTTATGTGTTAGTAAAGGGGTTTTAGATTATTTAGAGAAAGTACAAAGGGAAGTAGGAAGACATGCATTAGATGCAGAGATATGTACAGCAAAAGAGGCAATTCAAGGAGAAATGGGATGGTCAAGTTTTTATATGAGAGATGCAAAAAGTAAAATGAAAATGTTTGGTAGGTTGCAGTTTATGGATAGTAAAAGAATAGCCAAAATAGTGTTTAATTGGATTATGAGTAAAGGGCAGGTAACAAGATGGGTGAGAAAGGTAATGCGGTATGCAAAAGATTTGGATAAAGAATTTATGTCAGTATACTTAAACACAAAAACTTAAAAGTGAAGTTAAAAAAGAGAAGTTATAAATAAATATAATAAAAATAAGCTAAACGTTTTCGAGGATCTATGCCTCATAATTGTAGCTTTCTTAAAAATACATAATAAAATATATACAAAGATATATAAATTAGCATGTGTTACATGGACCATTTCTTCAATATATCAAAGCAAGTGTCTTTTCTATTTATAGCATTAATATTTCCATTAATATATAATGCTTCTTTTATTTTCCTCTTGTGATCATTTGATTCAGTGCATATAATTACAGGATTGGCAGGAGTAAAATTGTGTCCAGATTTCATGGAATGCTCCAAGAATACAGAAGATATATTGTTGTTATTCTGAGCTCTCTTGTAAGTGTATAAGTGTCAAGCAAGCCTAGTATTAATAGTAGCTTTAGTTTCACCATAATATACAGCAAGACATTTTTCTTGAGGACATGAAATGGAATATACTACATGTGGGATGAATGAATGATCAATATGATCTTTTGAGTTGTTGAAATTAGGAGGAGTTCTAAATCCAATTTTAAACTTATTGAATAATGCTTTAGTTAGTTTGTTAGATATTTTAGAAATGTAAGGAATAGTAATTCTAGGAAGTTGAATATGTGGTACAATATTATTTATTTTATTATGGAATTTAGTAATATTATTTTTAACAGATTTAAATTTAAAACCTGCTGTCAATAAATCTTTAATAAAATTATTCAGATTTTCTTTTCTGTCTGCTTCATATTTACAAAGATGCAAATTTCTAAATAAGAAAGAATTTAAACCAGCAAATTTGTGTGATGCAGGTGAGTTAGATTTAGGGTGAATACAGCTTCTAATTTCAAAAGGCTTAATCTATACTGGTAATATTTCTTGATAATGAAAGGTCAAGATATTTAATTTCTTTGTTGTTATTTTCATATACAATGCTAAGTGATAAATTAGATAAACTTTGAAGTTTTTCTCATATATGTAAAATATTATCCGTAGAGGAAATAATAAATATATCATCCACATACCGAATATATGTAAAATCAAGAGTGGAATTGTAATATTTCGGTATTATAGAGCTCTCAAATTTATTTAAGTAGACATTAGATAAAATGCCACTGACAGGTAATCCCATTGGCCATCCATCTTTCATAGTATACCACTTATTTTCAAAGAGTGTAAAAATGTGCAAATCAAACCAAGAAAGAAAAGCAACAATAAATTTAACTCTATTAATAGGGCAATGTGTTTTCAAAAGTTTTCATGCACTATTTGAATGGATAATTTTCTATTAATAGATCCATATAATTCTTTCACATCCATAGTAGCCATAGTGGATGTATTCATAAGTTGAATATTTTTAATTTTAGAAATAAATTGGAAAGAAGAATTGATAGTATATAAGCCAAAATTAATATATTCTATAAGAAATTGATTTACCAATTTGGCTGCTTCAAAATAATGCACTCCACCAAAATCCATCATCAATCTTAATGGTTCACTTGGCTTATGTAATTTAAAATTGGCAAACATTCGGGAGGTCTAGTGGAAGAAGGATAAATCTTATAATATTCAGATTTAGTAATATCTTTGTCTTTAAATTTTCGAACACATTAATGATAAATTTATCTCTATCTATTTTAATATTAAAGTTATTATCTTGTATTAGTTTTAATATCTTAATTTGATCATACATTTTACTTTTATAATCTATATTATTTAGCAAAACAAAACGGTTGCCTTTATCTTCCCTAAGGCAAGTAATATTGTAAGATATAAAATATTGTCAGTATACTTGTATAAAAGGTAGGATGATTGTGTTAGGAGGATTGTTGAGTGTTATAATAGTAAGGAATGGGATAAAAGAATAGAAGCATTAATAAAAAAGAGGGAGTTGGAGAGATGGAGAACTAGTATGGAGGGTAAGAAGAGTTTAAATATATATAGAAGTAAACGGAACATTGCATGCTAGTTAATTTTTGATAATAGTAAGGAAAGTAGTTTATTGTTTAAGACTCAAATGGGCTCTTTAGCAACAAGAGAATATACATGTAAATGGAAAACTATGGGTGATTTAGTGTGCAAATTGTGTAAGGAAGGTATATTAGGTATCTGTTGATTGAATGTAAATGCTTGAAAGCAAAAAGAGTATAGATAATGAAGTTATGGGAGAATAGATATGAACAAAGTTTATTATACAGAAAGTGAGTTATTGGTTTTTATGCTGGGGTTGCGAAAAGATAAGGGGGATTTAGATATAAAGGCCATAGAGTTGACAAATATTATGTTGTGGAAATGGGATGGGACAGAATATGGGAAGACTTAGAGTGGGGAATGGAAAATAAAGTGGCTAACAGGTTTATCTAGGCATAGTTGCTGAGATATTCTTGACTTCGTTTAAGGAGAAGCCAAAATACATCCACATCACATTACATCACATAGACTTAAGGTTATGGCCTTAATTCATATTACTTGCAAGTATGCGCTTAGAAAATTATTAATTACAATTCTAAATTAATTGTAATATATAAGCATTGCAATTGACTTCAAGAGAAGTTCACGCGACATAAGTCACCAATAAAAGAAGGTTGTGTTGACATATACATCACATTTTTCGCACGTTATATAGCGGGGAAATTCTTTAAGTAAATCCGAATGTACAGTAGGTATGGTTTACTTAACAAATTCTCATTTATATTAAGGTATGGAAAATCTTACCACATAATTATTTCAAATACTGTTTTTCAATCACATGATGTCTTCAATAACATTATATATAGATACTACACTTAGTATTTATTTTTTCTCTATTAAATGATTTCTAAAAGAGCAAGTTTAAAATTAAAAAATATAGTACAACTTTGAAGGAAAAGAAAAATTAGATTTAAAACTTAATTAAAATAGTATCCCAGTAAAGATTTCATTTAATGATTTTTTAAAAATTAGATAGTCAAAAGAATTCTGCAATTGTATTTTGAATTGTTTTAAAACAATTTACTCACAAATATAAAAATTATTTTTGATTAATGATCCATTTTAAGATATTAAAGAATTTGATAAATGATTTTTTTTCTATTTTCGTTGAAATGGGAACAAGTTTCAGAGATATAAAAAGAAAATATATTAATAACATTTTAACAATTTGATAAAAGAAAAAGCACATGAAAGTATCTAGGCAAGCGTCGGTGGTCGAGTGGTCAGCACAGCCGCCTTACAAGCAGTGATCCTGGGTTAGCGGATTCGCTTCCCAGCCGATGCTATGACACATGAAAAAAAAAGTATTAATCTAGGATATTTTTAAAACATTGCTTTACGTGGTTAATTGCTGTGGTAGAGTGATGAAGTCAAAAGCTAAAGGTTTCTGGATCAAAGATTAATTTGCCATTTCTGATATTTGAACATCAAAAGTTGCCATGTGTGGTTTAGTGCAATAGTAGAGAGATAAACCCAAGAGCTAAAGGACTCTGTTCCAAAACTCAGTTTATAACCCTTTCAATGCTCCAGCATTAGAAGAATTTTAATTAACAAAATATTCGTTTTTATTATTATCTATAAGACCAATTAATGATTAAATATTTATATACATGTAAATATGCTTTGTGGGATAATGTCTATTTTATTCACAACTTGGGATTAGACTGGCTTGCTTCGCATCTACTTATGAATCAGTAAATAGATATTTAAATATTTTCAGGTAAAGAGTGGGACTTGAGAAAATATTTGGTTAGCCTTGTGAGAATAGCTTTTTATATTCTTTGGGCAGAGAGTGGCCTTTGGTAAATGTTTTAGATATCACTAATTAATAATTGGATAAAGTTGACTGTATGTTTACTTACAAACCATCATATGACTTTATCTGATCACATTTAAAATTTTCTTAAGAAATCTACTCCATTTACACTCCCTTGGTGTTATATGCTGAGTGCTTTAGTAATTAATAGATCCTAAATTGTTAAAAAGAGTTGTCTTGACAACAGTTTGAAATTGTTTGCTAAAAAGAGTTGCCTTGACAACAGTTTGAAATTGTTGATTATTATTGATATTGGGATTGTTTAAATGTTGATTGGTTTTTAATGATACATATACATAATGTATTCCTTGCCTATTAGTAATTGGCTGTTTTTATTTGGAAACAGTATTAAACTCACAATCCTAACCATCACTTTTAAATTGTATATACTATCCAAGATAAAAACATGAGATTCAAAAATAATTGAAGGTTTTTAACCTAACTAAATTTCTAAAATGATTATACAGGTGTGATTAGTGGACCAGCAATTATATATTCTAATAAACTTGATGTTTTAAGTATTTTTTATTCCTCTGAAAAGTGGTACATTCAAATAAAATATCACATGACTTTCTCTGCATACATTCAACATTTACTTTTACAGCAGTAAACACTCTATATTTGGTCTGCAATGAATTACTGTTCATGTTATAACTCCATCACTGAACTGTAATAAATTAAGTGCAATAGTAACTTTGCTTGTTATACAGTAAAGTAATGAAATCATTAAATTTAGCTTTAATGCTTAATAAGAACCTTAAATATATAATATTAATGCATTTTTGATACTAAATTCCTTTTTTAAAAAGCAAATTGCCTTTGAGAAGAGCGCAGAGCACTGAAAATGCACTGAGATTATATTTAATGTTTTTAATATTTTCCTGTATAAGAAATAATGATATTAAAGCATTTAACACAAGTACAAAATGTATAATACTAAATTGTCCATTCACTTTCACTTTACTACTGTTACACAATACTTTATTTACCACCCTTTTTTACAGTTTATAGTTTCGATTGCCCCAGAAATATTCTTCAGAACTTTATATCTCCTATCACCCTTATTTACAGTTTACAGTTTCGACTGCCCCAGCAATCTTCTTCAGAACTTTATATCTCCTATGACCCTTATTTACAGTTTACAGTTTCGACTGCCCCAGCAATCTTCTTCAGAACTTTATATCTTCTAGGCTAGGAGATATAAAGTTCAGAAGAAGATTGCTGGGGCAATCGAAACTGTAAACTGTAAAAAAGGGTGGTAAATAAAGAATGTGTAACAGTAGTAAAGTGAATGCACAATTTAGTATTATATGGCATACATTTGGCACTGCAATAAGAAAAAGTAGTTATTATACTTCACAAGTACAAAGTTTGTAGCATTGAATCACATCTATATAATTATGTAAGCAAATTAGTTGGGTTCAAAATCTTAGAGTTATTTGCATGGATAATATAAAACAATTAAAGATCATAGCTAGATTATAAATACAGTCCTCATCCTCAATGAAGACTGCCAGTTTCTAAAAATTATCTGGCAATGTTGATATGTAAATGGTTTATTTAAATAGCTATTAAAGCATAATGATTAAACGGGAGAAGGGGAGTGCACCTGAAAATCTTTAATTATTTAAAAAAGTTTAATGTGTAGGACATGAACATACCTATTAAATATAACAATAACTATGAAGTGTAATCTGGGTATTTAAGTGATCACATGATATTCGAGTATTAAAGTAGCTAGAAAATACTATACTTTAATTGTACAGCCAGAATTTTTTTAAGTTGACTTTTCTCAATTAGTGTCAAATCTGGAAGTCTATACTCTACTACCAGCCACTACTATAGAATGTTTTGGTCATGTTTAGAGTAAACATTTAATTCAATGTTCCTGAACTTTTTTTTTAATTAATCCGTTTTTTATAAAATCTTTATTTTATTTTTATATATATATAATGCTTACATAACACCCATCAACAGACAGTTTCGATTGCCCCTGCAATCTTCAGAACTAACACCAATCAACAGACAGTTTTGATTGCCCCTGCAATCTTCTTCAGATCTATAAAATATATCCACATATACATAAATCACACAGACTATATATAAATTATATACAAATTATATAAACCATATAAAATCCATACATATATATATTCATAAAAATACACAAACATACCTATAACTTGTATATCCCCTCAAATAGATGGATATACAAGTTATAGGTATGTTTGTGTATTTTTATGAATATATATATGTATGGATTTTATAAGGTTTATATAATTTGTATATATTTTATATATAGTCTGTGTGATTTATGTATATGTGTATATATTTTATAGTTCTGAAGAAGATTGTAGGGGCAATCAAAACTGTCTGTTGATGGGTGTTATGTAAGCATTGTACAAAAAATAAAGATTTTATAAAAAATGGATTAATTAATTAATTAAGGCAATGCAATAAGGAAAAATTAAGATTAAATAACATTTTTTTTCTTGTATAAGCTTTATTTCATTTTATTCAATTAAATTTTTACTGATTAACAAAGACAGATAATTTTATTTATGATCAAGAATAATCAGTTTATATTAAGTCAGTAGTATTTAATGCCTTGGATATTCAATATTTATATAAGTTTAGATAATTTGTTTCAAGTTCAAAATGGAGAAATTTGGCTAAACTAACACGTCTAATAATGTATAGGCAAATAAATAATCACATGATTCAACTGATTTGGAGTTCCTAAGTTACTGAAATTCCAAAAGCAAGAGCTGGATATAATACGTCAATCTAAACCCTAGAGACTGTTATACCTCATGTACTAAATTCCATAGGAAAGATGCTATGTCATGTGCACTGAATAATCATGTAAAATTCCAGATCACGTGATTATTATGTAACTGCATATTTTAATTAAAAATAAATATCTTAAAATATAAATAAAATGTGCATTTGGATTATCCAATGGTTTATGATATAAATATTTATATGTATATTAAATGGTACAAAGATTTTATGGTATAAAGATAACCCATCTGTCTGCCCTGTCTCTGATGTGAGTTTGAATCTGATCATGTGAATTAGATTTTTCAGATTCTAATCAGGTTTAAGATTCTTATTTCTCTTAGCTCATTTTTAGCCAAATCAATTAACCATCCATTTAGCTATTTTTACCTAAAGACTAAAAACAATCCTCTCATTTGGAAATGAGAGTTTGAAGAGTAATGTTTTCTCCAGCATTGTTTTTTATAAAAAACTAAAGAAAAGATTTTGTTTTGAATCAATAGACTAAAGACTGACTATTTTACTTACTTTTTACTATTTCAATATAACCAGAATTATTCTAAGAATTATGGGAAAATACATATTTTATAATAACTGAAACACACAGGTATGTTGGTGATTATTTATCTTTTCAACATATATTTTTGTTCAAGTGTATCAGTGTTATGAGATAGTGTGGAGAGTGGTGGGTCGTGTAAAAGTCTATGCTCATATACTCTATTTTTATAAATATAAAATAAAAACTATCTTTAAAAAATATAACTTAATAAATTGTTTACTTATTATCAGAAATTTAAAATGTTGTCTTATTTTTATTATGCATTACAGTTATTTTATCTTTAAGAAAACTTAGTCAATATTTTAATAAAGAATTATCAGGCAATTGGAAAAAAACCAGGTGTTTTTCTTGATCTTTAATTCAGGAATAAGAAGCCAATAAATTAACCACAACAATTGATGCAGGTTGGTAAGCAGTCCATTCATTTTCATTTACTATATTAATAATCTTCAGGTTATTTTCCTTTATTTATTTTACTGCAGTTAGTTTTTCAACATTATGAGCATTTGGTTTATTAATTATAGTTGAACATGTTTTCAGCCTGTTAAGCCTTAATCAGCCAAAAGTACTCTCAGCTATAAGTAATAAATGGAATAAAATAAACCTTTACTTCACCAATGTTCATAAGGTTGAAAAACTAATACATAGGAATAATAGATGCAACAATAAGAATGGATAGAATAAACATTAGAGATTTGCCCCAAAGGTATCAAAGAGGAATCAAAAAAACATTTCCTTCAATTAACAGCAAGCTCCTTTCTGTTGGACTAAACATATTGCTAGGGCAGATGATAAAAGAAATAACACGTTTTAAATTGAATTCCAAGTTGTTGTAAAAGTATTAGAAAGAAACCACATGTGAGGTGGATGGATGGATGGATGGATGGATGGAATAAAAAAGTGTTCTGGTGTGATGTAGAGAAGAGAGACTGTGAATTAGAAAACCTAGATTAAACATGGAGAGACCTTCATACTGCACAAGTGGTTGAAAATAATGGTTTAGATATTTATTACAATGTGTCTAATAAAAATTTGCATAATGTAAACTTTTTTTTTAGTTTATGTTAATAAAAATGTAATGTAGATTGTTAATTTTAAGCTGTATTTGTTGATCAATCTACAAAAAAAGACAAACTTTCGATAAAGTCATTATTTAAAATTGAAAGAGAATTAGAAAAGCTTTTTTATATTAATTTCTATAAAAAATGCATTTTTCTAATTTAGTTCTGAATAACGTTTATTTTTAAAATATGCAAATGATTCTTTCTTTTTTGTATAACTGACATTTTATTTGTATATATGTATATACTTATTAAAACCTCTTGATGATTACAGAATTATGAAATGAAGGATGAAATTATCACAATAGTTCAGCTGGTAGACAAGAGGAAATCTGTATTTTAGCACTTTTTTTTTTTTAAAAAAATTGTTTGTAAAAAAATTCAATATATATCCAACAAATGGGAATTAATGAAATATAACTTTAAATTTTTTTTATATACATATAAAAATACTGATAATTTACTTGTATTCAAAACTATTGCTGTATATTTGTGAAAATTCAGATTAATACAAGTATTTAAATATATTAGAGACAGGCTTTAACCAATATCATATGTACGGTGAATGTTTATAATAGTCAAACAATATCTTTATTTGCCAATAGAGGGACTCTCAAACCTCAACACAAGATAGCGACTTTTATAAAAATAAAAGTGGCCATCTTATCTTTAATCTAACTTTTCACTAAACTTTTATTGGTCCATATGAGTCAGGACTATCAGGGTTGATATCTGGCTAATTGAATTGCATTGTAAGGCTTGTTAGCATTGTTTTTTTTGGTATCCATATCTGTATTGTAATTAATCTCTAGGATCAGTTGATGTGTCTGGATAACAGTAAATCTACTGGTTATTGCTTATAAAAACATTAACATTAAATTATAAATTTAATGTATTTTTATGTTTTATAATCATTACTCATTGCTCATTTTATATAATTATCTTTAATCCCGTATTCATTTGATGACTAGTACATAAATATATTTAAAACTCATTTAATGGTTGCATATGCATTTATATGAAAAATTAACCAGTGCATAACACTACACTAAAATCAGATATAGGTTTCAAAACATTAATTCATCTAATATGAAATCTTCCAATAGCAAAACAGAAATTTGATCTTTGTAATACAAGTAAGTCTGCTGAAAGACGACACCCAAGTGTTCACATCTTCTGCATTTTATTTAAACAAAGTGGTATGCACTGTATAATTTTCATATGTAATTAGTTTTAGAGGTTTCAGGATTTATTAAATAAAAGAACTATTCTTTGTAAATGTAATGTTTCTGTGACTATTGTTTACTTTGTTTTGAATTTTCTGACTATTTAAGATATTAATGATTGAAGGGAAAATGTTGAAAGTGTAAATGAAACTAAAACAGTGAAAATAAGTGCTGAAATAAAAACATTAAGCATTGGACAAACAGCCTTTTTAATAAATATCTCATTCAAATGTGAAGATTCTTCATAGTCCATCAAGAAGGAATAGTGTAGGAGAAAGCTTCCAGATGGTAGGAGTGTGAATATTTTATTATTCTTTTATCTTCCAGATAAAATGGTCAGATATTCATTTACTGGCAAATGTTGGATAAATAGCTTTACCTAAAATAGTTAGATATTAATTTATTCATCACTGTTAAATAGGTGGTTTGGCTGGTTGAGGATGATCTAGCTGAGAAAATATCCTCTCTTTTAAATGGAAATTCATTTGTCATGATTTCAAATCTTAATTTATTGGCATGACAAGTAGTTGATCTGTCTTATCATGAGGCCATTAAAGTAGATAAGCACTTTTTAATATTTCAGAAACTGGATAAGTAATGATGGAAGTATTAATAAAGAAATAGAAATGATAATTTCAGTCGTTTCTCAGCCTTTTAATAAGAATACAAGGATTTATTGTGAATATTAAATTTATGAGAAAAGCTAATTAAATATTCTGTTTATAATTTTATATGACGCATATATATAGACAATCCGGAAAAACGAGGAAAAAATATTGAAAATTTTAGAAATGTGGGAAAGAGATTAACAGTGTGAAAATATTATGAAGAATAAATAATGAAAGACAAGGGGCAAAAAATTATGAGAATGAAGCAGAATTGAAATGGGCATATATCTTTACAGAAAGAAAGGGATCACGGAAGAGGAAAAAATGAGGGGGAAAAGGATAACTGATTTTGAGAAAAAGAATACTTACAATTATTTATGAAATACGGAAATAGAATAAAACGATTAACGAAAGAATTTTGCTTTAGTGTGCGAGAATAGTGTTTTTGAGAGATATTAATGATATCATTTTGCTTTAGTGTGCGAGAATAGTGTTTTTGAGAGATATTAATGATATCGTTATGAACTAATCAGATAAGAGTCCACTGTTTTAAAAGCTCGTGTAATTCATTATTCTGTTAACTAACTAAATAATCAAATAATTTATTGATCAAGGATTCATAAGGAGTTAATATGCTGGTAGTGACAGACCTGAGCCATAATCTATGGATATAAATTCTGAAATCTGCCACTCCGCCACTGTTCTAAGCCATAAAGGGTAAAAATAATTGAATGGCTTACTTTTCAGGAGTTTGGGCAACTATATTCACAGAGTCTAAGCTCTAGGGTCTGGCATTCTACAATTGCCCCAAAACATGCAAAGCTTCATTCTATTATATGTCAATGGATACAGTTATTATCATATAAAAGAAAAATAATTCATCAATTTTTATGTGATTACTCCCCCCGTCCCCCGCACAATAAAGCTTTGTATGCAAATTGGTGTCACTTTTTTTTAAAAAAAAAAAATAGTTATGCATATTTTAGAGAATTTATTAATATTAAATATTTTTTTAATTACAAATCTTCGTTATAAAATAGATTATTACAAACAAATTTTTTTAAAAATAGTTAATAATGATTTTATAAACGAGAAGGGAAGAATGGAAAAGAAAAAATATTTTCAAAATTAAATTAAGCATAGCGCCATATAGTAGATCAATCAATAAATATAAAATTTCTTTTCAAACAAACAAATAAGAACTACAAAAAAAAAAAAATAGATAAAACAATATAACTTATTTAAAACAAATTGAAATAATATATATATATTTGAAAAACTAATTTTTTTTAAAATAAATATATATATTAATTATTAAAGAATTTTTATTTATAATAAAAAAATAATTTTATCTTTGTATTTATATATATGACAACTTGAAGCAATATTAACCCTTCAAAATGTTGTTTTCAACTCATCTAATATTTTTTGCATTGCTACATTGATGAAAAATTGACCAATCTCTACCTGCATGACATATATCTATCCTTTTCGATTGTCATGAATGATATCTGATCCCACATAGAAATTTCATTTTTGTTTATATACCATTGATATTATCCATTTGATGAAACAGTTTGAATCCTTGATTTGATGGTCTTACTTTAATAAAGTCTATTTTTACTAAGACTCATATAAGCATAAGGCAGATTCATATAAACTCAATTTTTCTAAGGAACATTACTTAATAAAGTCAATATTTAAACATGCAATAATCAAAATAATTTCCCTGTAAATATTTTGTATATGCAAATAAATTATCCAACACTAATGGTTAACACTAATCAAAGAAAAAAAACTTAAAAGGATCACCATGTTTCTGTATCAATGATGGAAATGTGATGTATGAAGCTATGGTATGTTAGGACAGAGGTTACTGCTCTTACATATTGACATATATGTGTTGTACTAATATTTCTAAGACTATTTGTATTTAAATATTTTATTTACTAAGCAACAATTTGTTCACAATTATCATAAACTATTGCAATTCAATTTCAAGTGTGATATTATTCAAAACATTTATTTTGATATTATTTAGCATAAATATTAAACATTATTCACTAATCATTTTATTAGATTATAAATTATTATTAAATTTTTCAACCTCAGTATTAACTTCAAACTCAATTTAAGATTAATTCCAGTGTGAATATTATTCATTTAGTGCATCCCTCTTTTTCCTGCTCACATATAGTGTATTCAATATATAACAAAATTTTAAAACTCAATACTTCTTTAAAACATGTGGATAAAGACATATGTAAAAAGCAAATGATCACCAATATACCTTTCTAGCAGAACCAATCCTCATCAGTTGACCCAGATTCTTAATAATAGTTAATAATCTTTATCATTTATCCTAGATGTCTCAAAATAAGTGCATTCAAACAATGTCACATAAACTGAATTATAATAGTTTGTGAAAGGATAAATACTTAGCTGTGATAATGAACCCATGTGGGCGAGGATCTGGGTTATTTTGATTAAGGCTTGTATTATAAAAAATGCATTTGGGGAATAATTCACATTTTATTTATGTCTTTAACCATAATATTTAACAATATATTGAATTTAAAAGATTTATTATGTACTGATTCATCATAAAGAAAGTTTTAAAGATTCTAATAAGGAATAGGAGATATAGTTTTCTTAGGTCCTTCCTGCGTCTGTATGGGTAAATTGTATAAATCATTAACTATGTATTTACCCACTAACATCACAAGATTGCCATTTTCTATACTTACCCAAGCTGTTCAAACAGTACCAGTTCCTTCATACCCTAGTGCTACACAGTGCAAGCTGTAGTAATCAATGAATGCAAGAAGGTTGATACATAAAATCCCCATCCATTGCCTACTCATCCAATATCCCCAGACTAGTTTCTAGCTTGTGGCTTTCATCAATAAGGAGCCTTGGTTTGAAGAGAACTGCATCTAGATCTTAGAGCCTTGGATTAAAGAGCACTGCACTTAAATCATAGGATCCTAAATTCTAGATGCACTGCTCTCAAATCCAAGGCTTTTCACTGATGAAAGTCACAAGCTAGAAACTGGTCTGGGGATATTGAATGAGTAAACATTAGATAGAATGATTATGCACAAACCTTCTTGCATCCATTCATTAGTATAGCTTGTACTGGAAGGTACTACTGTATGCAGAGTTTGTCATTGTTTAAACTATGTATTTCATAGCCAGCATTTGGTCATACCTATCTAAGTTAATGACTTTTAAGTTCCATTTCTGAAGCAGATAAAAATGCTGATCATGAGATGTTCTGAAATTACGAATGAGATATGTAAAAAAAGTAAAAAGAAAAGCAAATAAAAAACTCCAAGACAAACTATAAAGGAAAATGATAACAATACAAAAAAAGAATAATATATGTTAGCCAAAATACTACTCATTGTGAGCTCAGAAGATAAACTTATTTCAAACCTCATAGTAAAAAAAAGTCATTGTGAATAGCTAGATGATATAGTAATTTATTGTGGTTATAGTAAAAAGCAATTATAAAACCTTCTGACTACAATTAAATGTAATTAAATACATATAGATGATCATGAATCCAAATATTACTAATACAAAAACTTCTACTGTCCAGACAAAATTATAAAATATTATTTTGATCTAATGTTTTAACTATTGCTATATTAGAAAAAATGTATGTTGATATAAGTATGCATGTTGTATTTTAAAATATCATATTATTAGTAAACTAAATTTACTGTATGCAAAAGCATTTATACACAAAGTTTTTAATAATTCAGTACAGAGCATAGTAGTAAAGATTAATAATATTAGAAATTAACTACTGTTTAGCACTGCATTTGATTGAGCAAGCCATATTTAAAACACTAAATAAAGTCACTAGGTTAGCAAAACATAAGTATATTTATATATATATATATATAGTCATGCTAAAACAGACACCAACATAAAATCAATATTCCTGGGGCATGAGATCAATTCTGGTTATTACTTCAATCTGCTTAACATCAAAGGACTATGTACTCAGCACAATGATTGAAAGAGAAAATTCAAAGACATGTGGTTTAGCGCTAAAAACAACATAGCAAATATAAAAGATTGAGATGTTGCTTTAGCACACACACTCTGCTTTCTTATCCTTACTTACAAATCTGACTTTATCTAATGCCTTGAATATGACCTGCCTGGTCGAAAGCAGTGCTAAGCTGTAGTTAATTTGTAATATTGTTAAAGTTCTCTTCATAGGTGAACTATGCTGTGCATTGAATTACAAAATATTAAGGAAAGAAATAAAGTTTATTGAGTTAAAGCTTTAGATAATAAATGGGTTAATAAATCTCAAATTACTTATAAACAAATTTGAAGCAGTATCAGATACAATCATTATGCATAATACATTTTTTATTATGGCTTCCATATTGCATGGAAAAATTAATACATTGCTCTGCAATATACACGTGTTTCAAGAATAACTTTCTTCATCAGCAGACTAGCAGCACTATACGAATATATCATTCTTTTAAATTATGTGAGTGGATTATTGACTGTGCCCCAACACAGAAAGGAAGTTATTCATAAGTTATTTGTCTACATAGTAAGATTATACAGTAAAAATGTATTACATACAATTTATTGGCACTATGAATCTCAAGTCTTTAGATAATAAAATTAATGTTTATTTAAAATTTCAGAAGCATTTATCTTTACACTGAAGGAGAAGAAAATGCATTATTAAAATCCAAAAAAAATCACTAATCTGAAAAAAAATCCTGGATCCAGGGATTTTGGATCAATAATAATCTTTTTGTAATAAAATATGATTACTGCTAGCATTGAAAACTGAATCATGTAATGCACATACATTTTTAAAGAACCAAGAGATCAGTGCTAATAGAAATATTATATCTCATCATTAACAGTATAGGTGGCAGTATATTACAATCATGTTTTGTTTCTACAGTGAGTGCATCCATTTTTATCTTAACAATCAATATTAACCTGAAATTATTAATCTCTAGCTAATAATATAGTTAGATATTCATTTACCAATCAATAATGGATGAATACCTGGATTAATTATAGAATGGTTTCTGGGGGAGAGGGTGATCTAAGCCTGTTTGTAATTTGAAAATACTTTCAAAATTTTCATTTCTCAGATTAAAACTGCAGATAAAGGGCAGAATGGGTAGATGTGTTATCTTTTAAACTATGAGACCCATCACTTTTTCAATATAACATTATTTTTGAACATAACATTTAATAAATTCTTTTTGAGAAAATAGCAAAAAATAGACAACTAACCACTGGCACAGTACTTCATTGCTTTCGCCAACCTTTAAACATTAAATTTATATTTACATATATTTAGTAAGTAATTGCATATCTTTACTAAGTATTATTACATTGCTTTATATAGTTTCATACAATGGTAGAAGTGGTCCTTCACAGTTTAAAACTCAACTCTGCCATTTCCGGTATTCCAATTTTTTATGAGCTTTTGAGCAATAAAATCTTTCTATTATTATTCTGAATTGTTGTTGTTGTTAATGATGTTGTTATTGTTCTTCTTCTTCTTATGATGATGATGATGATGATGAATTGTTTGAGAATTATGAATTCTTATCATTCACATAAAATAAAATTATTAAAGAATTACAATAAATTCAAATATGCTATCATTTGTTAATTAAATTGTTTCAACATTAACATTAATGTTTTAATACATTTCAAAGCAATCGAATTTTTTGAAATAAGCAAATACTGTAATTAAACAATTTCATTAGAGACATAAATAATAAATCTAATATTTCTTTAATAAATCTTGTAGCTAGAAATGGCTATAAATCAGAATAAATTTTTAATTATTATACAATATTTGAAATTTATTTTAAAAAATGACAGTTGATGTTTTTATTAATGAACATTAGAAGAAAAAAACTACAAAAAGATCAGAACAAAAGGTAGATAAATTTTACGATTTAACAAACGAAAGTATGAAACATGTTAATTTTAAAAAAAAAAAAAAAAAGTATGAAACATGTTGAATATATTTCTTACAATCTCGGCCTTTACTTGGTTTATTTAATTTCTTATAATGATGTCTTCTGATCTTTTCTGTAGACTCCTTCCCTCTCAAAGCCTTAAATATTTTTATTTACTTGTAGTCTTCTATTGCAATCTATTCTCAGCAATATTCTCCCAATGAAAGCTTTCAATATTGATGGAGAGAAAACCAGAAAATAGTCTGGTCGATGTAATGATATGATGTACTGTGACTTCTCCTTAAATGGAGTCATAAATCTCTCAGCAACTATGCCCAAAAAAACCTGTTATCCACTTTACCTTTCCCTTCTATTCCCCACCCTAAGCTTTTCCATAATCTGCTCCATCCCATTTCCACAAGATAATCTTTGTCAACTCTATGGCCTTTATATCTAAATGTCCCTTATCTTTTCCCAAACCCAGCATAAAAACCAATAACCCACTTTCTATATAATCACTTTGTTCATATTTATTCTCCAATTACTTCATTATTTGTACCCTTTCTGCTTTCAAGCATTTACATTCAATCAACAGATGCCTAATATTTCTATACCTTTTTTACAGAATTTGCAGACTAAATCACCCATATCTTACCATTTACATGTATATTCTCTTGTTGATACAGATCCCATCTGAGCCCTAAACAATAAACTACTTTCCTTACTATTATCATAAATTAACTCACACCCAATGTTCTGTTTATTTCTATATATATTTAAACTTTTTTTATTCTCCATACTAGTCCTCTATCTCTCCAACTCCCTGTTCTTTATTAATGCATCTATTCTTTTATACCATTCCTTACCACTATAACACTTAACAATCCTTCCAACACAATCATCCCACCTTTTATACAAGTATACTGATATAAATTCTTTATCCAAATCTTTTGCATACCGCATTACCTTTCTCACCCATCTTGTTGCCTGACCTTTACTCATAACCCATTTAAATTCTATTTTGGGTTTTCTCTTATTACCCATAAACTGCAACTTACCAAACATTTTTATTTTACATTTTGCATCTCTCATATAAAAACTTGACCATTCCATTTCTCTTTGAATTGCCTTCTTTGCTGTCCACACCTCTACATCTAATGCATGTCTTCCTACTTCCCTTTGTACTTTCTCTAAATAATCTAATACAACACATAACACATCATTACCGCCATGCCCTCTGGTGTCCATTGATCATAACAGCTTATCTCTAGAGCTTCATAACAATCATTTGTAAGTTTACTCAAAAATATATTTTTAGAAAATCTGTTAGTCTTTATTCATATCACACATCAACAAAATTATGACATTATAAATTTAATAGCATCACATTCAATAAGCTAACATAGCAATCTTATATATAAAATCTATATTTTCTTTGTTGTCTAATTGGTGAATAAATGTTTGTTTATTGTCACATGTCAAATTCATAATCACTATGTTTATGCGAAGGAAGTAGTTCCACCATTAAATAAAAAATGCTGGGGAAAAATCAGTACCAGTTTTTTTAAGTACAGAGATATAGTATATATTTTGCAGTAAAGGTTCCTATTAACTTGCAGAAACAGTCATAAAGATTGATTCATAATTCGACATTAAGGTGCTTTGTGCTTTCATGGTCTGTCAATTCCCTAATGCAATTCAGATAAATGACATACTTAGCAATGTTGATTTAAAATGTAACAAACTTTTATAAATGAGCAATATTTAATAACAAAAACATATTTACAGTAAATCTTTAAAAAAATTCTTAACATAACCAATTAAAAAAATATTATATTTAATTAAAAAAATATTAATAAACACGGTAACATAAAGTTAAAAAAAACTTATTACGATTAGTCACTATTGAAAAAATCTGAAAAAAAAATTAAATATTTATTCAGAGGGCGCTCCAGTAAATATAGATATGAAGTCATAAGCTAACAAATATAATATATATTTTAAAATGTAAATTTTAATTTAGCTTTATTAAATTTTGAAATGTATTTATATAATATTAAAATGTTTTATTGCATTTACATTAAATCTTAAACTATAAGGAATTTTAAATTTCACTCTCAATATTATAATATATAAAATTAAAAGCGTATTACAAAAACAATGGATTGAAAGCCGGGAGTTTTTATATTCTATTGTACAATTCTCATATTTAAATTCTTTTGATTATTTACGTTAAATCTTTAAAGTTGTAATTAATAATTTATTAAGCGCATATTCATTATGAAAGTAATATATATTAAGGCTATAACCTTAAGACTATATAAATATAATATATATATGTGATGTATTATGGCTTCTCCTTAAACGAAGTCAAGAATATCTCAGCAATTATGCCCAGATAAACCTATATGCCTAGATGTGACAGTAGTGACCTCTACAAATCTTAACATAATATTAACGACTTAATTTGTTAGAGCAACCAATTAAAAAAGAGTCTTTACATTATATTTTTAGAACATTATGTAGCAATTTTAAATGAAAATTTTTCAGACCTTTAATTTACATGAATAAGGAATCCATGGATTACTTCCATACAAAAAATCTAGCAGAACAATAGTTCTATATGATTATAACTCTGTTGAAGTAGCTGCACATTTAACTGTTTGCCATATACACCTGTCTAATTCTTTCCAGATAATCAACAGGTTTATTGGCATCAATAAGTTAAAAAAAACAACCAACTTTCCAGATGAGACTTCAACACATTAACCATCCAAATAGTGCCAGGAAAAGTAGTTAACTAACCAAATACAGGCTATCTAATGATAACACAAAACAGTATGACCAAGATTTCTATCAAATCTTCCTGATAAATAACTCCCTCCTGATCTGGAAACCATTATTCACTCGGTTTAGTTCTGACAAATTATGTTCAAGCATAGCAATAGCAACTGAAGCATAAAACAAATATCTCAAATTATCAAACTCTCCTCTTGATGAATTAGCACAAATAGTCCATGCTCGAACTTTCTCTTTAGGCATAATAAAAATCAATTAACTTCTATTTACAGTATATGGTACATTAATAAATATTTAATCAATCTTTTTGTAGCATTTGATACACAACAGAATTAGTAATAAATATGATATCAGTTAATTGTTTTTAGATATCATTTAAAATAAAGTTCAAGATAATGTGACTACCCTTGGATTTATAGATAAAACTTAATCTGATGTATCTAGGAAAATGATTGACATTTCAGGATAGACTTAACTTTTTATTAGAAACTAATAAATCAAATAAGCCTCAGCAAAAATTAGTAGTCTTTATAAATTGCTTACCTTTCAGAATTAGTAAAAAAACATAAAATTATTTGGCAATTGCTTTTGCCCTAAAGTACTTGTATTTATGCAGAAAAATATATTTAAGAACTCTAGATAAAAAATAAATCAGCTATAGATTATATGACTATGCTCAAGAAATTGGCTCTGGCCTGCACTTTTAAAGCATTTATAGAAGAAGCTCTTAAAAAGAAGTTCATTTGTGAAATGAGGGTCCACAGCTTATGAGTGAAATTATTGATGGACAGATGCACAACCTTTGACCCAACAATTTCTCAGGCATAAGAAAGATAAAATATTACCAGCCAAATGCCATCTTTATTAAATATAATTTCTGATATTGTTCAGACTTCTTATAATCAATGGATAGGGTGATGGTCAAACTTATTATTTGCCTTATATAAAAACAATTCAACTATTGGTAAAAAAAAAAAAGAGAGAAGTCAACAGAAATTCCATACAAAAAAATAATGAGTTTAAATTATTCATTCTTCTATTTTATGTTTGACAAAATAGCTTAGAGAATTTTTTTACATTTGTATGTGCAACTTGTTGGATTAATTTTGTGAAGTTGAATATGTACATATTTTTGTGAATTTTAGTTAAAGCATTTGAACTTTTTAGTGAATTCTTTTATGGAAGCAATCATTCTGTTCAACACATGAAGCCTTCATCCCTGATATATATATATATATATATTCTAACCATTATATATATATATATATATATATATATATATATATATATATATATATATATATATTGTACCCTTACTTCTCAATGTATAATATAGTTTGAAATACAACTAGCTCAATTAAATTATAATGCTTAATTAAAATTTGCATATCTATCTTTAATTTACTTTTATACTATCATATTCTAATTAAATTTATTATCAATTATCAAAATCAATATACTTCTATAGTATGTACTAATTAAATAAGTATTTATCAAAATCATGAGACTGTGAAGTAAAGTTACAAAGTAATAAGTAGATTTACATTGAGTCAATATCTTCCAAGACACTGTCTCAATGGCATAAGAATACTATTACCTCCTTACTATCCTATTACTACATCTACAGCATTCTTATGACTTTTAAAATAAAATAAATTCTCTTTAATAATAATGATAAAATAAATAAATCTTAACTTTTAATTTTTAGAATATAATTAAATAATCTCAGGTTCTTCTAATTATCTTAAAGTAATGATAACTCATGTAAATAAGTATGATATGGGATTTTATATCAAACCTAAATACACCTAACTTATTTTAACAATAATAATAATACTAATCTTAGAGTATAACCTAATCTTATCTATTTCTGATATATCATCAATCATTAAATAAATAATCATATGTATATCTTTTATTTTCATATAGCATCTTAATTTTAGAATAGATCAAAATCTTACAACTTAATAATCTGTGGCAATAAATAATATTGTACTCTTATATTATGTATTATAATTACTCTATGACCATTGTAATATGATGTAATAATGTCAATCAATTCTCATAAATGATAATCAGGAAAAATTGTATTTATTTCTAAAATAATATTAATAAATTCACATTGTGCAAATATTATGTTTCTTCAAATTATCTGCTGTCAAATGCTGTGGTGCAAAATAATGAACTCGACACACTTTTAAAACAAATTAAACAAATTTATTTACATTAAATTTGATTAAGAATTTATTTACAATATTTACAGCTCAAATTAGGAAAACAAAAGAAAATAAAAATAAGAAAATAATAATACAATGTGTTTACACTGTTATTAACTCATACTCCTAATAAGTAATTATACATCCTTTAAAATGCTGTATTAATAACGTTGAAGTATGTTTTCAAAACTTAGACTTTAAATAAATATCAGTAAACTTCAATTATTACAAATAAATTTATATAAATACTGTTTATGTAGCATATGTAAACAATTAAACTTTACTAATTAAATCGCTACATCAATTAAGTATTATTATTCATTTCATCATGTATTAGCATGTGTTCACTTTATTATTAGTACTACTTTAATATCATAATATAGAAATCAATGTATTTTTGTAATGTAATAACAAATAATTGATTACAATTTTATATTTCACTTAATGCAATTTATGCTACATGTTTTACCAAATATGCATTACATATATGTACTGTTAAAATAATAATAATTAAATTATTCATCAATTTCAAATTCATAAAGCATTATATTAGATAAATTCTATGATTCTTTTCTATGTGAAATTATTACTTTACTTTATGTGTTATTCTACTCCTTCTTAATAACTTTGTATCTACAAAACATCCTTTTAAACTTATTCAAACTTTCCGGGAAAACAATCATCAATTTAAATAAATACTAATTATCCATACTATTGATACTTCATTATCTATATTCAGTAAATCTCCAACTCAAATATAAACTTCTACATAAAACTTAACTTAATTTCTCGAATAAAACCAAATAAAATATACACTTTTAAATCTCTTCCTAACTTGCAATAAAATAATTACCTATGAATAACAAATATAATTCTAATACTATAACATAAACAAAATATTAAAATTTATTTACGAAAGAATCATATAATTATTTCTAAGCTTCTTATGTAATGTTGCATCGTATTTATATCATAAATTCAAATGAGCATATTTAAATAAAACTGTCACTACCAATATAAGGTGTGTATTTTTAAAATAATCATACATTCATTCAAAATAATATATCATTCGGTTGATCTAAAGAAAACATATTAAATATATTAAAATTACTATTATTATACAATTTTTACCATCAATAATCTTTTAATGTACAGTCCATCTTCCAATATTCTTCGGAATTACAGCTTCATAAAATAATTCACATTTACACTCACGATCATTCTTTAACATATTACGTTTTATATTAATTATAAAATAAACTTATGCAATTAATTATTATATTACTTTAGTTATTATTTTAAGAAATGTACCTATCTTATTTTTAATAGATTAATACTATTTAACTTTTATATTAAATAAATAAACAAAATTCATATTACATAATTCCAGCGATGTTTCCTTTTCACCATAAAGTTCTTTAATCGTAGGCACATATTCACTGGCACACCATTTCCTGTTTCCGGTCCATCACGTGTTTTTTTAAAAGTTTATGAAAACGAAAACGTTCTTTTAAAAATAAGTTCCCCACAAGAAAATAAAATAAAATTAAAATAGTTTATAGGCTCCGGATCTAGTTCTTTTAAGAATATTATTTAAAAGTTATTATTTTTAAAATTAGTATATAGTTTATAAAATTCTCATTAAATTATTTTGATTAACTTGGACGTCCATGTATACTTTACTTGCGCATTCCTTAATAAAATATCTAGGTAAGAATAAGCTTCTTTATTTATATAAAAACGGCCAGCGTTTAAATTATTTCAATATAATAATCCCATTATATTAAGATTTTTAGCTAATTATATTTCAATTGACTTGCTTTTAAAATTATCAACATTCAGTCTTTTAAACATAAAGACTTAACAAGGCAAGTATTTATAAAACTACTTTCATTTTTAATATCTTTACTTAAGATATATTTTTAAATTTATAGCTTGCAAAAATACTTTCTTTACACAAAAGTATTTATTCTTTAAAATATCTATTTTCTAATAGGCAATAGTAATTAGCTTTTAAAATTATATACTATCCAAAATACTACTTTTCTCCATCTTGTAAATTTCCAAACTAATCCAGCGTTTGTCATATTTCTAAGGTAAAGTTTCCGATATATTTTCACTATATATGATGTTCCCATGACTATTTGCTTGTAAATTGAGCTTAATATAGAGACGACTGATAGGGAAAAAATTAACTTAATACTGCATGACTATCATTTAAAACTTTTATAGATTATTTATAACGACACTCTTGTAATTTTAAAATTGATTTTAAGAGCGTCTATCAAATTTACTTTGCTATTTTTTAATAACACAATTAACTTGAAAAATCAATCACAGAGTCCTCTCCTAACAATTGAACTGAGCTTTTATACCGGAAGAAACTTCCCATTTGATTGGTAGATTAAACAATCAACTTTGCTGGCTGATTTACATATTTACCAACAACACAAAATTAAAAATAAATAATGACTTATTTAATATTTAATATTTATTACATTATCAAATTTCTAAATAATCTTTATCGTTTACTTAAATTTATTAAACACTTTTAAAATATACTCTTACTTGATTTTAATTTTAACTTTTATAAAATTATTTTTAAATAAACTAAGTATTTTTTTATACGTCATATTTTTAAAACAATATTTTAAAATCAGATTTAATATTCTACATTGATTTATCTTTATTTTATCTCGTGATAGCTCACGTATTATTTATAAATTTTACAACATAATTTTAAAATAGTCTTGCAACTTTACTAAATAACTTCCAAGCATGTGTGTGTACATTTAACAAACATCTGTTCTTTACAATACAAGAAACGCTTGTCATCGTCTAAAAATAAACTAACAATTGCATTTTTAAAATAAATATTTTTTAAATAAATAAGATATTATAATAGATTTTAAAATAATTATCCAATACTATTAAAATCAAATATTAGTCTTTTATTTAAGTACTTACAATAATTAAAATATTTATATTCTTTTATAATATTATTTTATCAACAATAAATATATGCATTTAATCTTACTTGTCTTTTAAACACTTTTAGCTTTAAATACCTATTTATTAAATATATTCATACAGTATTGATTATGGCCATTTTTCCCAACTATATATTATACTCATCATCATTTAAAATGTCTCTCTCCATATCAGCACAATTTTACATATCAAGTACTCATAGATTGCTTTAATTAAACCTTTTGAAATATTACCATAAGCAAAATTAACATCACATATTCAAATATATCTTAAATTTAAAATTTTTTAATAGATTAGCACCAAATTAGATGGTGACCCATACAAAAGGGCACAATATATATATATATATTCTAACCATTCCATTTGTAGTCTCACTTCCAGGCAATATCTAATATTATATAAAAAATGAGTTAGCTCAGTTACCGATTACATTTGGTTAAATGCAAGTAATTGATAAATAAAATATTCTGCATTAATATTAAATGTTCCACTAGCTCAAATTCAAAAATAAGAATAAGGTTCAGTTTATAAAATAAATTAATAAATATTTATTATTTCATGAGACTTGGAAGTGAAAATACAGATGACAAGAAAGATTACATTGAGCCAATATCCCACAGGATACTACCTCAATGGCATAAGAACACTATCCCCCTATTATTATCTCCAATAAATAAATTTATAGTATTCTTACGACTTTAATAAATCCTACTCATTAAGATTAAACTAATAATTAAAATCTTAATCTTTTATCTACCATAATTTAGCTCAATAAAATCTCAGGTTCATAAAATTATTCTAAGATAATCCAATCACTGTAGTAAAACATGATAAGGGATTTTTATGTCATACTCTACTACCTAAACTAATAATAATAATAATAATAATAATAATAATAATAATAATAATAATAATAATAAATAATAATAATAATAATAATAATAATAATAATAATAATAATAATAATAATAATAATAATAATAATAATAATAATAATAAATAATAGTAATAATATTCTTCATTGGATGAACTAATTTTATGTATCTTTTCTCTTTGCTATAAACTTTTATTATCATAATAAAATAATTAAATATTATAATATAATCTTTTATCTTCATATAATAACATAATAAATATGTTGTATCATTTGGTAATCTGAAAAATATATGTGTGGTAACTAATAGCATATAATTCAATGTACTATTATGATAATTAATTTATGACCATAAGATAATATAAAATGTGATTACTTAAACAAATAAATACCAAGAAAATATTTGAATTCTTAAAATAATTCTTTATTTCTGCGCAAAAATATTATTTTGATTCAATGACTCTATGTTTTAGATGCATTGTGATGGGAAAAAGAAATAACCAGAACACACAAATTTGAAAAACAAATTTAATAAAGTTTTATTATAATACTAAACAAAATAACAATTTATTTACAATATTTACATTTTGACATCCTAAATTTGCACTGTTATACATTTTTTATTAGAACCTAGTTAAGTCTTCACTCTGACTTAAAGTAATAATAATAAAACAATACAATCTTATTGATCCCTTTATGATCAATCTTATGATAAAATTACATTTATTTATACTTATTTAAAATATATTATATCTTTAACTATTATTTAACTATGCTTTCTTTTTTTTATTAAAACATCTATTGAAACATAGTACGGAAAAACAAAATAATAATAATCGAACATGTATATTTTTCACTAGAGAATTTCATTTTGCAATGTTAAAAGATATCATGTAAAATATCTACTCATAATTTATTACTAGATTGTGTGGATATTGTTGTTCACTACACTATGATTATTAAATATTGTAACCGCCCCTGCCTGCTTTCGTACCAAAAGCCCAGTAAAGTCACGTCCTTTATATCTGGACACTTTTGCTGTATTCCTATGGTGACATTCTCGTGTTTTGGTTGATGGTTCACTTCTATGAACCTGCTGTGTTGTTGCATCTGGGGGATTACATAATGTTCTGTGAAGATAATTTCAAACACATATACACGTACGCTTTATTTATTTTATACGTAAATTCGGATTGAATCCAAGTAGTAAGCGCCAGGAGAACTTTATAAGAGTCCTCCATGTATGTGCATAAGCTCACTCAACTATATCACAAAACATGCCCGTGCATCACTCCAGTCGGAAGCAAGAAACGAACACAGCCTATATCGCCTTTCAAATTACATCGTATATGTGATCTTTCACTCACGATCAATCAGACTTATCATATTAGGGCCCACCCTATATCCCACAGAATAAATTAATCAACACTTAAGATTAATCTAAGAAAGCATAATAAACATAAACATAAATATAATCAAATCCCAACACCAAAAATATCAAATGCATTCATTCACATACAAACAAATTTGATCGCTCCAGCACTCATTCCCTATTATATAAATTTATATTGAAATTCCAAGCAATTAATAACAAAAAATACTAGTTAAATAAATGTTTATTTTAACCTGTTTAATAACAATTCATGCAGGTATATGACCAGCAAGCCGAGATAATTTAAATATAGATTTAAAGGTGACTTCGCACATATTTTAAAGAATGTTAATCTGTAGACAAACTTATTTGGTTAGGTTCTCCAATCGTTCATTAATGGTCATGAGTAACTTTATCATTTTAGCTTAATGTTTTAATAGTTCTTGTTTTTAAAGTTATTTTACTTTGGTGCATAAATGAGTACGATAATTTAAAGATAGCTACCTGTGGAATGTAGAAAGACTGTAAGAAGGATCCTGAGCG
This sequence comes from Epiperipatus broadwayi, assembly GCA_028023455.1. Lineage (NCBI taxonomy): Eukaryota > Metazoa > Onychophora > Udeonychophora > Euonychophora > Peripatidae > Epiperipatus > Epiperipatus broadwayi. The sequence continues at coordinate 87,617 of JAQFVV010000451.1, forward strand.
ATGATTTCTTCTTTAACGAAGCATTCTGGCAATTTGCAAGGTCTCAAAAGCGTGTGTGGTCCTTATGTGAAGTTTCTCCGGTGTTATGAGCATCCTAGGGGCAATCAGCTGAGCTGGACATGGAGGTCCGGTGGTCAAGCCGCGAATTTTAGGTTCAGCAACGCATCTCCGTCATATTTCTACACAAAAGTTAGCTTTTATTTCTTCTCTAGTTCTAATTTTAATAATAATTAAAAGCGCTGTCTGGCCTTTTTGATCTCTTCCTTCCCGCCCTTACACCTTGAATTTTTTTCACCCAATCACTCCCATGCACCTGTGAGTCCCTTCATCTTATAAGTCCATCGAGTATTAACTCAATTCAGTGATTTCTGGGATCGTTTACACCACTTTGGAATTTAACTCAATTTGACCATTTTTTTCAGGTATTGTTTCACTGGAGACAGAAGTCTGAGTTGTACAATAGCAGTGTACACCTTTTCTCACCTCTGTTTCTAAATTCGGCTTATTTTATCTAGGCGTACCAACGCATATCCTGCCTATTGTTTCAATTTCTCTAATTTTACATTTACTAATTACTCTCATTTAAACTAATTTTAGATCGCTTGGAATTTCAGAACATATTGCAAATTAATTAATTCATTTTGCCCTTTTGTTCAAAATGACTCCAATGATTTAATAAAACTGTCAAACTTGCGTTCAATCATTCATCTTTCTTTATTCAATTAAAAAAATGCAAAAAAAAACTTACAACTAATGATTATAGATTTATTCTTTAAAAAAAAAAAAAATAATAAAAAAAACTCTTACTTTTTTATTCCAATAAAATTGACAGGTACTCTTATATAGCTGCGATCATGCTTTAGAAATGGCTGTTTCTCGTTTATTATTAAAGCAAGACTGCTTTTTTAAAAGTTTTGTTCCTGTCATTCATTTCGTCAATTACATATATGTTGAATATAACCTCATATGCCTGGGTTCAAATCCCATGTAACGCTATTCCGTTACAATATAATATATCCCATTTAATATTACTCTAATACCATATAGTTGTAATCACTGATATATTTCCTATTATTTAATAAATATAAAATTGTACCTATGCTTATCATTTATATCATTTTACTTTATAACATTATATCTTAAAAATATGCAATACTCCTTAAAAAATGAAATAAAATATTTAAAAGTTATTTAATATTTCAAAAATGCAACTTTGCTTTACATATTTTATTCCTGAAGTTTATTTTATTTTCAAAATAAAATCGAAACATATTTTATGATTCTTTTTCTTTTTGGATCCATTGGATTTCAATTCTAATTTATACAAATTCTACTTCTTACAAGTAAATGAACTTATCTTATTCAGACAATAGAATATCTTAAACTCTAAATTATCTATTATTTCTTTTGAAATATACCATCTGTGCAATGTAGTTACTTTGAAAATTTAGATAGCAAATAGATGTGTAGGCCGAGGGGAGAAAAACTAGAGTATAACTCATAGCACATATCAGAGAAAAATACCATGGCACAGTGTATCTATAAGAAATAGAAGCATGACCTATTCTGTCTAATGTCCTCCAATACTATCAATGATGTCAAAGCTATTCCTTCAGCTTTATTGAAACTTCAATACTTAAAAAATATAGACACTGTCTATAAATCAATATACACCTACAGGGCTTTGTTAACTGTATTGTATATCTAATCAGATTACTAAATACTATTCATATTTTCTTATTACATCCTACCTTAATATCATCTCCTAGGTTCATGTTCACCATATTACTACCAAGTCACTATCTTATCATTATTTCCTAAAAGATTTATCAAATCTTACACCAACAAATAACTAACTTACATATTCAAAATAATAAACAAAATTCAATTATAATTAGAGTGATTTCACAAGAAAAGTTTGCTTTACTTTCTTATTTTATATCCTAAACACATACAAACTAGTCACATAAATATTTTGAACATCCAATAATATGAATTTTTTTAAAAGAATCACATAATATTCATCATCATGTTGTGTTATAACACTAATATAAAATTATAGTATGCATATTCCCAAAATAAATCCTAATCTCATAATTTAAAACTGTTGTACAAATGTGTTTGCCTATAATTAAACATTTATACTTCCATACATTATAATTCATAGGCAATCTGAAAAAAAAAAAAGAAAAACAAAAATATACATCATAAAATATATCAACATTCATTAACTATTACCAAGTGATATTGACGTGTCATCACTTTTGCAGTCTTCTTTTTCCATCAATTAGATACAACATTGCATACATGAAAATACATCCATACTTTTATTTAAATGTTCTTATTTAAATTATTAAATTATTCCACTATAAGATTCTAATATTATCAATAAATTAATATTCATGTTCCTACTCTTATAAAACAAAATAATTACATTTTAAAAATAAGAAATAAGTCAAAATTATATTTACTTAATCTTCAACTGAGATGAATTTTTTTCATAAATTCAAATATTTCTATTTTGTTTCTCGAAAGTTTTTTTTTTAAAAATATGTTCTCCTCAAGAGCAATCTTAACAACTTCCCCATTGCTAAGTTTTTTTTTACTTGCTTAACGATGAACAAGACAAAAACTGTTTCCGGCGGTGGGCGAAGTTTAAAAATGAATAATAAAAAAATAATATGACGTCTGAAAAATCTTGAAAAATTAAATAAAATAATCATCGATCTGTCCTAAAAATGTTATAGAATAATAGTTTATGGTTTCTATAGTCCAGAACGATGATTATTAAAATCATAAAATCATAGTATTTAAAAATAATTCCATGAAGCTTCTATTCTAGAATATTCTATGTCAACCTGGTGATACATCATATCCTGTTAGCTTAGCTCGAACTATCTGGATAAACTTTTTGCACAATATAAAATATTTCCATAATTCCATACTTTTATTTACTCATGTATTCACTTTCTCTGTAGGTTTCTTCTTTATGAAAATTTATTGCTATTTGTTACTTATTTTCAGCGGTTTCATTCTTGTCTTAAAATTCAGTTTTTTAAACAATCTTTTATAAACACGTATAACCCTATATACCTCAGGTTTTTATAACATACATTTTCGTAAATATTTTGCATTAGTCTTTACTTAAAATAATTTCTTGAAATATTTATAATGTTTCCTTCAAAAAGGATATAACATTTACTTCTATAGCATTGTTTCCATAAATTATTATAAGATATACTTGTCATATTACTTATTACTCTTGGACAAGACTATCTTGTTGTTATATAAAATAATGTATATTTTACTTTTAATCGGCAAATAGCTTTTCTACTAAGCTCCCTGTACAATGTCCATAATAATAATTTATTCATTGGAATAGTCCTCTTGGTTAATATTATTAATATTATATTCACAATTATTATATTTATCTTTAAAATTTCCATTAAATACATTTTAATTATCGGCATTTCCATATTTTTACTGCCAACTTATATTAAGTTTCTGATGAATACTCCTGGTAAAAGAACTTTAAAATTAACAATGCATATTAAAATGAAGTTATTAAAGTATATTTATTTTACACTCTCTTTTATACTTTAAAATAAATGTCCTATTAGCTTTGCAAATAAATTGTATGAGAGCACTAAAAAATTGACCAAAATAATAAAATTTTAAAATTACTATCTCCTCGATAGCTACTGACACCGATCACTGATACATTTGATCACCAACACATTTTAATCATGTCCTGACATCAATCGTGCAAGAGTATTTATACCCTACAAAAATACTTCATCCTATTGGTTGATTCTTACTTTTCATTTGATACCGAATTTGCATAATGTTACATTCTTACATAATTAAATTTTAAAAAATAAAATATGATGTACAATAACTTTAAAATATTAATCTTAAATCAATTATTATACTTTATTAAATTAATTAAACATTTAAAATGATTTGTAAAAACAATATTTAATAATTTATCCCACCTTTAATATTTAATTTATTTATTTTATTTTAGAACAAAATATTTAACTTTTATTAACTGTATTTATCTGTATTACATTATTCAAAACATTTTATAATGACTAACTTAATATTTGCTTTTGTGATAGGTAATAATTATATCCAATTCTATAATGCAATTTTAAAATATTTTGAACTTTATTAATTCAAATACTAGTAAGCATGTGTGTATAACCATATATTATAAAGTCACATGTCTAATAGCCGAGACAGATTATCTGATTTTCTGTCTGGGAATAATAATAAATTGCAACACTTGTTGTATTAAATAAAATACAATAATACAAAATTTGGAAGAATAATTTGGAAAATATAGAATTAAATATAACTTTCACTACCATAAAACTTACTTTTAAAATATATGATATTAATTATAATTATTAAATATAATTTATAATTTTAAATATAACATTTATTTAACTATAAGTTTAAACTATTAAAATTTAACTTTTAAACATACTTTTAAATATTTATAGCTGCGTTATTTATTATGGCCAGCTTTTGCAACCATATGTAATTAATATTTTTAGCTTTACTTAACTATTTTTAAGTGATTTATCATAATTTTATGCATTACATAATTTCATTTAGCTTCAAATCGTACTTTTAGGATATTATTAATACAACATAACTAACACATAAAGAGAACATATTATAAATTTAAAATTTTTTAATAATTTGCTGTGGTGAACCAATTCTGACCTATAGAAAAGGGCACAATATATATATATGCCCCTTCAATTTATTATTAATAACAATATTTTCTTAATGTTCTTTGTGCTATAATCTTAATTTATATATGCAAACTACATACATATAAAAAAAATCATTTGTTTTATATATAAGCATGTTGGAAAATATTATATATTTGCAATTCAATAAACAATATGTCTTTTATTGTAAACAAGGTTTACTCAACAAAATTTGAGCTGTTGTATATGATATACATGAAGGAGGCTTGAATTAAACTATAGTAAATATTGCAGCTTCTCCAAGTCAATAATTATTTGTAAATGCTTAATCTAACAGATTTCACAATTTCAAATAGTTAGCACATTTTATTTTAAAATATAAGAATATAAATAATTTTATAAACTTAAAAGAAAATTTTATGCAGTTCAACTTCATGTATCTCTTTAAATTTAATCATCATCAAATAAGAATATATTTCAATGTACATTATATAAATTATTATATAGCAACTACAATATGTTTTAATTGTGTTTAATAAAATATAGATTCGCTGTCTTTTAACATTAAGATAAATTTAAAACTATTTAAATAAATTATCTTTTTCTTTCTTTTTTAAAATTAAATAATATAAAAAGAATAAAATATAGTTTTGCAAGTCATTAAAAAAGAAAGCAAATAAATTAATATTAAAGATTAATTAAAAAAAGAAAAATATATTAATTTAAAGATGTATAAATAACTAATTATATCTTTTTAAAAGTTAATTGATTTTCAAAACAATTACAAATTGAAAGTTGAGAAAATTAGAAGTTAAGATAAATGTTAAAATAGGTGTTATTATAATATATAATATTGTATAATGGAGATAAATAAGTTATTTACATATCTATTAACACATTGTTTAATTACTTAATAAATAATCTGGTATAAAAAATAAATAATTAATTCAATGCTTAAAAATATGTTTTCAATTATGTATTTAAAAGAATGTGCGGCAAATTACACAGAACATCAGATTTTTTCAATTAGAAAATTTTCCAAAATTAATAGATGTAGATGTTGAAGTTTTTATAAGATTATCATTTTTTTTTTTACTTAGAATTTAACCATGATGTAACCAAGCAACCAAATAATTAAAACCTGGCAATGCAATTTGAAATTATTTGTCTGACCTTATAAAACAAAAACGATTCCCACTTTATATATAAATATATAAGAGATATTTTAATAATAATAGTTTATTGCTCAGAGTAACACTGAAAGGACTAACTGGGCCAAATGCTACATTAATGCAGATAGAGGTATATTCAATCAAAAATAGTCTTTAAATAAACTACTGAAAACCAAAGATTATTTCAACAGATTATAAAAAATCAGGTTTGAACTCAGTTAAATAATGATAGTTTAATAGTTTTAAATGTTTATAGATCTTCAAAAATAAACAATATATATACTAAATTACATACTGCATTACTATGAAGATATCCCAGTTAATATTTTAAGTATTAAAATGGCTAGTATTGAATTTGCTATGCCAAATAGAGATAGATTGGTGTCAAGATGTATTAATTGACCACGCTATACAATTAAAGATTTAAAATTGGTGACATTATAATAATTTTTTCCTTTGAAAAGTCAAAAAGTATGCCTTATCAATTTTAATTTAATACATTACAGTTATACAGATGAATTTAAACATAGGTATCATTATATATTTGCAAAATATCTTTCCATAGCATTATGCAATAATGAACTAAAATTTAGCTTTTCACTTTTTTATAAATATATTTCTGGACAAATTTTAGTTTTATAAAATGTATCTAATTATTAAGTGAAAAATTCTAAAATGAATAGCTGAAATAAGAAAACTATAACTTTTCCACTGACATAATTTCTTTCTCTACCAATGAAAATTCATTTCACTTTTCTATCTCATTTCAATTTTCTGAAAAAGCCAAACATTGGCTGAAATAAAAGGTTGAGCTATACAACTGTGGATTGTATTATTTCCATGTATAAAGTAATTACTGCACAATATTGGATAACATGAAATGGCTTTTTTGTTATATTGATATTACTTATATTGCACCATTATGCACTTCATGTGAGTCCAAGAATTATGCCAAGTGACATTTGATGAAACATCATTTTATTTATATTAATCATACATATGTACTGTGTGCATAGTGTTTTGCATTAATTTATATCTGATACACATACGTATATATTTTTTCAGATGGTCAAATTTCAAGCTTAAACATTGTTCATACTGTTTCCATCATTATAAAATTAAAGTATTAACCAATCTTAAACAAACCGGATAATAAAAAAATCAAAAATAAATAAAATTTATTTACAACATCAAATTAGTTTTAATATCTCATAGGAACCTTATCAATGTGTCTTTTATTAATAATAACATGTGATGTGATGTGATGCACTGTGACATCTCCTTATATGGAGTCAGGAATCTCTCAGCAATTAGCCCAGAGAAACCTGTTAACCACTTTACCTTCCCTTTCCATTCCCCACTCTAAGTTTTCCCATAAACTGCTCCATCCCATTTTTACAACATAATCTTTGTCAACTCCATGGCCTTCACATCTAAATCCCTTATCTTTTCCCAAACCCTGCATAAAACCAATAACCCACTTTCTGTATAATCACTTTGCTTATATTTATTCTTCCATAATTTGATTATTTGTACCCTTTTTGTTTTCAAGCATTTACATTCAATTAACATGTCAAGTTATTCTATAGCAATTCCATCAAGTGGACATCATTCAAATTAAATTTTTTAATTAAAGCATTAAAAAATAATATATAAATAAATAAATAAATAAATACAAGCTTTTACTATCTAATTTTTCAATGTATACATTTTCAATAATAATCTTGTATTTATTTATTAATTTATTGAACTAGAAATATTTATTTCATGTTCATGATATTAGCAAGAGGAGGGTCTAGTTGAATGTTATATATTAAAATTAAAAGATTGTACAGCCTTCTAAATGTTACAAAATAAGATTTTATGCAGAAAGTCAAATTTTGCAAGTATATAGGTATAGACACACATACAATATTAGATATAGAGAATACTATTTAATATTAACGTAAAATATTTTTCTATAAAAAAAGAAAAAAGGCAAAAAAGGTTTTTTTTTAAGAATCAAAACGTTTAATCCTTTGATAAAAGAAAAGATAATAATTCTTTTAATAATTTAATTAATGTTTAAACTCAAACTAAAACCAGACAGACTATATTCAATTTAATTAAGGTTTAATATTAAATAATTATAACTGAAAAATAAAAATAAGTTTGGAATTGTATATAGTATGTTACCAAAAACTAATTAATCACAATATTATAATTACAATCTTATTATATATATATATGGGATTCGAACTTAAACTTTCACACGAGCTTCAACTCTCCATGCCATCTCATATTGCTGATCCACCTGATCACACGCATGTTGAAAAGATAAATAATCACCAATATACGTATTTTATGCTAAACCAGCAATCATCAGTTAGTCCAGATTACCATCTCCACACATATATACAAACAGTGCTCCGCTTTATATTAAGATAGCCAATCTTCATACTTTAATGGATATGCTTCAAACTACTCCAACCCACAACTCTTCAGCCATCCATTTCATTGAAAATCTGATGATGGAACATTGAAATCCCACACTAGTGCCAAGATTGTCATCCTATCCATGTTAATGATAGTCATTCTGACCTGACCCTTTGTGTATCAGAGAATAATAAAGGGAGGGGGGGCTTAGAAATTTGTTGGTAATCTATTAGAGCTAATGTTTGGATATGAATGTATCACAATAGGGTAAACGTAAATTTATTAATTAAAAGTTTTAAAATGAATTCCATTTCTAGTATGATATATATGTTACTTACACATTTATATTGCAAGTAATTTTTTAAAATAATTATATGAAATTTGCAATATATTTTTAGAAATTTATTTACCTCATTCTGATATATATTTTAAAGCATATATATACTATATTAATGTTTCATGTGTGCCAGTTTTTAGATTTTGAAGTAAAGTTTTAGTATATGTTTAATAATGATTTATGCATTTATTTTATATGTATTTTGAAGTATCAAAATTAATTATGAGATAGGCATTTAATTATTTATTAGGATAATGTTCTTGAATATTTGTTTGTGGTGATGATTAAAAGTTTAGTAATATTTATATGAGTTATTATTATGAACTTGTCTGATTAGAATCCATCTTAAATTCACTTACTGCAATACTAGATTCTAAAACAACATTTATATGTACATCCAAAACTTGGTTTTGATATGTTCAGCAAATTGATTTATATAAATAAAACTTAGTATATTATTGATAGATAATCAATATATGATCTGTGATTATATGTGAAAATACACATAGAAAATGTTATATCCATATAGATATATCACCTTATAATCTAGAACTGGATCCCGCAGATATATCTTTACATATATGCTCATGAATTTTAAAATTGTAAAATATAACCACAAATAATGTTTTAAATAAAATTGATCAATATTTTAAATATGCAAACATATAGGAATGCTGAAATTAAGGTTTGCATGGGTAACAAGTATGAAAGTTATATTTTCCAGGTTCTTCCATCTGTAATTAACAATAATACTACATTAGTGCAAAAAATATGAATATACTGATATAGTTAAGCAGTATAATCATTAGCATTTTTCTTTTTGTTATGGATATAAGCCACAATGCAGATTTTTCTAATACTAAAATATTACCCAAATGTGACAATCACCACCACCAAAAAAAAAAAAGAATCAGAGAGATCATTGAAATTCTTAAAAGACCAGAGTATACTATCAAGCATAATGGATATATCCCATTTGAAAAAAAAATCATAACACTCATTAATCAAGACAATTGTTAATTTAATATCCAATTGTTCACCTACTATCACTTTTCCCATATATACATGTCACTTATAATGTCTCTGCAGCGTTGTTAAACAACATTCCTTACCCAGATCCTCAAAGCAGATGCAGCTGACCAAAACCTGGGCACAATATTACTGTATATTATACATGAATAAACTTAGTAAGTATATTAGAAATATATATAACAATCATTTAGTAGCTACTTTTTATTTCTATATACTAACTAATGTGTGGAAATCTAAAAACCCTATGGCATTTGCTTATACAGTTAGATAGACCTGACATGAGAGTAGTTTTTAGGTTTTTGGTTATATTAATTATAAGTCCTTTTCATTTATTTGCTGTAAAAATTTAATATTAGACTCTCTTAACTTACCCCTATGCTTAAAGAGCAGCTTTTTTTATACTTTTCCAGAAGCAATTATTCTTAGAAGCATATGAATAAGCTGAGAAAGTAATGTAATGTTGCTCATATTAACCTTTTCAACCAAAATGTAAAAAAAGCCCCCAGCTGGCATAAAATTGAGGCTTTTGGAGGATGTAGAAACTAATGTGGTGTCAGATCTAAACTGCTTGGCTTGAGTTCAAAACTTAGTGCTTTTTTATTTTTATTTTAAAATATTATCTTGAATAGTGTAAATGAATAAAAAGTGGCTATTATTTGCATAAGGGCATTGAACTTTGAATCTTAAATTATTGCACTACACTAGATGATTTATCACAAATGGCTCTGGAGTCAGGTAAAATGAACTGCTCTTGGAAACATATGAATAAGATAAAAAAGTTATATGATGTTGTTATGAACTTTTATTCCAGATATCTAATTCATAGAAAACCTACTAGTCATCAGATTAGTGATAAAAAATAGGTAATTAGCTGTTTTAATTAGAGGGTAAAACAAGAAAAATCATAAACTATTATTATCTGATATTTGACTAGTCTGGTGTGTATTATCTTGTACTTCACTGTTTGTCTACAAAACAACAGAAAATCATTTGCCTGGGTTAGGCTATTTAAAATTCCATTTTATCATAATTATGAATATATAGTGTATCATCAAAATTTTCAACCATTACTTCAAGAACATTAGAATTAAAGATATTGATATTTGCCAATTGTCTGTAAAATACTGACTTCTTCAGATATTTTTTTCAATTAAAAATAAATAGTATGGTATATTCTGCATCACAAAAAAATCCTACACTAATACAAATTATGATGACACAAAATTACAATCTAAAGCAGTGACACTATCATACTTTTGCTAAGAGAAACACCAACAATTTCAGTGAAGATAAGAGCCATTCTGTTAAGTTGAATAACGAATATTGCCACTCTGTCTGATACACCACTAATCTTAATAATATTATTCTTCCAATTTTTATTTATAATGATTTCAAGTCCACTTTGTGCTTACATTAATTGTGACTTTATATTGTAAGCACTTTTTAAATTGATTATCTCTTCACCTTTTATTCTAGTTTCACAAAATCCAACAATGTCTCATTTAATATTAGACAACTTTTCAATTCTTGCAGTCTTCCTTTATTTGAAAGTGATTTGCAGTCATAAGTATCTAAATGAAAAGTCATCATCAGATGGCAGTCTGCATCCATAATCAGGGATACTTGGCAATCTCACATAAGGCCACCAGCCACTGTATTGGTTGTTGACTTTATAGCCTCCTGGAAATAAGAGTCATAATTTTGCATGATTGTAAATATATATTAAAAAAGTTCATTCACACACACATTCATTTTGCCTTCAAGTAAACTCAATGGATATTTCAATTAAAAACTATCAGGCAACTGAGAAGAAAGACTACAGTATTTCTTGATCTTAAACTTAGAAATAAAAGGCCACTATATTTACTATGCTGACTGATGTGTGTTGGTCAGCAACCCATCCATGTGTGTATATCATATAAATAATCATTTAGTAATAATAGCTGCAATGACAAGAACATATAGAATAGATATTAGAAATTTTCCCTGCTCAGTTCCTTCAAGACAGGAAGAAAGATACAAAGCAAGCATATATTAAGTGCTTTGTAAAGAAAAACAATATGAAATGTAAGAAAAAGTAAAAGGAAGGGAAGTAAAGAAACAAAAAATAAAAAATGATGAAAGAAAGAAAGGAAGCAGGAGGGGAGGAGATGGAAAATGAGGGAGATATGATTATAATAACTTCAATGCAAATGTTTTGTGGGTTTGCACTTACTAAATTAGAAACAAATTGAAATGATATTAAATCACTACAATACCAACCTCATTATATTATTTCTTTAATCACTGTGTTGCATAAAATTAAATAAATCTCTATGTATTTCAGATAGTCATCCTTTTCAATTGACAAGAGAAACAATTGATTTATACACCAACGCAATGATAATATTCTTGTATAAATAGCATAGAAATATAGTTTATTTAATGTTAAGATATAAATAAATAATTTAATAAATATTAATTAAGCCTGTGTCAATCAGTTCCTCATTTTTCATATTAACTTGAATGATTAAATATCAATTAAAGAAATAATCTGATAAATAAATGCATATAAACTAAATTGAAATCAAGTCTTTAAAGTACTGACTACATTACATTATTTCTTCAGTTACTATGTGAAGGAAAAATTGAACCAATCCCTGCAGGATACATGTTTGGATACATATTCAACCAATATCCTCACCAATATATTTTATTTTCACCAATTTCTGCCATCTACTGTGAACTTTAGTAACTAATAGGTGCCAGCTAATAGTGCTTATTAAATCTCTACCCTGTGCTATTCTATCCTGAGCTATCCGGGATAGGGATTTAATAAGCACTATTACTTGGCATTATTAGTTATGAAAGTTTACAACAGGTGGCATAAAGATCGTGAAAGAAAAAGTAGGGTGCTAAAACAGCAATATATAAGCTGCGGTCATGTAATATTTATTGATTAATATAGCATTCTGTTATCTAAATACCACTAATATCTAATTAATATTATCATTAATTTAGTTATCAAATTTTAATCAAGCCTATTTCAATACAGTTTATTAATCACATTTTTATATAATACTCATTTTCCATAATCAGCTTGGACGATTAAAATTATATCAGATATTTACTTTAATATTTTTAAAGCAGATAGAAGATTGTTAAACTTTCTGATGGATGGTGCTTTATTTAGAAACAACACGGTTCTTATTAGTAAGAATGAAATTTGATAGATGATTAAAATTGCTAACAATCTAAATGTTTCAGAGATAAAAATGGAAATTTTATCTTTCACTAAAATTGAAATGGAAATTGAATTTTTCTTCTTCTTCTTTTTTTTTTTTTCTAAATAATTAAATCTTCCAGACAAATTCAAAAAACTGAACACTAAAACTGATTATGGAAAGTAAAAGCTTTCAAAAAATTAAAAAGAAAATAATTTACTAAAATCCTAACTGAATTCCTCATATTTCCTGTAGTTTTGAGAGTATTTGGTTGTATAAATTTTTAAACATATAAAGATATGCTATAAATGTTTTATATATATATGAATATTTAACCTAACCAATAAAATACAAACTCGCACATGTAATTACTGTAAATTTACAAAAGGGTATTAACAAATTCTGCATCGCACCCACACACGTTTGTAAGTATATATACATGATTATCAAAAACCATGGATTCAGTTTCTGTAGATGTATGCTGTTTTCTTCACCACTGTCTTTTGATTCGTCTATCCTTTGTAAGAAGATCGAGTGAATGAAATATTCAATGTAGATGTTCAGACAACTTAGCGTATATACTTAAGCAAACAAACTCAAAGAGGTTGTAAGGTCCAATCATAGTGCATGATACATTTATTATTCGGTCACCATACTACATAAAAAACTGTCGAGATTTACATCTCTGTAAGTTTGCTTATATATATTAGAAGTGTTTACATTTCTTCATTTTGTTTATATATATATATATTGGGCACACTCATCACATATACATATGCATGCTTACTATATAATGTTGTGACTAGCTTTATATTACCAATGAGAAATCAACATAAAAAGCCGTTCAGTTATGCTGAGTAATTCTCTGTTGAAAAGCAATTGATCATATTGATAGATGATTCATCATAGTAACAGTGGTATAAACTCAAGAGCTAAACGTTTATGGATTAAAGCTCAAGCTATCACTTCTAATCTTTTTACATACTACTAACTTGATTATTTTTTAATGATTATTTTTTATCTAACACTCTTCAAAAATATTTTTTTCTGATTCATTTTTATTAATAATAATAATAATAATAATAATAATAATAATAATAATAATAATAATAATAATAATAATAATAATAATAATAATAATAATAATAATAATAATAATAATAATAATAATAATAATAATAATAATAATGAAGAAGAAGAGAAGGAGGAAAAGGAGAAAGAGGAGGAGGAGAAGAAGATTGCTACAATTTCATAAAAAGGTCAAGGTCAAAAGAGACAAATCTGGGCATAATCTGTGGATCTTAAATTTCAAAATCTGTCACTTTACCAATGCACCAAATGACACAGAACAACAAATCTATGAAACTTGAGATGCACTCATAGCTATATTTTTGAGTTGTTTATGCATGATTTTGTTATTGTATACTTGATTTTTAAATCATAAAATATCTCAATTATCTTAGAATGATGAATTCTTTATAGAATTGATAAAAAATTAACTAATTTCAAACCAAATATGTCATGATTTGAAATGTGTTATTCTGACTGCTAAGAACAATTTCTTCAATAGAGAGCTAATATTTGTCATTAAAGATTCTAACCAGCCTAACATCAGCTGATTCTTTTAGCTTACTACAACAATACAATAATCTACAAAGGGCATGCAATACACAAGTTGCAGAAGTTATAAAAACAAAAAATATTAATAACTCAGTTAAGATGAGCACTTTCAAGGATCCATGCCTCATAATCATAGTCACTTAAGATATGCAAATTAAATGCAAATGAATTAGGTAGTCCATTTTTTAAAAAGATCAAAGTAGGTGTCACGTCTGTTTATTGCATTATTATTGCCGTTGATAAAATATGCCTCTTTTATTTTGCAGTCATTTGTTTTTATACATACAATTTTGGGGTTGGAGGAAACAAAGTCATGGCCAATATTTTTTAAAAATACAAATAAGTTTAGATCCTATCTTTCTGTTTGGTGTCTTCTTTTGTAAATGTGAATAAACACTGATTATTCAAACTTACAGTAAATGGTGCTAGAGAAAGAGAAATCTGCTCTTGTTGGTAAAGATGTTAACATCAGATTGTACCAGAGTAGTTTTATATGTAATAAATATGAGTAAAAATTATGCATATACAAAAATGGATTAATAGTGATTTATGAAGACTCTCATCCACCATCTATCTTAAAAAGTAATGAAATTAATCTTTCATTGGGTATTTGCATATTGCAGGGATGGCAAACTTATAATATACTGATAATGTTGGCACTCTGACATTAATTTTGGTGCATTAAAACTTTGATTATAAATATTAAAAAAATAAGTTAGTCCTTGTAAGATAATATTGTACTAACAAAATCAATTTTTATTGATAATCAGTAAAAAAAAAAATATAACAAAAATTAAAACTTAGTCAAACTATAAAAAGAAAATAGTCTTTATCATGAATTTAGTCTAAAAGTAGACATGCATATAATCCAGAATGAGTCTGTAATTGTTTTAATTTTTCATTTTGTAATTGTTCATCTGTTACTGACAAAAACTATTTTAATCAATGATATTGATAAAATAAAAATAAGATCAAAAATCTGATGAAAATAAAATAAACGTAAAAGTCCAATTAATGTAACCACTATTTAAACTTAAATTTTAACATTTTTAAAATTTATCTG
The DNA here is from genome assembly GCA_028023455.1 of Epiperipatus broadwayi. Classification (NCBI taxonomy): domain Eukaryota; kingdom Metazoa; phylum Onychophora; class Udeonychophora; order Euonychophora; family Peripatidae; genus Epiperipatus; species Epiperipatus broadwayi. Next base: position 103,183 of record JAQFVV010000451.1, read on the forward strand.
TAGCACGTTGTATTTTATATAAAAATTTAAGAGTAGCAGAAAAGACCTGCTGTGATTGAATCTCCACATCAAATACAAATCTGTAAATAAACACCAAATTAATTACATTTACAATCTTCTAAAAAAAATAATTGTTTTTTATCTCAGTATTACATAATATTCTGATTGGGATAAACTTGTTACTGAAAATTTTTCTTTTACTGATAATTTTACATTTTAAACTATGCTGTGATGTCATACAAAAATCTTGGCATGACTAAGCAATGTCATGTATACATGAATTGCAAGCTGCTGCCTACAAACATTTTTGGGTCAATCATAGTTATAACTCTATAGATCCACAAACCAGAATCCATGTGCAGAATAATGAAAAACTTTGGGGTTTGGCCAAGTTGTAGAATAAAAAGCAATGAATAATTGTGAATCAGCATCTTGATTCCTATTTGACCAAATGTATGTATAAAACAATGCATAAAGAAAAGGACGCTTTCATTTTCATTTTAGAATCCTTTCAGTTTAGTAACCATTGCTGATATCCATTTTGTAAATTCATAGTACATTCTGAATCATACCTGATTGCCTATTTGCATTTTTATATTGTCTTTTCATTTTTACTATAGTTTGGATCAGGTTTCATGGTTGACAGGTTAGGTTTAGAACCACTGAGCTATTTTGTCTTTTGCTGGCATGTTGGATTCATTTTTCTTAATGTTATTGCCTGGTTTACTTTTGTCACTGCAAAGCCTAACTGACTGAACCAGTCATGACCTAATAAGTTGCTATGATCACCTTATGCCACAACCAGTGGTATGTGTATAATCTTATTAGGCATAGTAATTTTAACTAGTGTTTGATCCATCAGTTTTATTTTACTGCACTGATAATTTGAGGTTGACTTGCTGTTAGGATGAAGCTTGTGTTCATTATTTTTATTAATGATACCCCAGGTCTTTTTTGAAACAATTGACACTGCAGATCCTGTGTCCAGTTCCATTGTAACTGACTTATCATTAATTATAATACTATGTATAAGTCCAGACTGATTGTCTTTAATATGATGTATACAGGCAACTTGTTTGTTTTTCTTGTAATTACCTTTGCTGTTTTTGGGAAGGGGTTTATCCATTCTCATATTGGCTGTCATTATGTGTCTGACTTGCTTGCAAAATTTACATGTTGTATAGTGGTGCAGGAATTCTGTATGTGTGTGCATTTGTTCATTGCATCTATAGAAATGCCATAGAAAATTTGATGCTAAATTATCTGAGCTGACTGAGTGTCTGACCAATCCAGTGTTAACTCGATATTTTGCACAACATACTTAGTAATTTTTTTCATGGCGTTGCTTGACTAACTACTGATTCTGCTAATATTGCTTGAGCCAAAGCTGAATCAAAATCTAAATCCTGCATCATTAGTAGTTTTTGAGTCTTAAGTTGTGATTGTTTATGCTGCAAATAAATTATCACAAAGTGCTTCATTCAGGAAGTCTTTGAGCTCACATTTTAATGCCAATGTCCAAATTCGCATTGCAAACTCTCTAGCTTTCCCCCCTGCTTTTGAATGCTGAGATTGAAATAATATCTCTGCATTATTGTCAAAGGTTTTGGGGAAAAATAATCTGTGAGTATTGCTGTTTTGCCAAAGTCTATATCTGATGGCTTTTCTGATGTAGATTTTAATCTCAGGATCTCGTAAGTCTGAAGTCCAATTATTGTCATTACTGTGTCTAGGTAGTCTGTAGGTAAACTATTAATCTCTCTTTATAGATTAACCAACCCTCAGGATGGGCTGGATAAAATGCTTCTATGAAGCCAATAGAATTATCCATTTATTAATTTTCCCTCATCTCTTCATAAGAAAAACAAAATACCGATTTTTATTTTTTGTGGGTTGCCACTCATAATTTTACATTTTGATGACTACTATTTGTAACTACTTAACAAAACTAAAAATCCACTAGGAAGAGCTTCCATCACTTTATTGCTAGTTATGCACTCATATTTGGTTTAAGTTTTTTACTCACACACTTATTATATTTGCAGTAAAATTTTCTTACAAATCTGCTGAATCTGCTTTTAATTCAGGCAGATCTAAGCGATATCTTTTATCAACAATTTGTGAATATGAGAAGTTTGGTTTGCACTCGCATATTTTTTCCAAACTGCCGAATCTGTTTTTTATTCAGGTAGAATGATTTTAATATGATGAATGTCTTTAACTGCTACTTGCATATTACTCTATTTTTCATGATGTGGAGAAAAATAGTTTTTTTTTTGTCTGACTGTGCCAAATCTGTTGATTTTGGCATATTTCATACTATTTTTCCAGTCAGTGGGAAAAAATATTATTTTTGTACTGTGCCAAATCACTTGGCATATTTTATACTATTTTTTCAGTCAATGGGGAAATATATTCCTTTTGTCTGACTGCATCAAATCTGTTGTGTTTGGCAGAATTGCAGGATTTGGACTCAAACCAACAGTAATATCAAAAAATATGAACACTCAATAAATACAGTTGTATATAGATAAATGTAATAAACATCACATGATCACCATTTCTTACGTATAGTGAGTTTTGCCTGTTTTAGATAAATGTAGTTAATACTCTGCTAGTCATGCTGAATGACTGGATTCATTTCCAGCTGTATATTTTAGCTTGCCTCATGAGTTCTAGTTTTAACTCTTCTGGCTGTAGAGCCAGCCATAGTTGTCGTAGCTTCCAGTCCTATCGTGGACTTACCTCACTGCAAAGACATATTGGTAATGGCTATAGTAGAAACATGTTCACTGTTAGAAGTGGTTTCAATGGAGAGCACATTTAGCTATTCTGGAAGGCAAATGGTCTCTCTCTTAAAAGTGCATACTGTCATTTAGGTTAGATAGATGTTCTCTGGCTTGCCTCCAAAAAGGCTGTGTATTTACTGCCATATCCCCTACCTCACTAGCAGCAATCAGATTCAGAGAGCCTAGCCAATGGTAGGATTGGTCAAATATGACTCTAATATTTCAGGTAAGAATTATCATACAACTGAAAAGAAAGGTCTTACTGTTCTTGTTTGAAACTCAGAGGTAAAAAAGTAATAAATGCACTATTTCGGTTGGTACATGCTATATAGAACAGCCCATTACTCATATATTAAAGCAGTAACAACAGTAAGAACTATGAAGTATGCGATATACCCACCTACAGACTTAAGTATAAATACGTAAAAACTACATACCTGCTTATGGATTACTCTGTTAAATAAATATAAAGAGAGCGCTGCTATCGTTTATCCAGACCAGACATGATAGATCGATAAGCATGGATATAAATAGCATGGTAGAACGATCTACACTCTCTTGTGTCCAGGTTCACGTGTGTAAAAGTAGTCAACGCCTTGGAAGGATATCTAGTCTCCAAGAAGAACCCATCCTCTAATTGTAAGAGTGATAATTTGCTATCTGTGAAAACCCTGGATTATTATTATGCTTGCTGACTGGTTCTCTCTCATAGAGTAACCCTCAGACATAGCAGAGTGGCGCAGTCGTCAGGATAGAACCGTAAGTTAAGCGACGCACAAGAAAAAAAATGGCGGCAGGTACGGCAATACGTGAGTTCGATGTAAATAACAGCGACTCCTGGAAAACTTACATAGCACAAGTGGAATATTATTTCTTCATAAACAAAATCGAAGAGGACCGCTATAAAATTGCTACTCTTTTATATTTCGCGGGTCAAGACATGATCCAATTGGCAAATAGGCTTACCGATCCAAAGCGTCCGGAAGACCTACCTTACCAGGAGTTCATAGAGAGACTAAATGCATATTTCGTACCGAAGACATCAAAGTGGATAGCGCGTCTGAGATTAAGAAGCAGAACGCAATTACCGCAGGAAAAATATGTGGATTACGACCTCGCATTGAGAAAATTAGCGAAGGATTGTGAATCGGACAAGAAATAAATGACTCTCTGTTAGAACAATTCCTATACGGCATGTCAGATGATAAATTTAGGAAAGTGCTTTTGAGTGATTCCGATTTAAATTACAAAACGGCCATGGAAAAATGCGTTGCACAGGAGGCCATGTTAAATATGGCATCAGAGTACACTACGGCAAAAATCCCAGAAAAAATAGCCTTCAGTATAGAAAGGGAAAGAAATAATATCGCGACCTCCAGTGGCTACAGTAAGAAACAAACGTAATTGCTGTGGAAAAATAGGACACTTGAAAAATAATTGCAGATATAAAGACAAAGTTTGCAGGATGTGTAACACTAGAGGGCACTTAGCAGCTGTGTGTCATTCCAGAGACAGCGAATATCCAGAAAAAATCAGATTACAAGCCCCGGAGTGAGGTGGAACGTGAAGTATCTATCAAGGCCATTAGAAATGACGACACCAAATTGGATAACATTCGGGTAGAATTGCAAATTTGCAATAAACGGATGACAATGGAAGTGGACAGCGGTGCCGGCTTGTCAATTATATCACATAAAGACTGGATGGAAATAAAAAAAGACTGGGATAATAACTTAAAGCTACGGAAAGCAGATGTGTTTGTCACGGATATAAACGGAAATAGAATAAATATTCAAGGGAAAGCTACTGTGCCAGTGACGTTGAATAAAAGACATAAGTTCCTAGAATTATATATAGTAAAAAATAATATTAGCCCGTTACTCGGCAGAAATTGGTTCGCGGCTTTGGGAATACGTGTGGAAATATTAAAAAAGGTCCGTATAGAAACTACCATAAAAGAACGATACCCGGAATTGTTTAGGCCTGGAGTGTCGGAATTTAGAACTAGACCAGTGGATATTGAACTAGTGAAAGACGCAAAAGGAATTATATGTAAACCTCGAAAAGTGCCGTTTGCGATAAGAGAAAAAGTAGAGAAAGAATTAAATGATCTTGTAGCTAAAGGAGTTCTCACACCTACGGAAGAGTCGTCGTGGGCGACCCCGATAGTGACGATTGTGAAACCAGAGGGTAGTTTACGGTTATGTGGAGATTATCGTCTCACAATAAATAAATATATAAGATCGGAGGGAGCTTATCCCGTTCCAAATGTGCGAGAAGTATTGGCAGTATTACAGAAGGCAAAATATTTTGCAAAAATAGATCTGAAAACAGCATTTCATCAGATTCCTGTAACTAAGGAGACGGCAGAGCTACTCACGTTAACCACGCACAAAGGCTTATATAAGTGCAATAAATTACCGTATGGAATAACGATCGCACCAAACGTGTTTCAAGCAAAAATGGATATGCTTTTTAGAGCAATGGACGGGGTAATCCCGTACTTGGACGATATTCTCGTCGTTGGCGAGACAGAAAACGAGCTTGAAAAGCGTGTGGATCAGGTTTGTTCGGTTAGACCAAGCTAAAGCGAAATAAACGTAGGAAAGTGTATATGGTCTGCGAAGGAAATTAAATTCTCGGACACATCGTAACTGAAAAAGGACGCCGCCCAGACCCAGAAAAGGTAAAAGCCATAAAAAATGCCAGAAAACCCCAAAGCGTGAAGGAACTTCAAGCATTTTTAGGACTGCTAAATTTCTACGAAAGTTTTTGAGCTGGGAAATCACATGTGCTATCACCGCTATACATGTTGTTAAAGAAAAAACAACGTTGGATATGGAGCACAGAACAAAATAAAGCTTTTGAAACTGCAAAAGACTTGCTGACATCGGAAAGTTTGTTAGTGCATTATCGGAATGACTGGGAATTATGTATTACTGCAGACGCATCGGAATACGGCGTCGGAGCTGTCCTCTCTCATCCATGTTAGAAGGTGAACGTCCTATTGCGTTTGCTTCGAGAGTACTAACACCAGCTGAGAAAAATTACAGTCAAGTGGATAAGGAAGCTTTAGCAGTGATTTTCGCGGTAAAGAAGTTCCACCAATATGCATACGGACGGAAATTCACGATCTATACCGATCATCGCCCTCTAACGGGAATTTTCGGCTGTGTAAAAAAGTTTATGAACGTCAAGCCCACGATGTTACGATGGATAGATATATTGTCGCATTATGATTTCACGTTAATTACAAACCCGGAAAAAGATCAGTCATGCGGATGCTTTGTCCAGATTGCCAGATGTAAAGGAAATACTTATGAAATAAAGGAAATAAACTACATTGACGCTCTAAACCAGAAGGGATAAATAGCAACGTCATAGCACACGGACTAGGAATGATAAAGGATACATGAAATTGATAAATTGGATAAGATTGCCATCTGATGCCCCAGTGAATTAAGTCATAGCAGGATTGCCGAGAAGTCGTGGCAACGGAGCTATTAAATAAGATCGTGTTTTAGTGCCTACTAATGGCAGAAAAAACTTAAGCTTATTGCATAAAGGACACCCGGAATAGTGCGTATGAAAGCTGGCAGACATATGTAGGTGGCCAAACTGACAAGGTATTGAGAAACAAAGAATGTAAAGCCAACAGTAACTAAAGCCCCAGATGAAAACCCGCCCCATGTCGCGAACATCGGACCAGTTGGACCATGAACGGTATATTATATTGTTATTATTGCGCGATTCACTGGACGAATCAGGGGTTAAGTACCAGGCGAGCCATCCTGTAAAGAGGTGCTACCCCATCCGAAAAGGTGAAATAACTGCGGATTATCAACAAATAAAGTCGAGGACAAGGAATAGAACAACTCCCCACCATACCCCTCGAGCATGTATAGCTGACAAGAGTGCAACACCTAAAGTACACCTAAAAAACAATAAGCTCGATCGAGTGCAACAATGTATACACCATTTCACACCAGTACTTCAACAAAAACCCGCAGGTTATTAAGAGTGCGGACCATCTATCCAATTGCCGGAAACCACAAGAGTAGGTTTCACGGTAAGTTCTACCCGTGAAGAGTTGGATTTATGAGTTGAAGAGTAAAGACCCGAACGTAAAACAGCTACGTCAAAAAATCTCTGGTGGAGTTACAAAATAAAAATCATTTAGAAAAACATAAACACCCCCACTAGAGGACCCTGCATCAGAGGAGAGTGAAATGGTTGGATAAAATATAGAAAGCTTGGATACAAGATAGAAACGGAACGTGGAGATGAAACCGATCTGGAAATGGTATTGAATAAGGATACTTCAAAAGATGAAGAGTTGGAGGATGTACCGTGTGACCCAGTGCAAGAAGGGTTAAAAACACAAAGAGCACGTCGTTTACCTGTTAAGTTTAAAGACTACGTTTGTAGTTAAGCTCCATTTATTTCAGAGTAGGGGGAGGAGTGGATATACCCACCTACAGACTTAAGTATAAATACGTAAAAACTACATACCTGTTATGGATTACTCTGTTAAATAAATATAAAGAGAGGCTGTATGTTTATCCAGACAGAATGATAGATCGATAAGATGGATATAAATAGCATGGTAGAAGATCTACACTCTCTTGTGTCCAGGTTACGTGTGTAAAAGTAGTCAAGCCTTGGAAGGATATCTAGTCTCAAGAAGAACCATTCTAATTGTAAGAGTGATAATTTGTATCTGTGAAAACCCTGATTATTATTATGTTGTGATTTCTCTCTCATAGAGAAAAGAAGTAGATATTAGAAATTTGCTCTATTCGATTTCTTTAATTAAAGCTTCAAAGAGGTATTAAAAGGTCGCCTATTATGTAACAACAAACTTCTTTTAACAACAAACTTCTTTTCACAAAATATGTGTATATACTCACATTTAATAATTATATAAAGAATATTTTAAAAATTGTATCTGGAATATCAAATTCTTGTATTTGATTTTCTAAATATAGTTTCAAAATGATAGCTATCAAAGGTTTAAAACTTTCATTTATTTCAGCTTGACCCAGTAAATCACCCTTAGAATAATTATCTTCACTCGTTAGCAATACTATTGCTTATTACTTCTTTAAATATATAATTAAGCTATTCTTCAATTAAATTACTTTAATTTGTACATCTGTTAGATATTTTTTCACTGTTAAAACAATTACAAAAGATTTTTAAAATCATCTTATTTGAAAGGTAGATTTTTCTGTTGTCTATATTCTTATCTTTTGCTTCCATTTAGTTAATACGTTTTAACAGGCTCATTTTGAGTTGCTAATCAAAAGATTTATTTCTTCATTAATTAAGATGAATTTGAGCTCTTTTAGTATCACCAAGAAAATAGTTTTTATTTATTGAGAAGATTAGAAATTTTATTTTACAAAAAATATCTCTCATTCTGATAATTATATATTTATTGAACGTATTTTGTGTGTATATGTGCGTGTGTGAAAAGTCTCGTAAAGCCAATGTAGCATATCTACCTTTTGTATATATGATTTAAGTTTGAATCCAGGCTCAATAAAAAACTTTTTTTAAAAAAGAGACTTAGAACTTTTTTTTCATGTAGGTAGCCCAAAACCAACCTAAACAAATGTCTAATAATAATCAAAATATAGCTATCCATCTATCTATTCTTAGCTGATGAGTAAAATAAAGGTAAACATCAGCTCAAATTCTCTACACCCTATATAGAGAGTACTATCTTTTCTTTAACTATTTTTCTCTGAATGTTTTAGGCATGGACTCATTAAAATGCTGTATTCACATATACCTCATCACATGTTCGCAATGCTCTTTTAACAGTTCATTTAATATAAATCAATTACCCATTGCATAGTTAGTGTAGTGATAGAATAATCAGATTTTAGAAAGGTCCATGGATCACGGCTCAATTTCGTCACTTCCAGTTCTCAAATCACAAGCAGCAAATTTTTCAATTATTATTTTTTCTCCCACAATTACATAATTACCCTTTCTTAAAAAAAAAAAAAAATCCATAGGAAAAATAAATTAATAATAACCCTGTATTTTAATTACTGTTTAAAAAAACAGTCAACAATAAGTTCACTGCCATGAAAATTTTACTACAAAGTAAAGATAACACCATTTCACGATTATAAATATATATATATTTGCTTTTTAGATCAGTTCAAGACGTATTTGATCTATCCAGATTAACACTAGGATATTTATTCTTTAGCTATCTATAGGCTAAGATAAACACACTTATATAAATAATTCATTCTATGTTTTTTTAAATGAATTTTTAAAAAATCAAGTTTTCTCCTCATGTGTTTGTCTGACATGAGTCATAAAGCATCATAAAAAATGTTTTGTAACAAGTAAGCATTAAAATATATAATTATAAATATTTTTACAACTTGACTCAATGACATTTAGGCTGATTTATACGTTCTTTGCAGAATATACACACTGGAAATTATTTAAGTATTAAATCAGATTTGCATAAGGAGATAGTTATCTATAATAAATAGCCAATTGGAATAACTATGGACTATGACATGAAAAAATGATTCTATTTTTGACCAAAAGTTTTCCAGTATTCAACTAGCCTGCTTTTGCTTCCAAGGTTACAGGGATGTCAGCCTTCCAGCTATTACACATGAGATTTTTCTAATCTTTGCAGTAAGCAAACAGTTTGGGATATCTCATCATCAATTCAATCAATTAACTCTAATAATTAAGTTATTACATAAATTTCCCTGACTTTATCTGCAGATTAATCATCCATGGTTTTAATAAACAATGATTTTAAAATATTAAATAAAAAATAAAAAAATTAAAAGTATATAAATTTGAATATATAAGTTTTATATGTAACTGTCTGTACGTGTGGTATTATGAATAATTTCCGTCAGATATTTCCTTGTTCTTCATATTCAGCCAGTCATGAAATTGTCAGAATTTTCTCAATTTATTACTGTGCTGACTTTATAACTACATCAATTTTTATTTTTGGTAAATATGTTTGATGAACTTTAATGCATATAATTTTCAAATTAAGTTATAACATAGGTCACTGGATACACATCTATATTTAAAATGTATTTATATATGCTAGAAACATATAATAATGAAAAAAATAAAATAACACAATCGTCTTTATAGGGTAAAGTTTCTTCAAAAGACCCTCATAGAAAAACAGTGAAGAAGACAATAATCACCAGATTTATCGACTTCTGGGTGGTGAAAATTTGAGTAATTTTTCATCCTTATTTACTCTTTTACTAAAACAAAGCTGGATACTTATTAACTGATCAGTTGTTATCTGGGTTGTTTATGGGATAGCCATGTGAATCCTAAATCATTTGATAAGAATTTCACTTGCTCTGAATTTGAACCCCAATTTGTAGACAATGTAGATGGACATGCTACTTGTGCTCTATGAGATTCTCAGTATATCTATTTTGTTTGTATTTGTGTTGATTCAAGCCTTTGTAATCTGAGAACCAATTGTTATGAATACAATGAAGTTATTTCCTATTTGGCTTCTAATATTTAAGTCAGACCAATAATGAATTTTATTTTTTATATGCTCTTTAATAATGTAATGTGCTATTATACCACTAAACTTCACATGAACACCATTTCTTATGCTTTCTCATAACTTTTATTAAAACAGGTAAAACTCTCCATACAGTAGTGCCACTCAGTGTAAGCCAGAGTAATCAATGGATGCCAGAAGGCTTGTGCATAAAATCCCTATCTAGTGCCTACTTATCCAATATCCCCAGACTAGTTTCTAGCTTGTGGCTTTCATCAGTGAAAAACCTTGGAAATGAGGACACTCCACCTAGACCTTAGGCATTAGATCCTAAAGTCTAGGTGCAGTGCTTTCAGATCCAAGGCTATTCATTGATGAAAGCCACAAGCTAGAAACTAGTCTGGTGATATTGAATGAGTAGACACTGAATAGGGATTTTATGCACAAGCCTTCTGTCATCCATTGATTACTTTGGTTTGCACTGAATGGCACTACTCTATGGAGAGTTTTGCTTGTTTTAATGTGCTATTATGTAATTGTAGGAGGCCATTGCAAGTGTGTAACACAGATGCGAAAAAGCACTAAATACCTTACTTATGTAACTGTATTTGAAACACTTTAACAAAACATGTATTGGATGAATCATCATATTTATACTAATCGAAAATAAATTAGTGGATATTATTTAATTAACAATTACAATTTGTAAAAATATATTCACCTGCTCAAAAGATATTTTACTATTAAGCTCAACTTTATACATTATGATTTATAATTTAATAACATTATTCCATAAAATATTATCATTGACAAGCCATAGGCTAACCACTAAATTAACAATTAGGAAAAAATGTGAATCTCTCAAATGTACAGTTCCATAATAAATTAAACTTCAATATTAAAGATGATTGTATGTTTTTATTTACTTATTATTGGAAATAGAGAAATGAGTATATTATAAATGGCATATATTAATAAAAAAATTTATTGCATTAATGTTTTTACACAATTTTGTATAATTTTATGGAGTATATATTTAGATTTAAAAATATGTCTTACTAGTAGATTACCCTTCTAAAGGGGTAACCCCTACTACTGCTAAATTACTTCTCATTAAGTGTTATCATTTGATGATAATTTTTATTGCTTAGTTACTTGATTTTGATAACAGAATACTACACTGATAAGTAAATCGTAAAATAAAAAAGAATGAAGGTGTCTAAAAATAAAGAGCATTATATATGTAATTAAGAATTCATGCTTACCAAACTTTTAATTTCTCATTGCAGATATTGGAATAAATTACATGCTAATGGCTAATAAAATGCATTTCAACCAACTAGACATAGCATTTCATATAACACTAAAGCTAATTATTCGTTGATAGACATAATATAAGTCAAGTAGTTATTTTCAGCAATCATTTTTGAATAAACATGATTGTTTATTATTCTTTATTGTGTTCAAAATTATTACATTTTTATATAACTTTAGATATAAAATCTTTTAATTTTAACAAAAGTCAAATTTCTTGATACAATTAAAATTCAAACCTATTATCTAGTAATGTTGAGACTTCGCACAGTTCATGAAAGTGATTTCCCTGAAGCTGATTTTGTGAGTCAAACATTGTTAGAGTTCCCAATTATATAAGCTAGCAGAGAGCACCTAAATACATTCATGCATAATAATACACTTTATATAAGTGATTATTTCATTTCTATATATCTACATGGGGTTTCAATCCATGATCTAATTTAAATCATTGGCTGATGGTCATAAGATTTAAAACATACTTTAAAATAATTAGTTCTAGATAAGCAGAAGAGAGAGTGAAAGAGAGATTCATAAATAATGAATCATTAAATAGACTTCAAAAGAATGCAATATAGTAAAATTTTAAATTAAACACAACCATAGATTAATAATTTGACCTGGACTACCAGTATTGTTATATTTGGTGATTTCATTCTTTATCTCTAATAAATTGAGTATTGAACACTGCAGCTTATTCAAAGATGCAATAATCATTACAGACTGCAACTTTAATTATTGTTGAACATCTCTAAAGGATAGTTCTACTTTCTACACCTACAGAAGTAGGAGTCTCTGGGACTGTCTGGGCTGTGTCTAGAGGAAAATACCCAAAGTACCATTATTTGAAATTTTTATACCCTTGACCATAATTGTTTCTCTTAGGATGATGATCACACCTTGACTTACTCTTAAGATTGGACTATCATTTCATTAAAAAATTACCAGTTTCATTTGCTATATGCAGTTTGAACTGAAACTGCTTGGATGAGATGAAATTAACAGTTTTAATTTGATTTCTTACATTTTTGTAATTCCTCTTGATTTGGTAAAAGTATTTAAACTATTTTGCTTTCTTAATTACATATACGTTTCTTTACCTATACTCTTTATGCATATTTCTTTACTTAATATTCACAAGTATCATATGCATGCACAACATTTATTGTACATATGCATATAATATACACACTTCATCTATATGCAAAACTGTTATATATTTGATCAAGCTATATTAGCACATGTAAATATAACTGCAATAATAAGAAAATCAAGTCATATATCACATGACTTAACTTATTAAGCTTGTACTACAAATATAATATAATGAGCATGCTGACAACTCTAAACAACCTTTTCTGATAAATGCCAGAAGAGAATTTATCAGAAAAGCTTGTTTAAGCTATTAGCACACTCATTATATTATATATGACTGTATACATATAAATATTACAATTCCAATAATTGTAATTATACTCTCAAAATGCAATGATTACTGTTAATTATAGTGACACATAAGTAGAAAAAAATGAAAGTTAAAAGATGTAGATTAGTATATGAGGGGGAAACTCAAAAATAACTGGAATTGTTCTCTGGTAAATGCACTTGTTGTTGTACCTGCTTCTGATACTATATATCTTTTGCTGGGACCCTTCTACATCAATATGCTATATGACATCACCGGATAAAATGGTGGTGCCTCATAATAATTTTTTTTTGTAAAGTGTGTTTCGCATATTTGTTAATTTTTGTAATGACTGAAAAGTTGGAATGCTGTGAAATTTTGTTTTCTTTTAGGGAAAATAGCAGAGTAAACATAATGCTTGAAACAGATTACAAGAAATGTTTTGGGAAAAACACTAATTTCAACTGGTTTAATTAAAGTTTCAAATACATCATATCCCAATGTCAAAATGTTGCTGCTGTTTTTTTGACACAAATAGTATTTTTCTCTCCAAATTAGTTTATAATGATTAGACATTTTATGCTGAAACATTTGCATGATGTGGTAAAATGGAAATATCACATTTTGTGACAAAGTGAGGAGTACAAACTTCACCATGACAATAATCTCTGCACTTTTTAATTAAATTCAGTATGATCCAGATTATCTATCAGACATTGTCAATTGAACTTTAACTGTGTGACTTCTTTTTATTCTCTCAAATGATAAAAATGCTTTGAAAATTGTTTTTTTGTGTGTGTGGATTTAGAACAGCTTCATTTTGTGTTTGCCGATTACTCTGAAAAATGACCAATACATTTAGATCAGTATATTGTATAAAATGGACAGTACTTTGAAGAAAATTAAATTTAGAAGACTTAAAGATAAATAAACATTTTTTGTTAGAGAATTCTGCCTTACTTTTGAGTACCTCCTCATACATCTATACAAAGAGAATAATTAATCCAAATTTATTCATGAATCAATTAAATCTGAATCTATTGCTCTATGGCTATAACAAGTCACAAGTCAGATCCCTAAAGAATCATTTTTAAACAAACTTACAATGTCACTTTTTTATATCAATCCTAATCTATTAGTCAAAAAAAGATGGCCCCCTTTTTCAATTCCCTACATTCTTATATAGTAAATAAATAAAGCATTGATATTTCAAAAAAATGAAATTTATATTAGTGTCAATTCTGTAATCATTAATCAACCTAGATTTACAATTTCACTTAATAATTCAGATGAAAACTCCAATAATTTTAATAAGTGCCATAAATAAATTACTTCTTTTATATTAGTATATTGTAAATACTGAACTTTAAAATGTAAGTAAAGGGGATTTGAACACAGACTTAAGCTTCCTTCAGCTATCTATCCTCTTCACTTTATATAATTAATATGCATGACCACACACATGTGAATAGGACAATTGATCTCCAATATGCATATTTCATGCTGAACCAGAACTTATCAGTCGGTCTAGATCATCATTTTCCACATATTTATATATATATAATCAGTGTTCAGTTTATATTAAGATAGCAAATCTTCAAACTTTAATGGACAGACTTTAATTTTTTCCACCCTCCAACTCTTCAGCCATCCTAACCATTGAAAATCTGATAATTTACTCCTCAAACCTTGTTGATGCCAATATTGTTGTCATATCCATGTTGACCATAAGTCACTCTGACTCTTCACACATAGGACCTTAATATGTCCATTCATGTGTATTGGTTATATAAGATGGAGCGGATAACTGAAGAAAGCTTAAGTCTATGTTCAAATCCCATTTAATTACATCCTTTTAAATAGTAATTCTGGGAATTAACAAACTGGCAAGCAATGTCCATTTTGTTTAGGAATCCTATTTATGAACTGCTGTCCTAATATATTCAAATTTAGTTATGTCATGATTAAATAAGTATTTTTGGCATTACATATTTAAAAATAGTAATTTATTTATGAGCTTGCTAAAATTAATAGAGTAATTAATACATACTTATGTATTTTGAAAGATAATTGATGTAAATAAGGCTTTCTAGGAAAAAATACTTGTTAGTGAATTATAAAATGGATAAAGAAATCCTTACTATATACCTGTAGATTGCTATACAAAAATAAAATAGACAGAAATTACTTCTGTTGCATTAAAATATTTATTTTAAAAAATAGTTTGATCATTAATACTTTGGTACTTAAATGTCACATGATTTTCTGACCAACTGAAATCGAGGTTCAAATAATCTGTATAAAACAATGTCCCTTTCAAATGCTATTGAAATAGTCACAATGGTTGATTATGGTGATATTTATTATTTAACAGATGTCAAATATTTTTCCAACACCTGCTTAACATATCTCTTCTCATTATCAGTACTGAGTGAACTAAAATAAAAGTGCTAATCTGCAAACACATTTCATGTGATATTAATAATTTATTTAAATTTTTTGTTTCTGATCCCAAAATTTAATACCTAAGTGTTAATGATTAAAAAGTATTAACATTGTTAATTTATTTTCTGAAGTAAGGTCTTAATTTAAAATTACAGCAATACCAATCTAAAAAAGACTTGGAAACAAAATGTTAATAACATCTTTTTGTTCACAAACTGGAATTTGAATCAAGGTGAGATGAATCTTGATAGATCACAAGCAGGCTTAGCATTTTCTCTCCAGATAACTGCCCAATAGCCAACTTAGCTTTCTTTTTAATAAGGGTTAATAATTTCTAGCTATTATTAATCTTCACTGATTATAGAAAAAAAAAGATGTCATAATATGATGCCTTCTTCATCATTGGTGAGAGGAGTCATATTCTTATGGGCACTGAGCCTATTGAATATATTTATTTTAATATTGGCATTGTCCTTCATTATAGACATATATTCTCCAAAGTTTAATACTTTTAATAACTCAACCCTATAGAATCTGCATTTGGGAAAACAAAATTATAATGATAAAACAAGACTGTAAAAAGAGTTTTAAAGTATTTACTTTTTAAAAATAAAAACTTTGATTAAAAAATATTGTAAAATAAAATGAATTCAACATTATATTTATCAAATTTTAAATTTAAAAAATAACATAATTTATCTCAACGATATTTAAAAAAACACTAGATCAAAATATTTTGGTAGATATTATTCTTCATAAAGATTAAACCATAATTATTATAAACATCTAACGCTAATTTAACTATTATATTTGGTTTAAAACAAGGTACTTAAGAATAATTTCAGTTACCAAGGTTGAGTCCATATATATAACAAAAATAATTAATGAATCGATTAAAAATTCCTATTAACTTTAAAAAAATAACAAATATATTATACATTAGGGTTAGGAATAGTACTAGGATTTGTGTTAGACTTAATGATGTTTTTTTTTTTTTTTTAATATCTGTAACTAACCTTGGTGTCCGGGATTGTTCGTAAATACCAAACATTTTTAATGCATTTTTTTTTCAACTCATAAAATGTTTTTTTTTAAATATAGGAAATTGTCGAAAATTATTTCAAACTATATATTTTCAAAAACTACTATTTTTCAAGTAAAAATCTATAAAAAAATGTCAATTACAAGTGTAGCGTTATACATTTTCAAAAAATCAAAACAGACCATGAGTTCAGAGCCTATAGCTTTATGATTTCTCTCTATCATTGATAAAGGCCACATCCTATTAAAATTGTGTTGTTTATTTTTATAGTCAGCACTCAAGACTTTTACCTTCCAGGTGGATATCCATTTACTGATCAATAAAAAAGATTCGATTAAACGAAATTTATTTAAATATATATTAAAAATTAAAATTAGTTTTTACATTTTCTAAATAGTTTTTTTTTTTAAATTCTTTTAAAGTAAAAAAAAAAAAAAAGGTGGAGCTGGGGGAGGGGGAGAAAGAGACAAACTTACAATGTCTCATTTTTGATTCAATAACCGACAAAGAAATTGATTAGTTTTGATACTACAATGCTAGATCATTAACAGAGGCCGTTACAGCTGTCCTTAAAGGCCAAATGGTCAATTAAACCATTCAATCTCTTCACTTGACTAAAAAAAATCTTAAATTTAGCACATCTTTAAACTATTTTAATTTGATAAAGAAATTCTTCGTTCAATTTTTTTTTGCCAAGAAAAACTATAATATTTTAGTTTTTGCTCATATTTTTTCAATTAATGTATTTTTCAGCAAGTATTGATTATATATATAGAAAAACACTGAAGCATGATTTGTGCAGAAGTCTGAAACACTCAAGACTTGGGTTCAAATCTAAATGAAACTTTAAAATGTTTGTAAAGTTCTAAGTAAACTTATTTTTTTCCGGGTATTTGATTCATACCCGAGTCAATCCAATATTGTTTAGTAAAAGAGTATCTAGTTAGACTTAGCTAAAGAGTAAAATAAAAAAAGAAATATTCATCAGTTGTCAAATTAATATTTGATGAGTAGTTTCTTCTCCTTCAGTACTTTTTGGGAGGGGAATGCTAAAAAGATTTTTCACTGCAGTGAACTATTTGATATTTTATATCTATCTTTAATATATATAAATTGATTTTAGTTACTTTATATTACAGATTAAAATATCTGCCTGCTATAGTCTATGACCAGAGTTCAAACAAGACTAAATGAGATTTATTTCATAATGAAATTAGATTTAAGAATTTTTTAATTAGTTGTCATATGTCCAATCCGACAACCATCAAATATTAATTACTATAAAAATGTCCAGACATTCTTACTTAGAGAGTAAAAGAAAAGAGTGAAAATGCTGGAACATAAAGTTGTCCTTTTCAATATTTCTCTGTAGATTACTGGAAAGGTCATTGCCCACAGTGAGCTATTTAATGACTATTTTATCTAAATAGGTTATAAGATAAAGATTTAAAACATAATAGATATAATTAATAAAGCTAGTCATATATAACGTGACATCACTTTTATAAGCTTGTAGTTACAAAAATGCAATACAGAGAGTGTACCAATAGCTCAAACAAGCTCTTAATTAATAAGTGCAGTATGAGAAAAAATATTTAAAATCTCTATCAAGAACACTCTCATCTCCAGACCAACTGTTTTCGAGCTTATGGCTCAAGACAGTGGAGAGCTAGAATATTCGGCCATTAGATCTAAAATATCAACTCAAAACCCAGCACTTATTTCAAATGTATATTTCAGACATGAAAATGTATTTAAATCCAGCTATCTAACTTAAATAGCTATATGGGACAACTAAATTCAGATCTACCATATTTTAATAGCCTCAGCACAGCCATAAGCTTGAAACCAGTTGGTCTGGAGATGAGTGTTCTGGATAGAAATTTTAAATATTTTCTCATACCGCACTTATTAATTAGAAGCTTGTTTGAGCTATTGGTATGCTTCTCTGTATTGCATTTTTGTAACTACAAGCTTATAAAAGTAATGTCACATTATATATGACTTGCTTTATTAATTATTATAATTTTACCTTTAAGGCATTGGCTATGCTGAGGCTATTAAAATATGGTAGATCTGAATTTAGTTCAGTCCCATATAGCTATTTAAGTTACATAGCTGGATTTAAAGACATTTTCATGTCCCAAAATTTCAGAGTTTCTACTTAAATATACATTTGAAATAAGTGCTGTGTTTTGAGTTTATATTTTAGATCTAGTGTCTGAATATTCTAGCTCTCCACTGATGTGAGCCATAAGCTCGAAAACAGTTGGTCTGGAGATGAGAGTGTTCTGGGTAGATATTTTAAATATTTTCTCATACTGCACTTATTAATTAAGAGCTTGTTTGAGCTATTGATACGCTCTCTGTATTGCATAATAGATATATTAGCTTCAAAATTATTGGAACTTTCAAGGAATATATTGATATGTAAAGATGTGACATCTAATATTAAGAATGCTTCTGTTGCTTCATTGTATAAAGTGGGTAGAAATAATTATGTAAATCGTATGGTAAATTACTTTAAGAACATGTGATATTTAAATATCCTAGTTGAAGATGAGCATTTAACAGTTCCAATCAATCAATATGAATCATTTTTTTATTATGCTCTACAGTGGAAAACCAAACCTGAATCTTCAACTCTGACTCTAGTATACCGGTATTGCATTAAATCACACAGGGTGAAAATCCTATGCAGTTAATTTCATTGTTAGAATGACATATTTATGAGATAATGGGTTTTTAACTTGATGCATTACTCCCATGCTCAAACATCACCTGACTTCACCTATTTATTTTAAACATGGGCAATTTAGTGCCACGACAAAGTGACAGATTTAGCAACTAAGAATTCATGTATCAAAAATCCACTTTATTATTTCAGTTGCTTGAATCTGATTTCCATTTGAATGATGAATTATTTTTAAAAATTGTAGTAATAATTGTTAAATATCTTTTAAAAGTCTTTCAAAAATTTTATTGGATAATTTGCTTGCAATCATAGGTAAATGGTTACTAGAGAATCTGGTTGGCATTAATAAATCATGAAACACCATAAACATGTTTCTTATTGTCTAATAAATGCAAGAAAAGTGGCATGATTTAAATGTGATTTTTATAATAGACATTTGACTCAATTAATTGAAAAGGCTTGAGGTTAAGGTATCAGGAATATATCTGAAAACTAGATGATATTTAATTTTATTTCATAAATAATAGAAAGCATTATTTGCTTAGAAGTTCATAAGAAATTGTATTAATCAGTAATGGTGCAATAGAGGTATAATCTAACATGGGTTCTGGATTCTGCTACTCTATATTGTCCATACCACACTAGACCATAAGATTATTCATATTATGAAACTGCTACATTATGATAAGAGAGAAAGTGTTATTACTAGCAGTAAAAAAGCTGAAGCATTTGACTTGGAAAAATAGAGACTGGTATTAGTTTTAAATTTACACTTTTTTTTTTACATGTCAAAGCATCAGTTGGGAAGCAAACCAGTGACAACTGCTTGTAAGGCAGCCATGCTAACCAATCAGCCACCATCACTTGACAACTTTACACTTTTGTCACAGTGAACATTGAAAAAAGTTTATAAAAAGCTTTATGGAGAAGGTATCAAGATGAAAAATAAAATGCAATATCTTATTAACATATTTCATTTTCATGGATTTTTAAAATTATAGTATGTTAATAAGGTACTGCATTTTCTGATTCAAAGGATTTACAAAAGTTTTGATGTTTGAAAGGACATTATAAAACCTTTGATTTTGTAATTCTTCTAAAAATCTAGCTGTCCTTATCAATAAAAGAAAAATCTTAGCTACTCTTGACTTGGAGAGTTACTTTGAGAAAGAGGGGTTTAAATACCTTAGCAGCTTTAAAAAAAATTTGTGCTGCTCTTCCAAAGTTATTGTAAGGAAAAAAAATTACAATTTCTATTGAAGTAATATTTACTGAGGCTATAACCTTGATAATATGCATATAAAATGTGATAGTAGGGACCTCTACAGGTATTTTAACCACAAGCTTACGCTATGGAAGAAAAGAGGGGCATAAGCTTGTGGTTAAAATACCTGTAGAGGTCCCTATTATCGCATTTTATACGCATATTATCGAGGTTATAGCCTCAGTAAATATTACTTACATAATGAATGTGCGTTTAATAAATTTATAATTACAACTTTAAATTTCTATTGAAGTAATTTAAACATAATTAAAAAAAACATTTTAAGTCTAAATAGTAATATTTTAATGCAATTTGTCTTCATTCTAATCTAAAGACATCTACTGTAAACTTGGGTAACAAATAGATCTTGGATAGTGTAATTTTATAAAATACTCATATCCAGATTGACAAATTTTTGGTTTTTACTTTCATCGGTAGAGACCAGGATTCAAAGCTGGACATTAATGCGACCACATTTTACTCCTTCATATGATTCAAGCATATGAAAGATTAGGAGTTCTTGTTGTTAGTGATAATCTGATGTAATTATAGGTGATGTGACCACAGACTTTCAAGCCTTCTGCCATTCACTCTATCTCATACAAATGATAGACCTGACCACCCACATGTGAAATTGATAAATAATCTTCAGTGTATTTTGTGTTGAACCAACACTCATTAGTTGGTCCAGATCTTTTCCCACACACATATATAATTAGTGCTTGTTTTATATTAAGATAGCAAATTTTCAAACTTTAATGGACAGGCTTCAATCTACTCCACCATTCTTCAGACATTCATATCATTGAAAATCTGATGATGGAATGCCCAAATCCCTTATTGATGCTAATATTATTATGCCCATGTTGACTTTGTCACTCTGATTCAGATATAGGACCTTGTCCATTTAAATATATGGAAGATGGATGGGCCAGATGCAGGATGAATCTACTTATAGATTAATTGTAATTATAGGGAATTTGAACACAAACTTTAAAGCATCTTCAGCCATCCACTCTATTTCATGCAATTGATATTCTGATGATAAGCCATATATCAAGTATAATTTTCTGTTTGTTAGAAGTGAAGAGAATGACATGTATTTTATCATAAAATACTTCTTTAGATCATGATTTTCATAGAAGATAGGTCTTAATAATACTAAGCATAATATTTCAATCATTATTTTCACTAAAACTTTTATTTAAACTTCTTTATGTATTATCTAATTCTAATTGAGAAATTAAATACAAATATTATTATTGTCATTATGTATTACTATTCAAGTATGTACTTCAAACCTTGATTGAGCTTTTGGGGTTCTAAAAGTATTTTTTGTATTTATCTAATTAATAAAAAAGTTAAAATAGGGATTTATTATTACCTAGTGATGCAGATACTTTGTCATGGTTGCATAGTTGGTTTCTCAGTTGCAATATATTTTTTCCTATCAACCACATAAGCAGACACTTTCATTTAATCATCTCCATTTCATTCATAAACATAGATCTTTCAATGTGATCCATATAAATTTTCCATGATGTGGCATTACCCATATAAAATTCACAAATGTTGCTGCTTAGTGACACTATTTTTTTTAAGCCAATAAACATCACATGACCAGTATCATTGATTACTCTAGCTTGCTGTGTAAGGCAATATGTATAGTGAGTTTTGCCTGTTTTAACTTTTTTTTTTTGTTCTATCAATTATATCTTCTCCTTTACTTTTTTTTGCATTCTTTCATATATATATTACTTTTTATAAACCTCGGCATATACACTCTAATACAATTTTTTTATATAATTCCTTTTTCTAATAGTTTTGACTACCCTGCAATCATCAAAGCTATAACATTTAAGCACATAATCATATAACCATTATTCCATATACTGAACCATTTATATATATATGGTTCAAGTATGTTGTCATTGAGTAAAAGTTAAAAGAAGTAAAATTTAAAAAAATTTGTCAATGGATGCAATTTAGTTTTTTTTTATTAGTTTCCTTTTTTTTATACGTACAACGAAGGCTATTTGTGTTTCAAATTATCTATTTTATTAATGTTAATATTGGAAAAAATATAAGCACATACAGATTACAGTCAGAGTAAAAACCTTTTACAAGATAATTAAAGATGGCTGAAATAATTTAGAAAAAAAAAGACGTAACTAAAAAGTAATAAAGAATGTTCAAGATTACAGAGTGATGACAAAACAAAGGATAAGATGTGCAGAAATCTCAAAATGGTCATCAGTATTAAAGCAGACAAGTTTAGAATTGGTATTGTGACTGTTTATGTGCAGCATTTTGAAGCCATAATCAAATGCTACTACCCAGAACTACTATGATAAACCTAGTCTCCATGTGTGAGTAGAAATAGATCATTCGCTGGCACCTTCTCTCACAAAAATTACCAAAAACTTCATCTAGTCTTGCCCTAAATATGGATCTGAGATACAAAAAGTGTTACCAGAATGAAGCCATAAAGAATTACCATGGACTCCTCATAAAAAGAACTTACCAATGGCTATATCATAACTCATATCTAAATCAAAATAAATTTACGAATTAAACTTTAAAAGATAAACTTCTAATTTAGTAAAAGGAAAGAAAAACATTTGTGATTTTATTCTTAAAAGTGAATTATTTGAAATAAGTGGTTAACATAATTATCTGTGTGTTATCTTTCCAATGTTACAAATAATTCTTATTGTTTAAATATTTAATGTATGTTAATAAAACTTTTACTAATAATATAAACATTTCATTGTACATTCTTAATTTTAATTATGTAGATTTTATTATTAAAAAGATTATTTTATGAAATGTATAAATTGCCTTTGCCAATATACTTGTTTATTAGTTAAGCCAGGGGAAAGTTCTTTAAAAAATATCTAGTTAGTTACTGCGAATCTGCTCAATGAACTTTAGTGAGTCTATAGACTCTGGCACACTCATAAATAAATAAAAAAACTAACTCCATCGGCAATTCAAATCGTAATAAATATTAGGTCAAGTTAATCAGGAAAGATAACCATGTTCATGAAATGTAAATTCCTACATGGTCAGAATATTCTCTTTTGAAATAATTTGATTAACTAGCAGTTTATAGTGCACAATGGAAGGTCTAAACCAAAACATAAAATGTTATAATATATATTTTGCATTATTATTCATAATGATAATTTTATTTTTAACCCTATACTTTTACCTCCCTTATTTCCTAATTATTATTTTCTTACTATTTCTTTATTACTTCTACTTCCCTTTTATTTTTTACTTTTCATTCCATCCTATCAATCATTCTACATTACTCTCTAATATATTTTTATCACATTTTTATTTTCAATACCTATTAATCTAATTTCTTTCCTTCCTTTTTATTTATCTATACTTATTCTTTCATAAATACTTTTTATTCCTATCTTTATTGTCTTTTACAATTTTCTTATTTATTTTATTCACCTTTTGTATGACCTTTCTTCATTTTAAATTTATAACTCACTCTTTTATCAAAATCCTTAGCTTCTTTTTTATATACTCCTGTAATACAACTCTCTCTATTATCAATTTCTTTAACTTTTTATTCCATTTTTAAGCATTTTATTTTTACAAAACTTTATATATACATTTTTTCTTACTATTATTATTAATATTCCTATAAAAATAATATCCCCCCCCCCCATATCCATTTAGATTTGGTTTTATTTTCTTAATTAATATAGCTTCTTTTATTTTTCTATCTCTTCTTTTATTAGTATATCCAATCATGCTTATGCTATCTCTCTCAAATGTATGTCCTGTTTCTATAGAATATATCTAAATTGGTGACTTTTTGTCATACCTATGCTGAATCAATCTTATATAGATTGAATTTTTTGTTTCTCCTACACATTTAGTTCTTATCTTATTATTCTTACATGATCTACATTCCATCTCATATACTCCATTTATATGCTTTTCTATTCCTTTAATATATTTATTATCTAATACATTCATGATATTTGTTCTTCTTTTATTTACTATCTAATATTTAATCACATTATTATACTTTTTTATTATTTTTTTAAATAATTTTATTAATGCTCTTTACTATTAATTATTGTTCAAATGAAGAAAAGAATAACAATAAAATAGAATTAATAGTTAAAGAGTTTAAAGAAAATGAATATACAAAGAAAATAATAGAGAAAAGTGTAAAAATATCAGAAAATATAAAGAAGAAAATAAAGAAGAGAAGTGAAAATGTAAAAAAGATAGAATAAAAAAAGAATGAATATATAGGGGTTAAAACATATAGTAATAATATAGTAAATGAGATAGAATGTAGATCATGTAATAATAATAACTAAATATGTAGGAGAAACAAAAAAATTCAATCTATACAAGATTGATTCAGCATAGGTATGATAAAAAAAACACCAATTTATGTACATTCTATAGAAACAAAACATACATTTGAGAGAGATAGCATAAGAATTAGATATACCTAATAAAAGAAGAGATAGAAAAATAAAAGAAGCTATATTAATTAAGAAGATGAATCCAAATCTAAATAGAGATGGGGATAAAGACATTTTTATAGGAATATTAATAATAATAGTAAGAAAAAATGTATATATAAAGTTTTATAAAAATAAAAAGTTTAAAAATAAAATAAAAAGTTAAAGAAATTGATAATAGAGGGAGTTGTATTAAAGGAGTATATGAAAAAGAAGCTAAGGATTTTAAAAAAAGTGCGAGTTATAAATGTAAAAATGAAGGTTATACAGAAAATGAATAAAATAAATAAGTAAATTATAAAAGAGAATAAAAATAGGAATAAAAATTATTTATGAAAAAATAAATATAGATAAATAATAAAAAGGAAAAAAATTAGATTAATAGGTATTAAAAATAAAATAAAAAGGTGATAAAGATACATTAGTAATGTAGAATGATAGGTAGGATGGAAGGAAAAGTAAAAAATAAGAAATAAAAATAAAAGAGAAGTAGAAGTAATAAGGAAATAATAATTACGAAATAAGGGAAGAAAAAGTATAGGGTTAAAAATAAAATATGATTATGAATAATATTGTAAAATATATATTTTTATATGTATATAGAATAATGGTTATATGATTATATGTTCACATGTTGAAGCTCTTATAAAGACTACAGGACAGTTGAAGCTGTTAGAAAATTAAAGGAATTATATAAAAAAAATGCATTAGAGTGTATATGCGATTTATAAAAAGTAATATATATCTCCTATCAATGCCATGAATATTAAATTTTTGGTTCAAAATATTTCAAGTATTTTATAGTCTTTTCAAGTTTTAAATAACATAAAATACTATTACAAATCTACTATTCTATGTATGAAAAAAAAGTTATTATATATTATCAGTATGTATATAAAATTACTTAACACATGATAACAATAAGTAATGTTTTTTATTTCCATTTTTTCATATATATATATAATAGTACATTTGTATTAATATTTATATTGTGTAAGTCTTTGAAAAAGGCCACAAAAACAATAGAAATTTTGTGAATAAGTAATTTATTGTTTTAATATTCATATAATTTTTGACTCGGTAAACAATAATGAAGGTTTTTGGTGTAAATGGGATTGAAATATTATTTATATGAAGACATGTTTAAAAAATTGTGACCTGGGCCATCTGATGAGTGCTGGCAAAGCATAAATTGCCTTTTTTGGGACCATGTCTTTTACAGATGTCATTACTCATATATTTCAAGAATGTGTGGTAAAACAGATGTTTCATGTAATTATATATTTAAAAAATTATATGAATTGAATCAAATTTATTAATTAATGTATACAAACACACACTTATAAATAAAGTTTTAATAGAGAAGATATTAGATAATTAATAATATTATGTATCCTATTGCAGCTATGATTATGAGGCATGAATCCTAGAAAACGTTAAGCATATTAATTAATATTATTAATTATCTTATATCTCCATTAAAACTTTATTTATAAGTGTGTGTTTGTTTACATATTAACGGGAAGTAAAATTGTAATTATTACATAATTAATATATGTAATAACCAAGAAACTTTTGAATTTAAGTTTTAGCATTATTTACATTATCAAGATTATCTTAAAAACTTAAGACATCCAATAATGATTGATTTTGTTGACAGATATGGTGGAAATAAATTTAAAAAAATGTATCGGAAGTTGTTGTTTTTTATAAAGTGAAAAAACAGCATTGTAAGATATTAGCTAAACAAATAAGGCTGTAGCATAATACATGTGAATGTATTTACATTTCACAGAATGATTTCTACAATGATATATAAAAAAAATCATCATCTTTATTTTTTTACCATGGTCTCCTTTTATTGAATAGGCACACTTATATGGATAATTCATAATGATGATGGTGATTACTAAAAAATGTATAATACTTTTAATCCAATACTTAACAAAAATACACATCGACATATTTTAAAAACAATTTAGAAGCTTCATGAAAGAAGTCATTTGTATCAAGTTGATTCAATTGGCTTAAAATCACCTCTGTTACTTCTACTGAAACAATTTAGTAGTACTATTAAAAAAAAAATAGATTTGATTATTTTGACCTAAGAATTAATTATAAAAAATCTGTTTCGATATCACTTATAATTATATTAATCGATTGCAAATAAACTTGAAAAGATGTCTGCTCCAATCATCATGCATATTTGATATGGGTACCATGCTGCATAAAAAAAGATGGATTGAACATACATTTCAAAAATAACTTCCTTTTATTAATTGCTCTAAAGCACTTCCAACCACTCACACGAATATAACAGCCACACAACTTACATTAATTCTGAGTAAAGACAGATGAACTAAATATCATGTATGGACAATCATCTTAGTGATATTCAAGCTTTATTATTTTATAATTTATGTTAATATTAATAAATATAATTATGACGAGTTGCTTAAGGTCATATGATATAAAAGCATCCAAGAGCAACTTCAGTACTATAGTTTTATTCAATGATGAAATAGACTTAGGTTTTTATCAGATAAACATCTATCCAGAAACCTTTAGCTCTTGAGCTCTCCCACCCCCCCTCTCTCTGAAACTGAGATAAACCACTATCATTCACATCAACATTGTGGATTGATTAATTTATGTTAGTAAGCTACAATGTTGATTTACATATCTTAAAGCTATAGATTTAAAATTATTAAACTTTCTGATATATATTTCAAAATATGAGATATTGAAATAAATAGTGTTAAGGAGTTGGCTAGTAGAAATAGACTATAGGATGATCAGTGAAGCATACCATCATTACTTAATAAATATATGGTTGTAATACATGGACTTGTGCAGTTTTTAATAAGATTTCTTACTATATTTATGAAGAATATCTTAAAAGTGGCAGGTGGTGCTCAACAAACAGTTCTAGTCAATTGATCCAAAAGTCTTCATTTCTCTAAATAGACATTATAACTAATCACCATCAACCATTATCAATCCACTGCAGGATGAAGGTCTCTCCAAGTTTAATCCATCTTCTCCGAACTTTAGCTTCTCTTCTCCACAACACCCCTGCACATTTTCTTATTTCATCCATCCATCTCACATGTGGTCTCTTTCTAGGTCTTTTACAATCTCTTGGAATCCAGTTTAAAATTTCAATTGTCCATCTATTATCACCTCTTCTAGCAATATGTCCAGCCCAACTCCATTTCAATCTTTTAATTTTTTCAATAAGGTCAGTAACACCTGTTTGTTGTCTTATCCATACATTGCGTTTTCGATCTCTTCTTGTTACTCCCAACATACACCTCTCCATACTCCTTTGAGTGGTCTGAAGTCTCTGTATTGCTCTTCTATTAAGTGTCCAAGTCTCAGATCCATAAGTAAGAACTGGTAAAACACATTTGTTAAAAACCATCCTTTTCAAACACATAGGCATATTTCCTTTTAGTATCAAGTTATTTCTACCAAAAGCACTCCAACCAAGTTTAATTCTATGATTAATTTCCTCCATTATGTTTCCATCTGTATTAATAATCTGACCAAGGTATTTGTAACTGTCATAATCAATCTTTATTTTCATATTTTGAGCAAATCGATTAAACATTACCTTAGTCTTTTTAACATTTATCTTTAGTCCTACTTTTCTACTTTCATCTGCTAACTCCTGCAACATTTCCTGCAGCTCTGAAGCATTATTTGCATAAACAACTACATCATCTGCGAAATCTAAATGACTTAAATACTTTCCATTTACTTTCACTCCTTTAGTTTCCCATTTTAATCCACAAAATACTTCTTGCAGCACTGCTGTAGAGAGTTTTGGAGATATGGAGTCACCTTGTCTTACACCTTTCTCAATGTTGATTTTTCCAGTATCATTATGTAATCTAATTGTTGCTGTTGCATTTTTATAAATATTCTTTAAAATATGACAATATCCTGGATCTATACCTTGATGATCCAATGCTTTAATCACTGAAGAAATGTGTATAGAATCGAATGCCTTTTCATAATCTACAAATCCAAAACATAATGACAACTCATATTCGTTTGTCCTTTCTATGACTTCTCTCAATACCTGGATATGATCTATTGTACTAAAACCACTTTTAAATCCAGCTTGTTCTCTTGGTTGGTGGAAATCCAAAGTTCTCTGTAGACGAGTTGTAATTATCTTGGTAAAAATTTTATATAAAACTGATAAAAGGCTGATAGGTCTGTAATTTCTAATATCTTCTTTATCACCTTTTTTAAATATTAATATTATTACTGCATTCTTCCAATCTTCCGGTACATCTTTATCATTTAGACATTTGGTATATAACTTTGCTAAAATTGTTTCTATTTCTTCACCTGCTTTTTTTAATATATCAATTATAATTCCATCATTTCCTGGAGCCTTTCCTTTCTTCATACACTTAATTGCATGTCTCACTTCTTCATTTAAAATTCTGGGCAATTCGGAAGATGTAATAGATATAGGAGGTACTTGTTCTTTATTACTATA
The DNA here is from genome assembly GCA_028023455.1 of Epiperipatus broadwayi. Lineage (NCBI taxonomy): Eukaryota > Metazoa > Onychophora > Udeonychophora > Euonychophora > Peripatidae > Epiperipatus > Epiperipatus broadwayi. The sequence goes on from JAQFVV010000451.1 coordinate 132,689, forward strand.
TAATTCTTGATAAAAATCTTCTACCAATTTCATGATGTCATATCTCTTTTTAGTAATAATTCCATTTTTTTTTTTCTTATTGCAGATATAAATTTCCTACCAATACCAAAATGTTGTTTAACATTTTTGAGACTTTTATTTTCTTCTACAGCTTTCCTTGCTATTTCACAGTTATACTTTCTTATATCATTTTCAACTCTTTTCTGTACCATTTTACAAAATTCGAGACATTCAATTCTTTTTAATACATAATTTTTGTATATCTTCATATTCCTTCTTTTCTTCATAAATTCTCTAGTCTCAGTAGAAATTTTATTAGTCAATTGCTGCTTTTTTCTACCAGCTATGTTTGTTGCAGTTTTTAAAAGTGTATCAGTTATTTTCATATTAATTTCATTTAAATCTGAATCATGTTCAAAATCTCCTAACACTTGAAACCTATTTGTAAGTTCTAATTTAAATTCATTAGAATGTTTCTGAAGATTAGGAATATCAACTGTAAATATTGTTTTTCTTAATAATTTTTGTCTCTCTAGTTTTACATTAACACGTAACTTACACCTTACTAATCGATGATCACTTCCTGTGTTAAATTTATTAAGAACATTACAATCTTGAAATATGTATTTTCTGTTAGTCAAAATATAATCCAATTCTGCTGTACATTTGGATGCTTCCATGTCCATTTCCTTTTAACATTTTTCTCAAAAAATGAATTCATAATATAAAGTTTTTCTTTTTCTGCAAACTCCACAAGTCTATGTCCTCTCTCATTTCTATTACCATAACCAAAATTACCTACAGCAATTTCATCTTTCATTTGTCTACCAATTCTAGCATTAAAGTCTCCCATGACAATTTTAAAATGTTGTTTACTCTGATCAAAAGCCTTTTGTACATCCATATAAAAATCTTCTACTACTTCATCACTATGAGAACTTGTTGGGGCATAAACCTGAATTATCTGCATTTGGTATCTGCTATTAAGTTGTATAACTAATCTTGCCACTCTGTCCGATACACCATCAATCTCCAAAATATTGTTCTTCCACTTTTTATTTATAATGAATCCTACTCCACTTGTATTTCCAATATGTGTGCCTTTATAATAGAGTATATGTCCACTTTTTAAATCAATTGTTTCTTCTCCTTTTCTTCTAACTTCACAAAGTCCAATAATGTCCCATTTAATATAAGACAGTTCTTCTTCTAATTCTTGCAATCTTCCTTCACTTGAAAGTGATCTGCAGTTGTAAGTACCTAAATAAAAAGTCGTCATCAAATGGCAGCCTGGGTCCGCAATCAGGGGATTCTTAGCACCCTCCGCCTTCGGCCACCAACTGCTGCCTTGGTTGGTGACTTTACAGACTCCTGGGAATAAGGGCCATGCTTTATTTTTGTCTGTCATAATTGTATATATGTATTGGAAAAATATTTATAACTAATACTATTCTTAAAAATATATAGTAGAATTACTATAAAAAAAGTTACCAGAGTCAGATATGTTGTAAAGATTATCTCAAAAAATTGTCAAAGAGATACAGTTGTGATTGTTTTCATTAGAATGTGGTTTCCAGTAGACTACAAAGAAGAGTTGTATATAGGTAAGGTATTGAAGTCTTCCCAAAAAATTGCTGCAGAAAAACTTAAAATATTGTAATATTAAAAGATATTTCAAGCTGTCCAAAGAAAATATTTATAATATGCAGGTTAAAAAAAAATGTAAATGATTTAAAAATGTGATGACCATTTTCAGTTATCAAAGTGCATTTTCTATCATTATAGTCTGACATCACGATTTTTTAAAAGAAAATTTCTTCATATACAGCTCAATTATGATTAGGTGCTTGGGAGACCACGTCCCATTTGAATAGCATTAATGACAAGTTGAACACCAATTCAACAAGTTTTAACTTTCAGATTCATCACTTTACTAATAAAATATATTAATGGGGCTTAAAATTCATTTTAATCTAAAGCTCTCTCCTTCATTAAATAATAAAGCATACATTGTATTCCAAAATGTCAAATAAGCTGATTAAAAGAATAGCATGTGGTGTATATGATTATACTTGCATTATAAACTGATCTCTATAACCAATCCAACACGTATCTTTTATTTTCTATTCGTTTTATTATCTTTTATTTTTTCTTCTGGGATCAGAATGGTTACTTTAATTTACAAGTATGATGTATTTCTGAAGATAAATAGATCGATTCCTTCTAAACTAGAAGCAAATTAATGTGCTTAAGACATTTATGTGTGAGTTAACAATTATAAACTTTTATTAAGTTAGTTTACTGAGTCATTATTGCTAAAATAACTGTAAACATCCTAATGAGGATTTACAAAATCACTTGATAACATTTAATGACCAATTAAAAAAAAAAAATTAAATTCTCGCCATACTCTCATTATCTTTTTAATTTATAAACTATTATCGAACTTTCTACTTAAACAATGGCTAATAAATAAAAAAAACATTTTTACAAGAAAATAATCGCTCTTTTTTTTTCTTAAATAGTAAATACTGACAGATGTAGTGTATAGAGAAGTATAACAAAGAAATGGTAAACAATTCTTTTTTCAAAAAAAAAAAAAAACAGAAAACGGATTTCAAAAGATGCATAATTTTTCTTCTTAATTCACTTTTTTAACTCACAGATACACAAAACAAACAAGTCATTTTAAATGTTTAACAAAATTTAACAGCAAGTCTGCAAACAAAATTTACATCAAACAATCAACGAAGATAAGATCGCTAGAGACGTCTTTCTCAACGATTCAGCGAAAGAAACAGCTATGATCTTTAATTACAAATAAATAAATGACCTTCATTAAATTTCTAAAAAAAAAAAAGAATTAATTTTAGAACAATGTTATCTAATTAAATATATGTAACTATGCCTGCAGACGTTACTTTGAAGTTGATAACAAAAGAGCTCAGGAAAAAAACAGACATCCAACAATTATTTAAGCATTAAAAGAAAAAAGGAAATTGTTTTTAACTTCATGTAAAAGAAAAATGAACTTAAAAAAATAAAGAAAAATGAACTATTGCTAAAGTGGTGTAGCAAAGAATGACGGATTCTGGGACTAAGGCTCGTGAATAGCGGCCATTTCTGTCACTTCCGTTCTCGAATTTTTTATAAACTCTCGAGCGATAAACCATTCGATTATGTACTGCGTATATATATGTGTGCGCTATCAAAACAGCCCTTTGTAATCCTAAAAAAATAGAAAAACTGCACGTTCTGATAAAATATCTAAAGCAATTCTAAAATATGCCGATGAAATGTTAACTTCAAAAGTGTTGAAATTTTTTAGTAATATATGGACTCATGAATTGCCGCCTGATCTTAAGGATACTTCAATTGTTTTAATTGGAGTAATTATCCTGGAATGTCATTATTATTCACTACAATAAAGATGCTTCTAAAGATTTTACTGAACAGGTTGCTTCAGCCAAAGATGAATGGTTACCAGACGATGTGGTTTTAGAGAAAGTGTCGGGAATCAAAAGAATTATTTATATATTATATTTATTAATTTGGTCAAGGCATTTGACTCAATGAAACAGATATATAGTCTTGTTTGAAAATACTTTGGTTAACTACCAAAGTGTATTCACATTAGTCATTTTCTACATGATGAAATGAGAATTACTACAGATGGAAAATCTGGGGTATAGTATTTGAAATGAAAAGTGGTTTAAATAAGTATGTGCATTTGTTCCAACATTGTTTTCGATTTCCACAACAATGGTCTTTGGAACTATTGATAGGCTGCTTAATAAAATAGGGATTTGATTGTGGAATTTTTAATGCTAATCGATTAAAAGTAAAAACAAAAATTGAATCTTGGATTCTCGATTTGATTGTGTTATTTTTGCCAGTTCAAAAAATGATTTACAGAATGTCAGAAATGTTCTCAATGTGACATATAAATGTTTTAGTTTAAAAATTAATGATTAAAAAAACTCAAGTTCTTTATTAGCCAGTGATGGAAGAAAAATCTTTAGCAAATTTTAGTTTGAATGATAACTAATTTGAGAATTTAAGGCAATTTAAATATTTTGATAGTTTTATAAATGGACAGATGGGCTTAGATACTGAGATACAACACAGTCTCTAATATATTCCTACTGCTTTTAAAAAGTTAAAAAATGAATATTTTATCAATAGAAAATAACTGCAGCAACTAAATTAGATATAAAATCATCAAAACACCATGTAATCATCATTTTATATGCGTACACATGCTGTTAATATGAATAGCAAACTCAGGTCTTAGTAAGCAATGGAATGCAAGGAGGTTTGTGCATAAAATCCTTATTAAATGCCTTCTTATTCAATATCTCCAGACCAGTTTCTAGTGTTTGACTTTCATCAGTGAGGAGCCTTGGATCTGAAAGCACTATACCTAGATCTTAGGATCTAATGTAATCCTCCAAAGCTCAAAATAAACACACAATATTTTTTTCAATCCAAGTTTATTCACTTGTTTGGTCATTAAATTAGATGCATAAAGGCTTTAGAAAACTATCATTTAAGAATGCTTTTTAAAATTATAAAAAAATATAGTGATAAACAAATAAAATCAATCGTTAGTATTTGGTTACCTGTACCTGCCACTAGAGGCGCTGTTTCTGTGTAAATACACAGAAGTATTCACAGTAGGGGCTAAAGACTGCCAATCAACCAATATGGTCTTTGAATTGCTGGATGTGATATTATAGAATCATTATTGCAAAATTACACCATCAGTGTATAGAACATGTAAAATTAATAATCAATGTAAGACTGCCTAAAAATATTTTATAGTGAACTTGAGTATGATTTTTGTAAGAGAGATAGAACCTGTTTATGTTACAAAAATTATTATAAGTCATTCTAATTATCTGTGATATTCATTGCTTCTATTGAAAAGATAGGAAAGAAAAGAAAATAATTTGGAGAATTGCAATTAGACAGGATGTTGAAGTACTTCAGAAAAAAAGTTTTTATTTTTTGCAGAAGTCAAAAAATAGGATTAAAAAATGTCAAATAAACAGAAAACAGATCAGTATATTCTGTGTAATGGATTTCTCCATATAGTAGTGCCACTTTGTGCTAACCAGAGTAATCAATGGATGCCAGAAGGCTTGTGCATAAAATCCCTATCTAGTGCCTACTCATCCAATATTCCCAGACAAGTTTCTAGCTTGTGGCCTTCATCAGTGAGGAGCCTTGGGTCTGAGAGCACTGTACCTAGATCTTAGGATCTAATGCAACCCTCTAGCAGCCACCTTTTATCTCTACTTCACTACAAAACTATGAGGATGAGTAGGCACTAGATAGGGATTTTATGCACAAGCCTTCTGACATTCATTGATTACTCTGGTTAGCAACAAGTGGCACTACTATATGGAGAGTTTTTGCCTGTTTACTAACAGTTATGTGCTAGCATGAGATGGTGATCATGTGATGTGTAATGGATTTCCTTGTGGTTCATAAATTGGTTTGTATAATCATGGCAAAACTCATTTCTAGAGTAGTTTTTTTTATATTTTCCCCTCTTGGAATTGAATAGGCATTATTATTTGTGACTGGCTGTTGCTTCCAGTAATATTTATATATATATATTCCCAATATTTAAAATTATTATTTTGAAATTATTCTATGGAATAAAACTAATCTATTACATGGTTACCAATTTACAACAGTCCTCATTGAATTTATCAAGAGTTAGCACATTAAATCTTACTATTTGTAAATATACAAAGTTTACTGCTTTATGGAATAGAAACTTCATAAATTGTTTCACAAAATAAAATCTTTTTGCAATATGAAAGCCATTTTCAATATTATCTTATAAAGTATATTTATTGAAATGATATATATTGGTACATCACATTTCACCTACTATGTCCCATAGTAATAATTATCTTAGGTTTAGACCCTACCAAGTTCATGTATATTCATGATGTTTAGGTATAGTTATGTATATACATGTATGCCTATGTATAATACGTATATTCAAGTATATTTCATATGTTAAATTGAACACGTGTATCGACATATCTGTATATTTATTTAAAGATATATTTGTGTAAACATCATTATATATGTATCAGCGCACTTATATATATGCAAATGAAAGCTATAGCATATAATAGATTTAGTAAGGTTACAGGACAATTATATTTATATTTTAAATCTTTAATTTTCATAAATTTAATGTATAAATTTATTTGTTATTTAAGAATCGTATATATTTTCACTTCCAAGAGTGATCAACATACATATACAGTGAGATGTTTATGCAGAAAATAATTTAATGTTAAAAATATTAAATAATTCTTGGTAAAAGATCATATCACATGCACCTGGTTAGAATTATGTGGAGGGCAAATATAAATTTTAAAAATAACAAATTTTAAAGTATATCTTGGACAAACCAAATGCATCCAAGCTGCACCATTTTTATTCACTAGAGAATTTCTTTTGTCTTTACCAGGATGAAATATTAAGCTTAAAAGTCAATAAAGAGATGATAAATTTAAAGATTAAAATTTAAAAGTTATAAACAAGTTAATATGTTTACAGAGGGTGCCAGAAATCTAATATAAAAAAACCCAAATTTTCAGCACTCTATCTATATCTCCTGTAATAATTAAAGCAGTTGCTGCCGGGAGCTACACCCACTTGAAAATTAACATGAATGGCTAAGAAGCCCTAACTTTTCCATCTTCCTTCAGAAGAACTGTCACCTGCACATCATCACCATCACTGGAATGGAGGAGACCAGCACCATCAGCTACCAAAGAAGACAGTGAGGGAAGATAACCTATTTAGAAATGCCAGTGCCTATTTCAAATGCCTGACAACTTAGCCTAAAAGATTGGTAATATTTCTTTTCTGCAGAGCTCTATAAATCTTTTAAAATTTCTAATAAATTCTTTAAGCTAGCTATTTGTAATGAATGTTCAGCAGTCATTAATTCTTGATTAAGTAAACTCTTGTAAAATAAAGTTTCTAAATGAAATGTAAATGCTGCTTGTCATTTGAAAATAAAATGCAGTATTTAAAGGCTATCAGCAAATAAACAAAGGATTTATTATTTCTCAAAAGTTCATAAAAAGTTTGATTATCTGAAATGATAGAACCAAAGCTATGATCTATGGACCTTGATCTCCAGTGTCAATCACCCTACCACCACTTTATGACAAGCCACCATTAAAACTTTCATAAGAAGTAGTAGTCAAAATGAAAATAAAAGCTACATTTAAAATTATAAAGATTAAAAAACTTCTCTAGGCTAAGAACAATTACACTTGAAAACAAAATTTTAATTTCAAAGACAAGTGATAAAAAAACTAATAAAAATGTTTATATTATAAAGTACTAAAAAGTTTATATAACTTTATTTGACTGCCCACTTATCAATTTCAAAAATAGCTGCTTTTACTTGAAAAAATTAAAATTCCTAAAAAATATTACAAAATCTTTATTATTGGATGTGGAAATCTAATCAAAAAGTTCATTCTTTGATATGTTTAAAAATAATTCAGTTTTTATTAAATGCTTATAAACATAATCTTTTACCAGCTTTAATATAGCTGAAACAATGTGGAAATACTAAAAAACCTCAGTGAGCTGTAAGTAAACTAACTGTCAGTAAACATAAAATGTAGTTCTGCATTATTTTATAAATGCTTTTATTCAACTTAAAAAGTTTGTTTATTCGTCCATGTTGAAGCTTGTAACGGATTTTTAACATACTTCTATCAAATGGATTTGCTTCAAATTTTATACATATCAATGACAATCTGGTACTAGGATATTTTAGGCTTGTCTAACTAGTTGTCCAGTCTAACAGTGTTAGCAGATCAAATTTCAATATACATGATATAAGTAATATATGGGAAAGAGAACAAACAAGTGTTACTGACCTCATTGAAAAAATTAAAAGACTGAAGTGGAGTTGGGCTGGACATATTGCTAGAAGAGATGATAATAGATGGACAATTGAAATCTTAAACTGGATTCCAAGAGATTGTAAAAGACCCAGAAAGAGACCATATGAGATGGATGTATGAAATAAGAAAATGTGCCAGGATGATGTGGGAGAAGAGAAGCTAAAGATTGGAGGAGATGGATTGAGCTTGGAGAGACCATCCTGTAGTGGATTGATAATGGTGATGATGATGATGATATAAGTTCAGTAAGTTTTCAGTACATGCAATATATGGTCATACACATGTTAACTAAAAAGTGTTTACAATTAATTAAATTAGAAAAACCAACAAACTAAAACTTGCTTTTTTAAAAAAAGGTTGAATATTGCCTTTATAAAAACAAAAATTATAAATGGTTCTAAAGGTGTAAATAATTTTGTTTTTAAAATGTAGAAATACAGCAACACTATTTATGTTCTTCGTTTGTAAATTTGAGTAGAAATAATTACAAAAAATCTATTGCAAAATATCTGATAACAAAAATAATAAATATACTTTGTAAAAAAATGTTTTTATATAATTTAAAGAATAATTCACTAAAAATCCCAAAAATTTTTTTTTCTTGAGTCATTGTTTGGGGTGATAGAGTTAACTTAAAATGAATGTGTGTGTGTGTGGGTTCCATTACCTAATTTATAGATGTCAGCCCCTCTGCTATTATTTTAATTTAACTATATCAACCCAAATAATAGACCAAGGGAAAAAAATTGGGGAGTTTTTACACATTACACCTCAAATTAAATAAAAAGTTTGTTATAAAATATTTTATATATATATTATTATATGTGATTTGCTCATTTGAAAGAAAAATTACTCGTGGCAAAATTACAGAAAAAAATAGTAGGAAAGTATTTAATTGTTATTTTTTTCTTTTTAACAAATGCTAAAGGAAAAAAACAGACATTAATTTTGTTTTTAAATCCATAATTCGTTTTTATTACTATTAAACCTCTAGACATAACGTTTTTTTCTTATTTTTTGTTGAAAAGAGATATTGCTTTAACATATAGTAAAAATATATCGAAAGCATATTAGGCAGTAATAAAGCTAAATACTATTAAAAAACTAACCTTTCTGTGGATATTTTCTTTTTGTCAGATATTACTTTAATATATATATATACCTTTTCAATAAAATAATAAGCTCATATTTGCATAAAAATAAAAATATTTTATCACAATATATATATATCTTTGAAAATAATTTTTAAAATAATAGTTTTAAAATATAATTAATATGTACAAAAGTGAAAAACATTATTACAATTTTAGTGTTAAAAAAATGAAAATATATTTGAATTAAAATAATATTATTTTTATGTTTCCATACCAAATTACTGATACTAATAGAGCTTCAAATTAATTATAGGATCTAATAAACAAATAAAAAACCCATTAAAATTAGCAAATTTTTTGATATTTGAATAGCCATTATTTATTTACTGAGTGTCATACACAATTATATATATATATGTTAATAAAATTTATTTGATTTATATTGAAAGCACATATACATTATTATTATTTCCAAATTTGATGTGTACTATTTTACATAATAAATTATTTTCTATGAGAAATATTTAAAGATAATAATGACTTTAAAAAAATAAAAGAGATTAATTTGTTGTTAAAAAGAGCAGTCTATTATGTTTCTATATATATATATATAAAAGTTAATGAAGAAAAGAAAATCACTTACTGTGTTATTTTAAAAGTAAAATTTATGGTATTTGAATACAGACTTTCAAACTCCTGTCAGCTATTCTCTCTCTCTCTCATCCAAATGATACACATGACCACACACATGTGATAAAGATAATTTTCTCTAATGTATGTATTTCATGCTGAACCAGCACTCATCAGTTGATCCAGATCATCATCTCCCACACACACACATATATATAAATATATAAATAACCAATGCTCACTTTATATTAAGATAGCGACTCTTCAAACTTTAATGGACAGGTTTCAATCTTCTTCATTCTCCAACCGATGACACATTCAAAGCTCTTAGTTACCGATTTTGTTGTCATACTCATGTTAACCATAAGTCACTCTGACCCATCATATGTAGGACATTAAGCTCATTTAAATACACAGAAGAGGGATGGGTAGAATGTAGGTTGAATATGTAATATTTACATACAAGTATCAAATATATACGTTAAACTAGATATAATTAGAAGAGATTTGACCACAGACTTTCAAATTTCCTTTAGTCATCCACTCCATTTTATACAACTGATACACATGACCATATACATGTAATGAATTGTTATCAAATGAGGTATTTTTGTACTAATAAAACAATAGTTTTAACATATTTTATTATGGCTTCCATATTAATTGAGAAATCATTCTGCACTATATAAATATTTCAGGAATAACTTCTTTTGATAGTTGCCTTGTAGAATTGTTAACTATCCATGAAAATATAACAATCACATGACTTATATTAATACCATTATGATGACTGTCTTAATATTAAAAGATAAATGTTTTTTTCTCCATGACGATTAATGAAGGAAGTTATTTCTGAAATGCATGTATACTGCATAGTGATTTGTCAATTTTTTTTTATGTAGAATGATAGCCATAGTAAAGTGTATTATTTACGATGATCAGAACTATCAATTCTTTAAATTTATTTGCATTTAATTTAACAATTACTGCTAAATAAGTTATTTAATTATTATTTATTTCAGTTTAATGCAGCAAAAGCATTTTAATTTTTTTACTTAGTATTTGACCACTTGAATCTTGTTCCTATATTCAATTTTTGGTTTAAAAAACAAACCTTAGTTCAGTATATAAATTTTTTAAATAAATGTAAGACATATAAAAGCAGATCTAACATAAATCCTAAGGTTTACATAATGATTTTTGGTCTTTTTTTTTTTTTTTTAAGTGTCATAGCATTGGCCGGGACACGAACCCACAACCCGGGCAACTGCCTGCAAGTGCAAAGCAGTCGCGCTGACCTCTCGACCACCAATGCAAGACGATTTTTGGTTTTGATTCCATTTTTCTAGCTCGATACCTTCTGTTACTCATGATAGCTTCCCTACCACATAATGCCTTCAATGCTCACACATTGATTGATTTAACTTTAAATTATTACAATTTTTACACTCCCCTCCACCCTTCCAATTCTATGCACAAAATTAAATTTATCAAAATAATCATACAATTAATTGTTCTGCAAGTCACATAATATGTAAGCATTAAAGTGATGTGCTGAACTAAAGACTGACTCAAAATCTTTTGGTCGTGAACCCATTTTTCTACCATTGGGATAAAGAACCCAGGGCATATTAGTCATATAGTTAGTGGTTTGGATAATCATGTGAGATTTTCCTTAATTCAAACCTGACCTAAAAATCAGTTGGTTTTTGAGTTTACCATTTTGCCATTGCATTAAAGTACATAAATCACTTAATTAAGATAACTAAAAAGTTTAATTAAAGTATTATAATTTAAAAACTATCTGGATATAAATCCAATCAAGGACCTTTATATATCAATTGCTTAATATGTTAGTGATATTAAACTTCAAAATGGAAAATAGATGCTCTGTCCCATTTAGTTAACCAAAATAGAGATTTCTTTAATTGTTTGAAAAGTCTCCTGAGATTTAAGCTCCCTATTGGCAGTGTAATCATTTCTAGAACTTTTAGCTTTGGGACTGCTATTCTTATATCTCTCTAAACTCACACAGGACACATGAGAATTAATTTTAAAAATGTCCAACATATCAGCCAATCCTTTTTAATCATGGCTACTTTATTAACTAGATACTATGCCTAGGATCTGTAAAAATTTTAGAGCCTATGAAAACAGGATTATTAATTTTTTTTCTTGGAATTGGCAAAATTTTAAGATAAAGGTATTTTATATTTTCAATCACAAAAATTATATACAGAAATATTTAAACATAGAAATAGTTTTTATTAAGAACTTTTGAAAGCATAAACCACTATATGTCAAGTTTGTTTTTAAAAATCAAATATAATATATAAAATGATTGTTTTTAGTTTATCAGACTGCAATTTTAACTACAGAACCTGGACATTGCCAAATACTATAATGTACCAAATGAGGTTCAAACCGCATACACATAATATTATTGAAATAGATACTATAGTTTTTGGAATACTTTTCTGTTTCTAATAGCAGTGAGATAGAGTTAAGTACAAGACAACTCAGGGCTTTCAAAAACCTTAAAGCAATTCTGTTCTTATTACTTCGGACAGTTTATCAAAACACTTTAATAATTAGAACATCTATTTATATAAATATATTTATTTTTTCAGTTTTATTGAAAGTTATTTTTAAACCGTTTAATGAATATCATTCCTCTCAAACGTTTCTATTCAGGTTATATAAAATAGAGATTAGACTATAATTAACGTTATTTATTATGATATTTATTAACGAATGTTAACTGATAATGTACATATCAGATTAAGAATACAATAAGTTATTGATTAATTTATGATAACAATTGCTTTTGGTAATGAGAGCATTCAGCTGATTCAAGATGAAGATATTAAGAATTAAAAAAAAAGTAAATATTTTCATGTTTATTTGTTTAATTGTTTGTTTTCAAAATTGATTTAGTTTCAATTTCAAGGTTAGCATTAATCAGCTTTCTGCACTAATCGCACATACGTTCATTATTACTAAGAATGATTTTGTAATTAAAGTAATGAGTTTTTCTCAGCAATTAGAAAAAGAATATCCTCATATTTAAAATAATTTTATTTTTAAATGCTTTATAATTTTGACTCCATTGAATATAAAATGATTTCTGAAAGCAGATTTATTGATTGTAAAGGATAACAATTAAAAAATAAAACACTTGATCAATATCAATAATACCTGATCACAGACTATATATATCTAGGATAAATATATAATAATAAAAACATTTTTTAAAACTAATTTATTTAACATATTAATAATTTTTATTGATCATTCATTAAACTAGAAATTATCCAATAATGACTAATATTTCTGTAGTGTAATTTTCACTGCACCACTCTCACGTAAAATAGGGACTGGTTTCAATCACTTTTAACACCTTGTGGAAGTATGTAATTATAAACATATGACCAAAGACATGAAATAGATCTATAATTCCCAAAATACACGTTTTGTGCTGAACCAGCACTCATCAGTTGGCTCAGAGCACAATCTCTTACACAAATCTTTATCATTGTTCAGTATATATATATAGACAGCAATTACTACACTTTATTTGATGTCATCTTGGGGATCATAGATCTTTTTCACATGTCTTTGGACATACGTTTATGATTACATCAATCCACAAGGTGTTAAAAGTGAATAGAATCCAGTCCCTACCTAGCATGAGAGGGGTGTAGTGAAAATTACACTACAGAAATATTAATTCATTTAACACACTTTCTTATTTTTCTATCTATTTAAAATTTGTACTATATAATACTAAGAGATGGGTGAAGTATTTAGAAAACCTATATTGTTGTATCATTTAGTTGTTGGTTATTACTCATGGGAAAGAGAAATGTGAATAACTCTATGTGTGTGTATGTTTAAAATTAAAAAAATCAGATATATTAATCTTTAACTGAGGTTTAAAGTTTATATCTGTATTAGAGATAATCTCTAGTTTAGATAATGATTAATAGTAATCATTATTGTATTTACTTGTGGTGGATGGTGTCAAATTTATGAGTGGAGTGACTTTGACAATGGTAAATAAAAATGTAACAAAAAAGTTAGATCAAATGAAGCAAGATACAATAACTTCATGAGAATAATTCTTGAGGACTTTAAAACATATTAAAAATTAGTAAATGTAATTAATGTTTTGAAAATGTAGATTATTTATAGTCATTAATAAAAGAAAATAAATCAAAATAAGTGTTGTTGAAGAATAACTTGCTAACCAGTATGGTGAACAATTTGAAGTATTCACAAAAATATGAGTAAATATTAAAAAAAAAATGATTATACACAAATGTCAAAAAAGAGCAAAATCAATATTTGGGGGGAAAATAGATTTGATAATAATAATAAAAAAAAAACAAAGAAAAATATAAAAAGTGTAGAGATAGAAAATACAAAGAAAAATATAAGAAAACCATTTATGAAAGAAGCAAAAAAAAGATGAAGAAAATTGGGGAAAATACAGTGAAAAGGTACTAGAAGGAGAAAATGAAAAAGAACTACTATAAGAAAAAACAATGAATAGCTAAATATAGAATAATAAGAGCTGGAAATTGGTAGAAATTGTAGGAAAATGTAAAAAAGGAGAGAAAGTTATAGAAAAATGTTGAAAGAGAATAAAAGACTGAAATGTATATTAAAAATTTTGTGGAAAAGACTGTAAACACAATTGTCATGCCCCAGTATGAAAACAGTATTATAAAGAATGAAATTAGTGAGAATCTTAATTTAGTTGAAAAATCTAAAGTGGATGCGATAAAAGAGTTAAAAATTGATAATGCAATGAAAAATCCTCACATTCATTTATTGAGAAAGTCTCACACAGTGTAGAAAAGGTTTTAATAAATGATATAGTAAAATAAGTTAAAATTGGAATGGTGTTGAATAGTTCAGTAGAAAAAGCAAATTAACCATGATTGAAACAAGTAGTATTGCAGATAACATACATTGTATTAATATTTCTTGAACTTTACCAGCTGTCATATCTGTTAGTGGTATACAGAAAGAAAATAGTGGTGTAAAGCCCATGGTGATCATAATAACCCCATGGATAAAATTAATATGGCTGCAAAACTCATAAGTAGAAATAATATGAATGTAGAAACCATGGATAAAAATAATGTGGATACAGAAGCTATGGATGGTAGCTATGTGGATGTGAAAATTATGGATAAAAATAATGTGAATGCTGAGATCACAGATAAAATAATATAGATGGAAAAACTATGGATAAAGAGACAGTGATAAAAGAACTGCAGAAAAGTTTACTCTTCTGTCAAAAATGGTACTTAAAAAGACTTAAATTGTGAGAGTAATGATTGAAAAATTATTTAGATTTACAATTATAATTATTAAATTTCTCTAATTAAATTTAACTTGAAAAAAAAAAAAAGAGAGAAGCAGATTGTTTTAAACATTCTAAGAATGTACTTTTTAAAGTAAAACTTCTAAATGTAATTAATGAAAAAGAAAATAATATATATATAAAAAAAGTTTGAACAATATAAAAACAACTAAGGAAAAATATTTACACAACAACAAATGTACTTTCAAAAATACAAACTTATAAAAAGAGCTGAGTAAATTTAATCACTTCAGTGATAGATAAGAATTCAGAGAAATATAGTGGCAGTTAGAAATTTATAGAAAGAATTACAAAGTTAAAGACTTAATAGCATATTCTCTGATTGTTCTTAGAGGTCAGATAAGAGAAGTCATTTTACGCTTTGGAATGAGTTCCGTGCTGGAGTGCAGAGGCTGCAATGCACCTGGGTGGTGAACTGTAGGGGTAGCACAAACTATTCACCTTAATAAAAAATTTAAGTTAATAGATAATCAAAAGAATAATTTAAAATAAAGAATGTTTCAATACATGATTTAGCTGATGTTAACTGATTGTTTTATTTTATTTTTGGTGTTATTTATGTGCTTGTATTGTTTTATCTGTTAGACCAGGTTTGTGATTATGTGGATATCCTATTTTTGAGACAGACAACTTTATTGTTTTTGGAGCCATTTCATCAACACTTTTATTATACATACATATATAGTCAATAGTATAGTCTAATTAACAAACATCAAAAATTTATGCTACAAAATCGCTGTGGAAGCCCTCTAGCGACTGGTTCATTAATTAACTTTACTCTAGAATTAAATCAAATCAAAAACACTCTCATAATTCAATCTCATATATGGTGGCAATATAATTTTGCACCCAGATAGCACAAATCCACAGAATGGGCCTGATTAAGATCATGCTTAGCTAAAGAATTAGAAAAAAATTTGGATTAGTTGCTTATGCATTTTTGAAAGGGTAGATATTCCTCATCATTATGATTCTGCCAAGAATTAATCAGCATATATCAAAAATGAGATATTAAGCTTCATTAAAACCTTACTTGCACTGGATAAAAATGATTAAAATCATGCCAGCACACAACTCTGAAACTAAAGATTAAACATTGAAAAAAATCTACAATGTTGAATAAATTTTGGTAATAGGGCATTTAAATTTAGGCAGATAAATTTGCCCTAATAAAGTATTAACTTTAAATTCAAATAAATAAATAATATTTATATTCACACAATTATATAATAAAGTTAATATTTTCTTATTGCAAATTTTATAGGTCAAATACATTTATTTCTTAATAATTTGTTTCAAAATAATAACTTTCTTAATGATTATTTTTAAAACTGTATTGATTTTCAGTCTGTATATATATATATTCAGTGTGTATGTATATAATGGTCAATTTGCAATCTTTAGTGTCTATATAGGTATATTGGACCATTAATAAAGGAGGGATTCCACCTTTGTTGTTAAAAGGAGGTTGCCTTGACAACAGTTTAAATATGTTGATTGTTATTGATATTGGGATTGTCTAAGTATTGACTGGTTTTTAATGATTATATATATATAAATATAGCATTTCACAAAGACAAATTTAAAAAGAATCATTAAAAACAAATTAAAATAATTTTATTTTTTGTTCCTGAAAAAAAAGAAAAAGGAACATATTAAAGTTTATTATAATTAACTGATCATGTCTAAACTTTCATAATTATTTATTTAATATAATGAGTAATAAATACTATAGTTACATTTTGCAATATGTCTATGTAGTGAAGAAGTCCATGATAGGACTGAAAGCTGCTACGACTATAACCAACTTAAGGCAAGCTTTCCAGAGCAGCCGGAATAATCTTGACTAGAACTCACAAGGCAAGCTAATATATACAACTAGAAATAAGTTCAGTCATTCAAGCATGACCAGCTCATTATTGACTAAGTTATACATAAAATTGTATTTATTAATGGTATAACATGTATGTATATTTGTTCTAATAAATTATACATATTGACTTTGTGAGTGTCCCTATTTTTTGATATTATTGTTGGTTTGGATTTGAAACCTGCTATTTGGTTAAACACAACAGTATCAAATGTTATGTAACATATTTATTCTCTAGCACATAGGTTAATAATTGGTATATAATTTGCTATTAATAAAGTTTATAAAAATATACTCATTTATCCTTTCTTATTATTTTCTTCATGCAATATTTTTACTTTAACCAAATCAAATGCAAATTGTCCATACCAATTATATAGAAGAATAATAGAACTGATAAAAGATAATATAGTGCTACTGTAGCAGAGAGAAAAGATGTAAAAAAGAAAGAATCTCTTTGAAAGAAGGTAAAATCGTAGATTGTGTTCAATGTCCAAAAGTCAATACCATAAAAAAAATATTGTATTAGTGAATCTGAATCTTTATTGTGTAGATAAGTATAAATTGAAGTTTCAAAGGATGATATTTATTAATAATGTATTAAAATCTGCAAAAAAAATAATAGGGTTATGTATTTGGATTTGTATCCATTCAGTGCAATTTGTTAATAATGTTGCAAATGTACCGTTGTATAAATGAAGACTTGATGTAATTAACAGACAAAAATCAATAAGAATTGAAAAAATATTAATTAAAAAATATATAAATTATTGTATAAGAAAGTTTATAATTGATGTTTTAAAGTTTATAGATGAAAATATTGCTGCTAGTTATAAAGATTATTATTTAAATGAGGCATTTATTAAAGATTATTATCATAAAATGTAATAAGGATTGCCAATATTGTGTCCCAACCAGTAATTATCTATTATTAGTTTTCAATAATAATTATAAATAAAGCAGAAAAGGAAAACATTTCATTGAATAATAGATATATAGATGATCTATTTCTACATGGATAAAAATAAAGTATTTGTAAATGAAAAGTAATTTAATAAATTAAATAATTTGAAAAGAATAATGAAAAAGGTGAATAATAAAACAAAATATTTATATTTGTTTGTCTGCAGATCTGAAGAAAGTCTATTGAAGAGAGAGGATATGTAAACCTGATTCTAAGATTTCTTTGATATATAAAATAGCTGACATAAGGTGCTTTTTAAGTTAGAAATAATAAATTACATAAATATAAAAGTGATAAGAATAAAAATATTACACTCAGGAAATGGTATTAATAAAAGACAGTATTTGATGTATTAGATAAGTGATTGAAATTTTGCAAGAAAGTTAAATAACATCAATAATAATAAAAATCAAAAATGAATTTTGATACCATATAATGTAAAAGATAATAATAAAGGAATAAAGAATATAGATTTTGAGAATTATTTAATGTTGCATGTAATGTATGATCAACATAATATAAAATTATTATTTGCCTTTGTGGGAATCTTGATGTTAAAGAGATTGAAAGACCATTAATTATTATATAAAAGAACTAGAACATACAAAAATAAACAATGCACACACAGCTTCCATATTTACTGACTATATGTGGTTATCAATTTACATTTGATTTAAATTTATATTTGATTTATTGCATTAAAAATGAATAATAAAAAAATTTAAAAAGCTATTTTATTAACAGAGGAGGTATAGTGGAACCATGAATGGCACTATATTTTGTTCCAAGCCTCCCTCATGTACAAATGTATATAACATATAGCACCTCAAGTTTTATTGATTACATTGATCAGAATAGAATATATATATATTGTTTTATTGAACTGCAAGTGTGCAGTGCG
Source organism: Epiperipatus broadwayi (assembly GCA_028023455.1). NCBI lineage: Eukaryota > Metazoa > Onychophora > Udeonychophora > Euonychophora > Peripatidae > Epiperipatus > Epiperipatus broadwayi. Next base: position 151,504 of record JAQFVV010000451.1, read on the forward strand.
GTTTAATATATATATAATTTAGTAATCCTTAAAAAGAAGGTTGCATTTAAGCTTAATAACTTTTTTACATTGTTTCTGCCATGCCTTAACAATCCATTAACATAACTTAAGTCCATTATATTAAAAAATAATAAACGTAATACAAAAAATGTCCATTAATTAAAAAACATTGTTATTACAATATTTTTTAATTAATAAGACATTTTATTTGTATTATATATATATATATATATAATACAGACACTTTTTATATGTATAGTATCATATATAAATTAAGATTATAGTACAAACAACATTTTAAAAATGATAATTATTTAGTTATTGATAATAAACTGAGGTGATACATTTATATATATTAAATAACCTCAATATTATCATATATTGTTTTAAATTCATATAAATAAAGTTACAATAAAATACAAATGACCCCAATATGCATATTGTGCTGAACTAGCACTCATCAGTTGGCCCAGATAATCTTTAGTTTAATAAATGATTAATAGTAGTCATTACTATATTTATCTAAAGTGGATGGTATCAATGATATGGGGTGAGTTAATTTGACATTTTAAATTCAAAATGTAATTATTATAGATATTACAGTATGTGTATTCACTGGAAATTAACTATCATATTGTTATTTTTAAAATAAAGTGAATAGTGAAAGGTCTGACTTTTGCGACTATTAAATCCACTCTAGGCAATATTCTTTTTTCTTCTTCAATACTTCAATAATTAAAGAATTAAGTTATATGTCTTCAATTTCCAGTGATAACTAATGTCTTAATGTAATTGATATGAAATTAATTTTTTGTTTATATATACAAGCGTAACCTCTGATTTTGTTGACTGGTCTCCTTTGAGATTGATATGTAAATGTCCTTCTTTTTGTAAATGATTCTTATGGTTTGTGAATAAAATTTCCTTTTGAAAAATAAGCTAAAAATGGCTCACTTTTGGCTTAACATAGTTTGGACAAATATTATTATGATTAGAGCATGTCTTTAGCATGCATCTATCTATCTATCTATCTATCTATCTATCTATCTATCTATCTATCTATCTATCTATCTATCTATCTATCTATCTATCTATCTATCTATCTATCTATCTATCTATCTATCTATCTATCTATCTATCTATCTATCTATCTATCTAAATGTCTGCTTGTCTGTCCATTCACACATCCATCTACCTACATACCTATCTATCTATTTAGCAAGTTACTTATTTATCCATATACCTTTCTATCTATCAGTCTGCCTATCCATCCATAAACATTTATTCATTCATCTGTCTGTCTACCTAACTATCTATCTATCTGTGTAAAATAATCATATATATTTATAATACATTTTTCACTTAGTTGTATTATAATCTCCACTTTTTAAAACATTTGTTATTTTTTTCGTACGATCTATATTTAATTTTTTCTAGAAAATGACAATCAAACTTATATGCCTAAGCAGTTTCACTTTAATACAAGAAAATAAATCAGGGCAGGGGAAGTAAGAAATGTAAATTAATAAAAAATGTGAGGCAAAGCTTTTTAGATTATTACTTTTTTTAAAAAAAAAAAGATTTTAAGAAAAAAACTTTTAAAGGGTTGAGACAATCTGAATTTTCTATAAACTTTTTGAATGTGATTTTTAAAAAATATAAACTCCAGTTTATTTTTAAACTTCTGATTTAATATTTATGATTCATATTTCTTTTATTTTTGATATACTTTTATTTAATTAAAAGTTACCTTTCATATTTCCAATTGTTTTTGATATTCCTAGCACAGAATTCAGTTTATATTCAAGCTACAAAATTTAGTTTTGCACATTTATAAAAGTAGTCTATTAGATAAACCACCACACTAGGGTATACAGTTTGGGCTGTCAAATTTAGAAAAAATATTAATTGATTTAATTAACCAAAACATTAGAAATATAGTTAAAAGCAATGCTAAAAACATAGAGATGACACAGTTATTTTCAGAGAAAACATATTCTCAGGTGAAAGTAAGGTTTTCAGGTGAAATTAGCATTTTTGGATAAGAGTAACATTTTGAAAACATAGTGACATTATTGGCTGAAAATAATATTCATTGATGAAAGGTACATTTGCTGGTGACAATATTTTGATTATGAGTGACATTTCTGGATGAGAGTGACATTATCAGTTAAGAGTGACATTCTGAGATGGAAATAACTTTGTCAAGTGAATACGATAATTTTGGATGAGGGTAACATTTTCAGGTGAGAGTGGCATTTTTGTATGATTGACATTCTTAAATTAGAGTGAAATTCTGGGTTGAGACTAACAATTTATATGAATTACAGATGGTGTAGTAAAATAAAAACTTGATTAAAAAACAGTAATAGAAAAGGATATAAATTTATTACTATTCCATAGGAGATTATAAAAGAAGGCATCCAGAGTATATGAATATAAGTTGAAAAAAAAAGACATTAACTATTATAAAACAAAAAATCAGAGAGTTTAAAAATAAATGTGAGAAGAAAAAAAAAGAGATTAATGTTGGAAAACTGTCCAGTAAACATCATGAAAATTTTTATATAGGCAAAAATAAAATTAAACTAATAAGTTGAAATGTTAATGTAAATAAGATGAAAAATTCCTGAAAAAGATTTCAAAGCCAAATTAAAGAATAAGAATTCTTATACAATAAAAACATAAAATAACTTGTAGAGAAAATATTATAGGTATAGTAATCGGAATCCTTTTTTTTTTTTTTTTTGCGAATAAAATAATAAAAAATGAAATAAAATATTATATTAATGATAAAACAAAAATAAGCAAAATAATAGAAGAATTTGTAATAGAAAAAATAAATGCATTCAGATCATTAAGTAGGAGCAAAATAAAATGTCATTATTAATTAATTTGAAGAAAGAAGGTGACGCCAAGAGACATTTGCAAATTAAAATGATTTTAATAGAAGATAGAATATTATATTAAATAATACATACATAAAGATGTTAATCTCTAATATGATGTGATCAAACAGGATATATTAAGAAGAGGAGAGTCCCAAAAATGGGAGGAAAAGAATATAGTGATGAAAAAATAGATGAATAAAAAATTATAAAGCTTTTTTAAATATAAAATATAGTATTTCTGTTGTTATTAGATAAAACAGCTATTAAATATATTAGTATACATTTCTACCTAATGGTAAATTGTTTTCTTATTTACTTCATTCCATTGCATCTAAAAATTAGATAAATAAGAGCAAAGATCACTGGATAAAGAGTTAAAACTGAAATATAGGTGTGTATAATGATACATTTTATATAACGATATGGAAAAGAAGTTTGATTTCTGTTTGAATAAACAACATTTGTAATAAAACTGAATATGAGAAGAATTATTTATATATTGGAATTAAAGATTCCCTTTTGAAAAAGAGATTTATTGATTGATTTATTAAATTATATAAAAAAAATTAGGATGCAAAACCCCTTAAATTTTCAGAACCAGGCAATTAACACATTTGGTGAGTAGGGTTTTTCCCTTAACAATTTGATAAATAGCTGTACGAGAGGTCTTAAGTGTTGATGGTCGAGTGGTCAGCACAGCTGCCTTACAAGCAGTTGTACCGCGTTTGCGGTTTCGCTTCCCGGCCGATGCTTTGACACATGAAAAAAAGAAAAAAAATGAACTTCTTTTATTTTAATAAAGTCTGACACCAAATAGAAGAGAAAATATTAACGAAAAAGATAAAAAAAAAAATATAAATAGCTTATTATCAGGGAGTTCATACAGATTTTTTTTGAAAAGTGAAAGTTTATCAAGAATAATGGCAATTTTTTTACAATGTAAAAACTATTCTCAAACAGTCATACATTTGCAAAACTATTCATTTTAATAATTAAAACATTTATTAGAGCTTAGAAAGAGTATTCCATGACAATATAGAATCAAAGATAGTTAAGATGTTGGAAATGATTGTCTTTAAATTCAAAATTAGAGTGTTAAAACCATTTGGGTGTGTAATATAATTAATACTTTTTCACTTCTAGCCGGCAAAATACACCTAGAAAAGAAGGTAAGAATTTTAATAGTTAAAATCAGTGCCTAGAAATATTAACCAATGACTACATGGAATCAAAGTTAAGGTGTTGGAAATCTATAAGGTATCAGTATCACTAATTTAAGAGCAGGATATTAAAAACATTTGGATTAGTAAAAGAATATTACTTACTAGCTGATAAAATACACCTCCAATTTCTATTCACTTAATATCAAAGTCGTTTGCGCTGAGTGCAATGATTGAAAGAGAAAATATAAAGAGGCATGGTTTATTGCAAATAACAGCCACACGATAAACAAAAAAGACTCCTGTATTGCATTATCACATAGGTGATATATTTAAATTTACAAATTTGCATACTAATTAATTTATAAGTTTCCTCTTCTATACATCCATATTAGTGCCATGAATATGACCAGGCTGGTTGAAAGCAGTGCTAAATTGTAAATCTTTAAAGGAGTCATACGTTTATAATCTTTCTGGTACAGTGGATCTTCTCTATATATTGAGTTATAAATGTATAAGTAAAAAAACATAGATTGAATTACAATAGTTCTTTTTATTATACCATATAATACTAAATCATCCATGCACTTTACTACTGTTACATAATGCTTTATTTACCACCCACTTTTACAGTTTTGATTGCCCTAGCAACCTTCTTCAGAACTACAACATAATACAAACATATGAATATAAATATACATGAACATATAACTTACATTCTATATTTATCATCATGTGTCAAAGCATCGGTCAGGAAGTGAAACCGTGACAATTGCTTGTCAGGCAGCTGCACTAACCACTTGGCCACCAACACTTGACCATTCTATATTTTATTTATAGGTAACAACCATTCCTTTTATATTTTGAATATTATGAAGGATATATTGAGAGTTTAATGATGTGTTTCATTGTATGATTTATTGCAATAGTAGAATGGCAGATTTTGAAGCTGAAGGTTCAAGGATTGCAGCCATCTCTATCACTTCTGGGGCTCAAACATTTTATGAACTTTCATGTAATAAATTGTTGCTCTATGTGATATAATTTAGTGGTAGAATGCTGGATTCTAATGCTCAAGTCCATGAATTGTAGCTTATATCTATCACTAACAGTGCCCAAACTTTTTATTAGTTCACATCAATAAATCATTTAATTATTTTATAATGGTACATTGTGCTACACAGATGAGATTATAGCTTATAATAAATTATCTCAAGAACATACAGAGCTTTTAAAAGACATATAAGTAAAATTTAAGAAAGTTAATTTTAGAAGTCATATGGCAAATAAAAATGATACAGTACCACTTTGAGAGAATGGAGAATTATCAAAACCTTTGGTTCATAATTCCAGCCTCAATATAGCAACATTCCTACCATTTCTAAACCTCCACTACTTAGCAATACTCAACTTAAACAGTTAATTCTAAAATGTACAAAGTTAAAACAATGTGATGTGATGTATTGTGGCTTCTCCTTAAATGAAGTCAAAAATATCTCAGTATATATGCCCAGATAAACTCGTTAGCCACTTTATATTCCATTCCCCACTCTAAATTTTCCCATATTCTGTGCCATCCCATTTCCACAACATAATCTTTGTCAACTCTATAATATTTATATCTAAATCCCCCTTATCTTTTCCCAAACCCAGTATAAAAACTAATAATTCATTTTCTGTATAATCACTTTTTTTATATTTACTTTTCCATAACTTCATTATATGTACCCTTTCTGTTTTCAAGCATTTACATTCAATTAACAAATGCCTAATATTTTCTATTCCTTCCTTACATAATTTACAAAATAAATAACCCATATTTTTCCATTTATATGTATATTCTCTTGCCACCAGAGCAAGCCATAGTAACCAATGCATGCAACAAAATTTGTGCATAAAATTCCTGTTTATATCTACTCTACTAATATTCCCAGACTGGTTTCTAGCTTATAGATTTTATCAGCAAGAAGCCTTGGATCTACTGTGTGAAGATTTTGCCACTGTTTTAACAGCTTGTGTAAGCGTAGTAAATGGTAATCATGTGGTTTTAATGGTTAAATCTACAAAGCTTCCACCTCCACTAACTTCAAGCTAACACACCTCTTCATACTGCAGAAATTTAATATCCTCTGCAGTTTATCTCATGCCATTCTGTGATCACTTTAATAAGAATTAATTACACACGTTAAATTTAAATAAGCTAACTTTAAGAAGAAATTGTGGTGGTCAAAATAAGAAAACTCTTCACATTGGAAAGAATTTCAACAACAATAAGCAATTATTGTAAAAAAGTATTACCATGCATATTAGTGATAGTTATTTTAGATTAATACATGTTTTAATGTTAATAATGTGTTATTAAAGTGATGAAACAAAACCTCAAAGAGTCACAGAGTAGTTTTAATTCCACTCAAAATAAACTTCTTTATAAAGAAACTGTTTTCATTATAAAAAAGCAATGACAATAATACACAGATTAAAACTCACCATCCTAGTTATAAATTTCACAAATGCCCAGTATGATATATTACAATAGATTTTGGAACTCAAGGCCCAGGGAGCTTCATATCAATAACTTTCAAAATTTAAATTTCTTATAAATTTCTAAACAATATACTGTAATTATATTTCATATTTGCTTCTATTTAGGCTTAACATATAAAATTCTTAAACATAAAACAATATCAACTCTTTACTGGAAAATTAAAAGATTTGTTATTATTATGTTCTTTTTATCTCCATTAAAGAAATAATAAGAGTATCAAACTCCCCATGCAGTAGTGCCACCAAGTGCAAGCTTTTGTAATCAATGGATGAAGAAAGGTTTGTGCATAAAATCCCTATCTAGTTCATACTCATCCAATACCCCCAGACAAGTTTCTAGCTTGTGGTTTTCATCAGTGAAGAGCCTTGGATGTGAGAGCACTGCACCTAGATCTTAGGATCTAATGCAATCCTTTATAGTTAACCAAATAGGTAAAAGGTAGCAGCTGGAGGGTTGCATTAGATCCTAAAATCTAGGTCCAGTGCTCTCTTATCCAAGGCTGTTCACTGATAAAAGCCATAAGCTAGAAACTAGTCTGGGGATGTTGAATGAGTAGGCACTAAATAGGGATTTTATGCACAAATCTTCTTGCATCCATTGATTATGAAATCTTGCACTTGCACTCTTGTATGGAGAGTTTGGTAATCGTGTAAGTATACAAAATGGTGATCATGAGATGTTTTGATGGTTTTAAAGAAACAATGTAATTAGAATGCTGGTAGAGAAATAAATTGGATATCACTCAGTAACAGTAAGATATTTTTTATAAACTACATCCAAAAGATCAGAAACTGGAGAATATATACTCTAAACTTTTTGTGAGACTTATTCCTTAAGATAATAACTGACACTATCTTATACTTCTTCTCTCTAACAAAATACAATAATGTACCTTAAAGTAGCAATAATAATCAAGTATTTGGATTTTAGCAAAATAACTAAAACATTATTTTATGGCCTGAATTCAAATCCATGTGTGAATTGATTGGGATGACTTTCCATTTCTAACTTCATAGAAATTCTTTCCCCAACCCACAACATTTTATCATCCCAATCAAAATGCAGCCTCATAAAGAGAATCATCATCCTCAAAACTTCCATTTATTGCTAATGTAGACCCAATATTGCACAAAGTGTTTACATATGCTACTTGGTATATTTAATGAGGCAATTTGTTTCATAAATGAGGTCTGACTAATTTTCTGAGACATAATAAACCTCCATATAATCAGAACATCTTATTCAACTTCCAGATTAAAACAAATTCTACATTGTGCTACAATAAATCTATCCTCTATCAATTTATAGAGAAAAATATCGTTTCATTTTTCTGAAAGTATGTTTTATGACATTTCTTTAAACAGTTTCCACAACAAAAATAAGACAATCTTTAAACAAAGTATATAAAATGAATATTTTCTTTCAATTTTTGCTAAACCACCAATCATAATGACAGATACAATATTCTTAAGCAACTTGCACATGAGAGATAAAAGCTTGGCCCATTGTTTATGATGCTTGAAGATCACATGATACTGAGAATTAACCATTCGATTATTTATTTTATCTATTTATTTTATATTCGGGATAAAGATTTCTGTATTGATATCCATCTTGCATCTAATGCTGGAATACCTCATGACCCCTCAAACAACTATTTGATCAATTAAATGAAAATTCTCACATTGCAATTAACATAATAAATCAAATCACAAAAATATACATTTGAGGCATAACTTATTTTCAATGTATTGTTCATGACCAATTGTTATGTCAGTCTTGATTTACTTTTCCCCATGTTTTATGAAAAGACTAAAATAAACAATATCTATATCAGCAGCCTCATTCCAAAATAACTACCAGTCTAAATACAATTACTATTTTCTGGTTACTCCAAATTACTTCACTATAACTTATAAAAATTTCTTTGTTAATCTACAAATCTGCTCTTTTAAATAAAATATTTTTCAAACCAATCAAAAATCCCAAATATAATCAATTTTTTGGGTTTTCCCTTAGGTCCTCCTCAAAAGTATATACAACTTACAAAATTTCTTATTGTCTACTTCACATTTTAGTTCAAATAAAATTTCACTTAATCTTATAATTTTATTCAAATTAGATTTATTCTTTGCACAGTACAATCATCTATATATTTCAGAAAGGTCCATATTCAAATAAGTTCAAAAGATATGTATTTGGCATATGAACAATCTAACGTATAAATCATTTAGTTTTTCAAAATTTATAATGCTATATATATATATATGAGTTTGTCTTTATGTCTTATAAATAATCTTGACATCAGAAGTATTGTTTAAAAAAAAAATTAAAGAAAATGGTACAAAGTCATCTAAAATCAACTAAATACCACTGCATCTTTTTCCCAAGAAAAAGCTAGCAAATAAGAATGCACAAAAACTACAGCATATGGTTATTACATTTACAAAAAAATCATATGATCAAATGCCTAAAAGGTCATATGATAATTTGATTTCTCAAATGGCAAGATGAAGAGTTGTCTTGATCAAATTTCTTTTTTTCCTCTTAATATGAGAACTAATTCAGAAACATTTAGCCCTTCATTTCAAGACATTGCCGCTGCACTAATCTACAACCATATATTGTAATAACTTGATCTAATATTGCAATCAAATTTCCACAGCATTCATCCAGATCTCATTAAACATCAGGTACAAATTCTCAGTAATTCCATTAAAAAGTATTATAATTGGATCTACAAGTATTTCCTGCACTCACTACTTTGATATGATCCACTTTAGATAAATTTATTGTTATTTATTAAAATAGAAATTATTGTATCATTTAAAATCCAGATATACATTTTAATCCCAGTTAGAGATTAATATATTTGCTTTTTCTTAAGGGAATATAAGTGCGTGACAAGTTTGGTACTTGTAAAACAAATTTCTACAATTTGATATTGATAAATACTAAACAAAATGATGAAAGCATATGATGACTTGTAACCGAGTCCAAGTGAAGATCAGCCAGAAATGCATCTTGGAGGTAATTATCTTTTTTTAAATGTCTTCTTTCATGTATTTCAGGAATATGTGTTGGAGTGAAGGTTTTAGATATATGAAGGGTTGTAACAAATAAAAAATATATGTAACAAATAAATAATGTCATCTGAAAAGTAAACATACCAGAAATTTCATATAAATCATGTGATTAACTGCTTGAGAGATCATGGACATTTGAAAACCAAAATGATAGATTGAGCATAATATTTTCATTCATTTTATGTAGAATTATTTTTTTATCCAGAAAACATTGGCTTTTGAGCCCCCTCCCCCACTTCATATTATGATAAACTGTACAAGGCTTTGCACAAAATGCCCCATCAAAGCAATATAAAATAGTAGCCAAGACATTACACTTATTAGAAAACATTGAATAAAACCTTAAAATGTCAGAATTTTTAGCCCTAGCAAATTATAGTATGTATAATAAATATATATATATCTTTTTTAAAGTATTCCAAATTTCAGCAATAAGTCTATCCTAGAACATCTTGGAATTTTTTTTTCACATCACAATTAAGATTATGATTTTTCTTTCAAATGTCTCTTTGCATGTATTAACTAATGGACCTTGGTTATTTAACTATTTATTATCTCAAGAGTGAATACCGTGATTAGTTTGTCTTGATTAGATAAATTCATTGCACAGACAATAAAGAAAGATGATAACAGTTTGTTATAGCCTTCATTATTGAAAGAGATGTCAAATCAGTGAAAAAAAATTTTAAACTTCTATCCAACACTTAGCCCATGCTCACCAGTGCCTTTTAGAACAAAAATTAAATTTATAACAATCATAATAAATTTGAAAATAAAAAATACATAATATAAAATATGAACAATCATTAATAGTATGCTAATGTAAATAAATAAAGACAATATGATTAGCCAGAGGAATTGTTGATAGCAGTGGAAAGCATTTAACTGGAACAAGTTTCATAGTGAGTGAGTATGTATTTGGACTTCCAGCTAAATTCAGATGGAGAATGTTTTTGTTGTGTGTGTATATATATATTCAGAATAAATATGAACTCACGCAAGTATGATTAAATATTTATTAAACTTATATATAACATATATTTACAATATATTTTACATATAACATCTGCAAGTTATCAGATACATAGGCTTTGTATAATGTCTAATTGCCACGAAACTATTGAAGAAAGGATATTTGAGGTGCCTAACACTTCCAGCTTGTGTATGGCAGCTTACCTCATGCATATGTACTGTAATGCTTCCATATATACTGTGACAACTTGCCTCATGTTAGGTTAATATCTCATGTGTAAGTATAGGAAGAACTTCCAGCTATACTATCACAACTTGCATCATGTCACGTTAATATCAAGCAGCTTCCAGTTCAACACAAAGTAACTTCGCTGCGATACAATATTGTGAATATCATACTGCCATCCAGCTCTGACAATTATTTGATATTGCTTGACTTTATCCCCAAATAACTATAGGAGCTGAATGGCAATATAAATGTTGTCCATAATATTGTGTAGCAGTGAGACAAGTTCATATTAAACAGGAAGCTCCTAAATATTAACCTGACATGAGACAAGCTGCTACAGTACAGCTGGAAGTGTTACTGTACTTATGCATGAGATAAGCTGTCACACAACAGATGAAAGTATTAGGCACTTGAAGATGTCCTGCCATAATGAGAGCAATTGGATTCACTGAACATCATCTTCTACTGATCCATTTCTGCCATTGGGTACTAGCAATGAATACAGAAACCAATCAAGATAAGAATGAAACTGGACAAGTTCATCACATGAAGATAAGTTAAGCATAACAGTCATACAGAGATACATTTATAATTACTAATAATATTAAAGATGTTTAAAAAACTAGTGTCATGTGGAATAGAAATATAAGTATGCAAAGTATAGATCATTGAAATTTTAAATATGGACCACTGTAATGTATAAATATAAGGGATGGACAGTGAAAAAACAAGAGAGAGAGCAAGGAATGATACATTTGAAATGGCTAACGAAATGTGCTTATAATTTCTTGAACAACTAAGAGAATTAATGAAAGAGTTTTGGTGAAGACAGATGTATAAAACAGCTGTTGAAGATAGTAGATCAAAGAAAGCTACACTGTTTTGGGCATATTGTGAACAGACTACTAGAAAAGAATATCACAGTTAAAATTAGGAATGGATTAAGAGAAATAAGGTAACCAAAATTGGTATGGTAAGAATAATGTATTAATGAAAAAATTAATAATATTAGAGGTAGACAGAAAAGTGAAAGATTAGTCTGAAAATGGTCTATCCCCATTATCACTCATTATTACAGATCAGGCTAAGTAAACAATATGATTTAAGCATGAAGTATATAAAATTTTTAGTAGTACATTGAAATTAGTGTTAATTTTATTTACAAAAGTACCTATTATTAAAGCACTTCATAAATTTTAACAATTATTTTTTATACAATGAAAATTATATTATGCTAGAAAAGTTCAAAAAATGAATTAGTTATCTTCTTATAATTTAACACTTTGAAGTGGTATTGTGATACAACGGTAATGAATTCATTTGTCATGCTTTTAACCTGTAGAATTTTTTTCAAGTAGTCAGAAATAGCCAATCTAGCTACCTATCTAATATCGGTCAGTAAATGGCTATTGATCTATTCTTTAACTAAAGACAAAACAAAAATGGAAGTGCATTTAAATTATCACCATTAAGCAAAGCCAGGCATCATTTAACAGAATGGTAGAGTGACAGACAGACATTGGTGTTCAAGGCTCATGGCCTAAGTTGTATCATTTCCGATGTTTGAACTTTTTATGAACTTTTGAACTGTAAGCTACATTTTCTATTAATCAGTCAATAGCGAACCCGGTGAGTAATAATGATTTCTCTTTTACCGTTTTTCTGAGGGGCTGTTGGAGAGAACTCCGTTTTGCAGTCGCCTAATTAAAGATTGTTTTACATATTTAACACAAAACAAATTACAGCTTGAAAACCGATATAAATGGCAGTTTTAAATTAAAAATCATTTAGTCTACTTTCATGTCTATAATTAATTGTAACATTTTTATGATGTTTTTTTTTATTAATATTATTAACATAATCTAATCATAATGAATTAATATTTATCTGAAACTCTTGAAAACGAAAGTGATTATTTCCGCACAGATTTTCCAAAAATATACCAGCTCTGTATTATATTACCGATAATATAATCTCTTCCTATGATCGAAAAATGACATTTTCCGACCGTAAAAATAACTTTATGATAAATAATATCTAAAGTGTATTGTTGATAAAATGAATATTTATAAGATAATCTGTAATTTAAAAAAAAAAATAGAAAGAAAGCATTTTGAGGATAAATCGAAAAAAAAAAAAAAAGACATATGACTTTTTTACTCGGGAGTTCATAAAAAGTTCGAGAGCCAGACCTGGAAACGCAGAATTGATCCTGGGACCTCCGGCGCAGGGTATGGAAAATCAAAAGTTTAAACAAGGCTCCTTGTGTTGCGCATTAGCCTAGTTCAAACATGGATCAAAAGGGAGAATTTTTTAGCAAGTAAGCCAAGATTTTTTTCAAGGTATTCAATCTTCTAGTCATCCAATATAGATTTGGTATCTAGGATTCTCACCTTAGATGGTAAAAGGAAAAAAAATTTCACACTAACTGGCCAAAAGATTTTTGTCCTGGCTCTGCAGTAGGCTATTTAAAATTTTTATTTTACATATACAGGGTATTGTTTTCTGACTGAAGGCAGGTTTATATATCTAGGCAATAGTGGCTAAAATTATGTAAATATATTTGATATTATTCAAGATAGTTTTGATATTATTTAATCTGTTACCTCTTCTTTAAAGCTACATCACAAACTTTGAGGCAGATTTGCTTCCTATTTGGGCTACTACGATTTTCACTTTTCAAAAATAAGATCTAATAATATAGTTATTAGCATATCCTTCTGTTATGAAGTTCACATTCAGGTAAAAGTGAAACTTATTCAAATAGCTAAAGTTTTAGATTACAAGTCCATAATCAAGTTAATTAGCTAATCCAATTTATTTATCAGTACAATTGATACCTTCACTGTTATTACCTAACTAGTAATAATAGCACCAGTAATAACACCCTTCTCAAATGGGTTATTTAGTCTAGTGGGTGATATTTCCCTTCTATTCCAAATGAGTTAATTAATCTATCTTCACAATTCTTCTGTTGAGAAATCTGAAAAGACTTTTGCCCTAAAATGAACTATTAAGGACTTTATTTATCTAAAAAGTTTAGGTTATACCTGATGAACAGATACAAAGATAATAAGTAATTTTAATTACATTTTATTAAACAATACTCTGCAGCTTGGATGTTATTTCCTATGATGATGGAGACTAATGTTATAAGTTTAGTCAGCTTTAATATTTAAGAATTGCTACAATTGGGTTTAGCTAGGTCTAGAGTTGGAAGTCAGTAATAAAAACCAGAAGGCTCAATTTATTAGGGTGCAACCTAATACTCTATTTCAACTGCTGTGTTGTTTCACAATCTTAATAGAATTTGCATTTGGCAACCAATGATGGCATAATAATGATTATTCAGGAGATATATTTCTCCATATATTATGAAAGCAGACTTCTGTATAAAATTAAATTTTGAAGTTATGAAAGTTGATCACTCATTATGGATTGTTTGATGACAAATGTGTAATAACAATCAGTGAGTTGGAAAAACACCAACTCATTTGAATAAAATTAACACTTCCAGCCATATAAGCTCTAAAGCTTCTCATTCTAAACTCGAATATGTTGCCTATTCAATAAAAATAATAGATAATGTATGTTATTATTAGAATAATTCCAGATTGGTGAATTTCTGTTCTGAACATGACTTGGTAATATTTGTAATACTCTCAGATAAATCTGTTTGATATACAACTAACCTAACTTTTTATGAAGAAATAGATTTACTGATCTAGGTATATATCTGATTGACCTGTTTATGCAGTTGGCTATTGTTTTACATTAGTGTTGTTTCATTGGTCAGTCATATTGTATTCCAAATGTGATCTAGAAAGCTGTACAGTTTGGACAACTCATTATTGGGATAAGGTTAAGATGAGTTCACAACAGGCTTCGTTTTTGAAAGTGTTTTATTTTATTGATGCTTTGTTTGTAATATAATTAATTTTGTTTTTTTTAAGGCTATTTTTTCTAATTCTGGAACAGTTTATTAGATTCAATCATAGCCACACTAGAGTTTATATCATATTTAGGTAAATGCTGTTTTGCTGTCTCCCAATTAAATATCACCATATATCTTAAAATAAATATTTTATGTCAATGCAATATTGTCATAAACATAAAAAGCATACAATACTACATATGTATAATAATACATTAAAAAAAACTGTTGCTAATCTTTTTATAGTAAATTCAACCACCGAATTCTTCCAAATCTAATTTTTGGGAAATATTGTTTTCAATTTAAATATTGCCAATGCACTCAAGTTATTTTAACTCATTGTTCTTTTAAATAATATTTGTTTCAAAAACTTCTCTTTGCATTAGAAATGCTTATGAGAATTGTCAGCAATATTTGCAAGACTAAATAAATTTAAATAGAAATTTGCTTTTCATTACTTTAAAAGAAAATAAATAAATAAATACATATTTGTTATCCTAGGTATGATAAGTGTAACATTTCTATGAAACTGAAGTTAATAAAAAAATAAAATATATTATCCTTTTTTTTTCAATTTTTGCTGCTGTTTGAACCTACTAACTCTAGACTATGTCCGAGTTGCCTGATGCATACTGGTCTTAGATCTGATTACTATATTTTAATATGCTATGATGATCAATTTTTATAATAAAATAACACAAGAATAAATGCATATTAAACTAAAGTAGTGAAAATGATAGAAAAAAGTAAGATTATGCAATGAAGAAGAAATTATGAAGCAGGTTTGTGCTTTTAAATATTTTTGAAGTTGCATAACTGATTATAATAGCGGTAAAAAAATTGAAGTGAAAATTGCAATGGGTAAGCTTACATATAATAAGAATGGAAGATTACTCTGTGCACCAATGAAACTTAATCTCGGAAAATATGGAGCAGAAACATGGACAATTAGAAAAAGTGAAAAAAAAAATTGTAGACTTCAGAGATCTAGATTTAAAAAAGTATAAATAAAAGATGTGTATTTAAAGAAATTACAAAAAGAAAGATTTACATTGAATATACATATAAGAGGTTAAGGAAATTGAAAAATGTACTAGAAAGGAGTTTAGAAGATATGAAAACAAGGTGGGAGAAGAATAAAATTGATAAATGATTTTAAGGAGAAAAGTAGCTATGGATATTTAAAAAATAGAACAGTAGTTGAAAGAAATAAAACCGCATACCAATTATGAAATGTGTGTACATTAACGCAGTATAATAATAAAAATATTACACCATTCTTCCATCAGTTATGTTATTATGTCTAAAATAGTCTTGTACTCTGGTTAGACAAAATCCTGCCTTGCTTATTGCTGTCATTTATCACAATCAGATTGGTATTTGAGGTTGCTTTTTGTCAGATAGTTGATGACAATATAAAAATGATAAAATTCCTTACATCATTATGTACATACATTCTTGCTCTGGTCGGCTGCTGTGCCCTTGATAGGTTGGTTTTGGGCAGTGCAGATCTGTGCTTGTTACTTGTTAGTTTTTCCCTAGTTGGCTTTCCAATTTTGGGCAGGTAGATTGAATGTGGTCCCTGCACATTTGGACTGTTAATTGGGAGAAAGAGGTACCTATAATGGTTTTGACATGGCTTGGCTGCAGGTTGAGTTATTATCCATGTACAGATACACATTAATCAAAATTATAGTACCTCTTTTATGGATATAATTGTTATCGAGCATATTCACTTTATATAAACCTGGTCAATAATTGTTTTACCTTTTGTAATCCTCAACGGGTAAGTGTACCCGAAAATTTTTGTAATCTTTTAACTAATAAAGGTTACTTTTGAGAAGAAAAAAAAGTTTAAGTGTTCTAGGATTAATATTTTACAAGTCATAATAAAATTAGAAGTGTTGAGGCACTGGAAAGAGAAATTATAATAATTATTCTTATAGATCTTTACAGAAGTTAATGACTAAGCGTTTGCTAGGTGTGTTGCCTCATATTCAAATAGAAATAAAAACAATTTGGCATTATAGCAGAAGTTCCCCAAACGGATTTTTGTTTATTGTCTTCAAAAATAGGAATGATTAAAAAAAGTAGATGCAAACAATACCCATAAAAACTTTAGTTTCTACAAATGTTTCTGACAGTTGGAACTATTGTGTACTAGATACTCAACAATATATTTGGATTACCAAATTTTTGTTTACTAATCAATTTGGCAAAAGCCTGTTTTGTATAAAAATAGCTAAGTAGATCATCAACATAACACCTTGATCTCATTGTAGTAATATTTATTTAAAGCAAAAAAATGCATCATGGCTGATATTGTGAAATATTTTCACTATTATATTGTTCTTGAAGGACATCCAATACCCATTATGCATATATTCAAATACATGTACATCGAATATGTTAATTTCCCTGATGAAACACAGCAAATAGTAACTGATCACTGAAGAGCCTTGTTGTGCAAGAGATAAAGCTTCTATAAACCTTGACCATGACCTATGATTTGAATACAGGCAAAATAAAATTATTTCAAGTAAATCTTTATCAACTATTATTACCTAAAGATAAAAAATAAATCATAGCTCTAATGATTCACTAATTGTCTGATCTCATACTTTGTTTTTCAAATTTTTATATTGAAGAATCTGGAAAGACTTCTTGCACTGTTAATTCTCCATTAATAAACCATCGTCTGAATATTTAATTGATTTGAATTCTCATGCCATTCAAGGCATTCATGTGATTAAATGTAGGATCAGTTTGCTTGGCAGACAAAATATTAAAGAACCAAATTAGCGGAAAGAACACAAGTGACAAAAGAATATTTTTTAACTTATTTTTATCAGCTGGAAATTGGTCCTGGAACCACAAACTCTCACTGCTAGACAAAAGGTGCAGACTTGCTTATACATTTAGAGTATACATTTTGAATTATTGCCTAAAATAAAATGATCACAATTATATATATATATATTGTAACCCAAAGTTGAGCTCATAACTAAGCAGAAGTAAAAGATAATGGGTTGAGATGAGTGCATTTAATGTGGAATGTGTTTGAGATTGGGTGAACCTTTATGGACAGTAAACTAAAATGAACATTTGTTTTATCCTCTTACAACAATAATAAATGAAATCATAATACATACAATTATTACAGTAATAAATACCTTAGGATACTTTTATAGATTTATCAAAATAGGCTTAACGTGCCCTTATGTGCATAGACTGTACTGCAATGTACAAAGACTTACTCCAAGATAAACAAGTGTTTTTAATAAGCAAATGGTAATTAAATCACTTATCTATTGAATGTAAATATATTTTTTCATCATTTATAGTCATTAAATAAATGTATTATCAATAGCACAGTTCAACATTGAGCTCAATAGTTCCATCCAATTGATCAAAGTAAATTTTTTCTCAGGTAGAAATCCATCCAGAAATCTCTATTTGACCAAAGGTCTACTGCTACGCTAAATCATACAGAACATGATAATCACTGATTAATATTTATTTGAGTTATAAAACCTGCTTCCCAGATCTTTTGATATGCAAAGATAATTCAATAAAAGTTTTATAGACGTACATATTTATTTAATTCCAATTTGAACATAAAACAATTAAATGTATCAAAAAACTGGACCAAATAGGAATCACATTGGCAAAGGAAACAGACAAAGCTGTATATTATCTGTTCAGAATATAAAGTGAGAGGATGTAAATTATATAAAGACAAATGTGAATTCAGGATAATTATTAAAATATCGATATCTTTAGATTTACTGATACTACCACATTTATTGATTAATTAAATGACAAATGTGGATTCGAAATAATTATTGAAATATTAATATCTTTAGATTTAAACCACTAAACACCACATGACTACCATTCTTTATGCTTACACAAGCTGTTTTATAAGATGCTAAACTCTCAATACAGTAGCGCCACTAAGTGCAAGCTAGAGTAATCAATGGATGCAAGAAGGCTTGTGCATAAAATCCCTATCTAATGTATACTCATCCAATATCCCCAGACCAGTTTCTAGCTTGTGGTTTTCATCAGTGAATTGAAAATATTATTGTTTTCATTTTGGACTCAAAGCTTTATAGTTACTTAATAAAGTAAAGGGGACTGCTGGATGGTTGCATTAGATCCTAAGATCTAGGTGCAGTGTTCTCAGATCTAAGGCTCCTCATTGATGAAAGCCACAAGCTAGAAACTAGTCTGGAGATATGAATTTTATGCACAAACCTTCTTGCATCTATTGATTACTCTTTAGGGATTTTATGAACAAATCTTCTTGCATCCATTGATTACTCTGGCTTGCACTGAGTAGCACTACTGTATGAAGAGTTTAGCCTCAGTGTATCTTTAGATTTACCAATACTACCATATTTGTTAATTAAAATATAGACACATCAAGAAGCTGATTAGAAAAATAAAAGAACAAATGAAAAGATGAGACTACAGTCAATTAATAAGAAGACAATGATTATGAAGACTGTGTTACTCACTGACTTCAAAAACGATAATGAAGGCATAGAAGTACAGTGAAAGTTTTGTCTCCTTAGATCATTGATTAAAAAAAGACTCAGGTAGCCAACAGATGCATCACAAACATAATGGGTGAAATTGCAATGAAAAATCCAGGAGACGGTTTTAATTATAGAAACATATTTAAAAAATGAAAATCAGAATTGTTCAAGATGTAGTATTTCAGTGAACCTTCATGGATGTAAAAGCTGGACCAAAAAAAAAAAAAAAAAATCAAATTTTGGCTGCAATTTTGGCAAAGATTTAAAATTTTTTTACACAAAAATGAAAAATCAGATCGAATCTGAATCCTCAAAGCATAAATGACAAAGTTAAAGTTATCCTATTTTTGTCATATCATAAAGTGATTAAATTCATTGAAGAAATATATGTTTGGCAAATTTAGTGCTAAAATATGAGTTTGATCAGCAGAGATGGATAGATTCTTTATTACAGTAATGAATGTACCTCGGAGCAAGTTGAAAAATCAAATCGATAAACATTCTGAAAAAGTGCCATTTTATATGATCAGCAGGAATCAATGTTGCCTTGATGGGCTTTATTTTTTCAAAAACAATCTAGGTTAACAATTCCATAGACCTTGAAATTACCAAAGGATAACACCTGATTGGGCCAAGAAATTTGCTTGTCATTCTATTATTTATTCTAGCATCACATGTAGTTATATCATAAATTTTAATGAGGCTTGCCTTATGCAAATTAGCATAATAGAAGAATGATGGTCAAGAATTTGGCTTGTGAATCAAAACTCATTCTATAACTTTGCTGCAATTCCCTGAGCAAGTAATCATTTGATCATTTTTGTCTGTTGCTTTTCAGTCATAGGGCAATAGATAAAGTCCTACATATTTTTGGATTAAAGCTTATTGTCATATTGATTGCTCGTTTTACATACAATTTCATATGATGCCTTAAGTTATATATTTATAATTTTATTTAAGAATCAAACTATTATTTAATGCATTAAATGTAATGTCTTTCCATTGGCTAGCTAATTTGTGAATATCTCCGCAATATATAAAGCCTACACTTGCACCATAACTGTCCATAATCATTTCAGTACATTCAGTTGTGTATACATTTTTGCCGATCATTATTTATTGAAATATTTTTAAATCAATAACTTGATGATTAAACTTTTTATTCTTAAATGTTTATTTTAAAAAATTTGAAATCCAAACGAATCAGCGTGTTATGTAGATATAAAATGAATAATGTTAGCACAGTCAAAAGATAGAATATTAAAAAGAACTAAAAAAAAAAAACTCATTTTAAAACTCAATTATTTAACTATTTCATCCTTTTTTAAAAACATTTTGATGAAATAATAAACTCAAGGTAATAAAAAAGGTAAAAGTTTTAGTTTATACATATACTAAAACATCATTAATTCTTTCAGTTTACTCAGTATTATTAGCTAAGAGCAATTTTCTATTCTAGAGCCATCTATTGTATACTCGAGTAATCAATAGTTATCACATGATAATGCATCTGTTCCCTATTGAAGCATCATCTGTTGTAAAGTTAAGTAATCAGTGGTTATGGAATGATAATGCAAGTTTTCTACTTTAGTACCATCTATTGTAAGCTAGAGTAACCAGTGATTTTGAAATGGTAGTACAATTTAACCCCCCATCCGTAGACAGTTTCTATCTTTTGCCTTTACTAATGAAGACTTGAGATCCAAAGCTGAACCTAATGCAGATACACACCTAACAGCCATCTTTTATTAGTGACTATTTAAAAAAAAAGTTCAATATATGCAGAAATGAAATATTGCAAACAAAAAATGTTCCCCTAAAACAATTTTCTACTTGTAGCACTATAAGGTTATGTTGAATATTTCCTGACAAATTAAATTGCCCTGGCAATAACAATTATTATTTTCTACAGGAAGTCTTGCTCCGAAAGCATTCATAACTATTAACATTGTTATTTAATTTGTATTTTATATATCATACAAATTTTAAATTTAGCTACATTTTCCATCAAGAGATGAAATTTAAAAAAAAAAGGTCTCATGACTTTCAAATTATTTTTAATGGGAATTACTTTTTTTTTTGTCAGATTTAGTTGTTTCGAAATGTAATTTGACAAAAAAAAAAAGAGTAAATATTTTTATGATTTTAATTATAACCAGTATTTTATTAATAATTCATTTCATCATTATTGATAAACATAACTTAAATATCAAACCAACAAAACATCACATAACCACTATTTCCTATGCGTTCACAGCAAATTCTCCATACAGTAAAGTCCCCCCCCCCCCCGTGCAAGCCATAGTAATCAATGGATGCCAGACTGTTATAATATAAATATATTAACATTATGAGTCAGTGAAACTAATAATGTTCTTTAGAAAATGAACCCATACTACCCATCCAAAAAAAGTCTTTATTCCACTAAATATTAAATTGAATTATAAGCATATATGGACATAATCAAATATAACACTAACATATACAATTTTCTTCTGTATTGATTTCTATATTTACACAGCATACCATTTCCAACCTTCTTATACACTTCAACAATACTATTTTTTATATACCAAAATTTTATTATGTATATAAAATGTGTTAATTGTATGATTATATATTTGGATATTACAGCTCTGATATGACTGCAGGGCAGTCGAAAGTGTAAGAATAGTTTTAGTATATAAAAAATAGTATTGTTGAAGTGTATAAGAAAGTTGGAAATGGTATATGTAATAATATATATACTGCCAAATATGCAATTTTAATAATAAAAATTGATTCCATATTTCATAAAAAAATAAAAATTTATATATTTTTTTTTTTCATGTGTCATAGCATCGGCTGGGAAGCGAACCCGCTAACCCAGGACAACTGCTTGTAAGGCAGCTATACTGACCTCTCGACTTTTAAAAAATGAATAACTGTCAAGTAAAAAATTGTTTTGATGATTTAATTTGGCAAATTCTTCATCAATCCAATTTATTATTTTGGCAGTCATTCCCCAAAAACTACTTTTAAAAGCAAGACACTTTTGGCAATCCAATCAAATTTCAATGAACTGCTCATTATACACTAATTCTTGATTATAGTATAGAATATAATTTTAAAAAAGGATTTAAACAAACCAACTGGTCTAAAGCTTAAAACTTCTCAAAACTTATCATCTTCATTCTAGATCTTTTGTCTTTTATGCAAACAACTTTCTCAGCCTTTTCACACCCATAAATATGAATGTGAAAAAGCTGTTATAAAAAGAGGTAGTAACACTCTTCCACCCAGTAATATGCAGCTAAAAAAATGGTTACTGATATTTCATTGTCAGAAAAATCCACTTATTAGAAAGTTGATTTAACCTGGACAATGATAGGATTTGTGTTACTGTTCAATAAAATTTCATCAGTGATACATTTTCAGCATCTCGCTTACAAATTAGAAATGACTTAAGATTTTCATGAGTTTTCAAAACATCTGATAAAATATTGAATATATTTTCAATTAATTCAACAAATAAAAAATATTTTCTGCTGGAACTGCAGATCCAGAATTTTGCAGGAATCCAATAAATAAAGCCCATTCTTGCAACATCTCTTTATAATTTATTTAAATAAAAAGAAAGATAATAAATGAAGCTTAATTACGTTTTGTCTCAAAGCAGGAGAAAGTCTTGTTAAAAAAAGGATTTTATGATCATTATATCAGTATCGATTGCTTCTATTTTTTAAAGTGCTGAATATCTTCACTTTCATTAGAAAATTCTTCCATGTCATCTTCCAGATTGTGCATAGCCAGGCGAATCAATTGATGCCACAATAGTTATTCAAACATAAACCAATATTTCATTTGCTTTTAAAACTGATGAAGATGGTGCTAAAGCTGATTTGAATTCATTAAGGAAAGGCAAATGTGTTACTTATTAGACACAATCTTTACCTTAATTGGTCCTAGTAATCCAGAAAACCTATTCTGGAGATTTAGTGGGTCTCAATAAAGATTCATATTTACTTCTAGAAACAATACTACAAAATGTGATTCTTGAATTAAAGCTATGGAAGTTGATGAATGTTCTACATAACAATACTGTGATATTGAAGGATTGGATAAACAAATTCAAGAATTCAGTTGTAGTATTACCTACAACACATTGGAAGTCTCCAAAAGGTTATTGTATATAGACTGCCAAACATGCTTATGCATATACAACTAAATTAAATCATTTTTAGAAATAGCAGGTTCTACAGATGTTCATTGGTGATAGAGCTAAATTAGTGTGAGATGCATTTGCATTAACTAAAAAAAAGCTATTTTTACTGATGAACAAGATTATAGGAAACAAACATTTTGATAATGAAAAGGCAGGTGATCAAGAAGTTCAGCATAAACATGCTGTAACACTTTAAGCCAGTTAGATGAATTTTTATAAAATTGTTGATTACAGGAGATCCACTACTTTAAATACTTTTAGAATGTTTTAAATAAAACATGCTTTATAAAAATGCTTAAATATGGTTGTATTGTTAAATGTAATCTTTCTAAAAAGAAATTACTGTAAAGATTTATAATTGTTGATCCATAAATTGAATTTATAAAAAGTTGTAGAAAGACTACCTATTTAGGTACAGAACCGTTCCCATATACATTTAAATTAATTTTTTTGTATTAATTTATACATATAGAAATTTTATTAAATTTAAACAGAATTAAAATTAATTTCATTTTGCCTCCTACAATTCTAAAATGAAATGCTTCATAATAATAATCATATATCGAATATTTTTTAAAAAGTAAATCCATTGAATATTAAAATCAATATCGGTACTTTTTAATGTTTTTTAACATGTATAGCAAAAAAAAAAAATTGACAAAGATATGATACATTTGTTACATAAATGCTATGCATATTACAATATTTTATCATATATTTAATGGCGTTATTTTTACATTCAATGTGATCAATCATTTTATATTTTTCTAAAAATTACAAGAAATATAATACTAGAGAAATAATTTATTCCTTTTCTTGTATATAATCCTAATTTTAATATTACTTAAATTTCTTTATTGAAATTATAAAAGAGCGACAAATAAGATTATAAATCAATATTTACCTTTATACAAATGAAGTGGTAAATTTATGTTGACATTTTATAAGCTGTACTATGTTCAACTATTTTTATTTCAGTAGTAAATATACGTTACATATATGAGCCATCCTTCAGATATATTATTTTCATCCATCAACTATCTCCTTTCTCGGATGTAAAAATTAGTGTCACTGATATACATATTTTTATCATGGAACCATTTGTTTTTTGAACTGTCCTTTTATCTTGTCTATCACTAATAGATCCATTACATCATTATTTGAAATGATGTATACAGGTACTGTTATTGAATATATGTATTGTTAAAAGGTTGCCTTGACAACAGTTTGAGATTGTTATTGTTTAAGTGTTGATTGGTTTTTAATGATACACACATATATATAATTTGCTCGTAGAAACATTTTCTGGTAATGAACTTTTTATACATTCTAATCATGAATAATAAATTAAAATTTATTACAGAATAATTGCAGGTATAGTTATTCATATGGTAAATAAACATCAATGAGTTATTCATTAAAGGATTTTACCTGGCATGATGAGTTTATTGGCTTTTTATCTTTAAGTTTAAGATCAATTATCATGACCATCTCAGTTGTCTGATAGTTTTAACAAAAACCTCAGTTGAATTTTCTTGAAGGCAGGATTAATGTATATGAATGACTTTTTAAAGATATTTATAATCATGATGGACAAAAGTAAATAGGTTTATTTCCAGGAGGCTGCAAAGTCATTTATCAAGGCAGCTGCTGAAAAATGCTAAGAATCCTGATTTCAAACCCAAGCTGCCCTTCAATGACCATTTATTTAGCTAACTGCAAATCAATTTCAAATGGAAAAAAAAATAGTGAATTGGAAAGTGATCTAATATTAATTGGAATACAATTGGATTTTGTGAAGTTAAAAGAAGAGTCAAATGATTTGAAAAGTGGACATGTAATTTAATATAAATGCACAAGTAGAGAGTGATTCATTATAAATAAAGTATGGAAGAATAACAATGTGGATATTAATGGAGGATTTGGTATCCAACTTAATAGAATATATCAAATGCAGATAATTCAATTCTATTCTCCAATAAGCTCAGGGTGATGAAGAAATGAAATATGTTTATATAGATATACAAAATTTGATTATACTAAATATTTTAAAATAATCATGAAAGACTTTAATTGTTAAATTTAAAAGATGAAAATACTGTGGGTAAATTCGGTTATAATGACTGAAATAATAAAGGATAGACTTGAAAATTTATTAATTCTTTCATTAAAAGAAATAGTCAACAAAAGTGGACATATCCAATGAAGGTAAAGCAGAAATGGATTTTATTTTGACTATCAGAAAATATTTATTTCAAGATTGTAATGTTCTTAATAGATTTAACATAGGATACAATTTATCAAAAAGTGAGATGTATAATTCAGGTTAATGCAAAATTAGAGATACAAAAAACAATCAGTATTAATAGTTGATGTTTATTAATCTTCAGAAACACTCCAAAAATTTTTCTAATTGTTTTAACATACTGACAATTTTCAAAGATAGTTCAAGCGTAGCCAAAATCAATAAAAAGATAACTAAGAATTGAAATAAGATAGCTGATAAAAAAAAAGGTAATTCACAAATAAATGCTCAGCTGAGACAAGAGAGGATATGAAGAAAAGAAAGAATACGAAAAAGAGATAAAATGATCAAAGAATTGATGATGATATAACAAACTAGAAATGAATTGTCAAGAAAAGCTATAGAATAGAATAAGTTTCAAAAATATAAGACAATATCTTGGTACTGAAAAAAATTATTCAACAACAAAAAAATGAAACTATTACTAAAATGAGGATTGATAACAAAATAATCATACAATTATATTTTCTGTATTACCAAACATTTTAAATAAAGAAACATATAATTATATAAAACAGGAAAAGCTCCAGAAAATGATAAAATTGATATCTTATAAAAAATAAGTGAAGAGAAAAATTAATATATAAGTAATAAACATATAGCAGATAATTAACAGAACCCAGTTATAACAATAATCTTTAAAAAAGATATATAAAATCTTTACCCAGATAATTACAACTCATCTACAACAAACTTTGGATTCAAACTAAGCTTAAAAAAAGATTTAAGTGGTTTTAGCACAGTGGATCATATCCAAGTATTAAAAAAAGTTATAGAAAGACCCAAATGAATATGAATTGCTATTTACTCTGGATTGGTAGATTATGAAAAGGCATTTGATTTTATAAGCATTTCAGTACATTAAAACTGAATCAGCAAGATATAGACTGGGGTATCTAGAGAATATTTATCAAAATACAAGAACAATAATTAGTTTACATTTGTGATATTAAAAAATAAAATCTCAGGGAGATTATTTGTCATCTAGATTTTTCAGATAAGTTGTTTTTGCAAATAATGATTCAAAGTTTGAGCAAATGTAAGAATTATCAGATGGAAATAAGATTAAAGATAAATATAAAAAAACAACAACTAATGTTAATGGTTTTCTCAGGGAAAAATAATTCATAATCATGAATTAAGAAAAAGCTGACAATTACAAATGCCTTGAAATTAATCACAGAATTAAACTTTGACAGAGTACTTTTTGTAGAAATAACCAAATTAAAAGAAATTATGCTACTGTTATATTGCTAAGACTACTAATATATGGTATGGCTAAAGATCTATCAGCCCCATACAGCTATTTGAGTTGGATAGCTGGGTTTGAAGACATGTAGATGTCTGAAAATTTCAGATTTACCACTCAATAGATAGCTTTTAGATAAGTGCTTGGTTTTGGGTTGGTACTTTTAGATCATGTCTGAACCTACCCTGGCACCTCTCTGAGGAGTGCCAAAGCATGAAACCATGGTCAGGGGTTCCTGACAGAGATATTTTAAGTGCTGGTTCTGGCTAACAATTTATCACAAAGCTTGTTGAGGAATTGGCAATCCTCATTGTTTATAACTTACAAGCTTAAGAGATAGGATCATGTGATCTATGACTCTTATTTTGAACAAGAAAGTGTAATACTTGGGTGAAAGAACAAAGATATCACTGATTTCATTGAAAGAATTAAGACCAAAATGGAGCTGGGCTTGACATATGTTAAAAAATATGATATAGATGATGGACAGTTAAGCCTTACACAGGATCTCAAAAGATCTAAAAAGATATGAAATAATTGGATGAAATAGGAAAAACTTGTTGATGTGATGTCAATAAATTCTTTTTAAATTTCATTAACATTTGGAATTTTACAAAGAGCATGTCTTATTGTCAAAAAGTAGTTAGCTAATCCGGACATTTTCCTACGATTGAATCAGCATCAAGCAAACTAAATTCCATACTTGAAAACAAAATAAAAACAAGATTGTTACAAAGAAAACATTCTTGTAATTGCATCTAGTCATGACAATTAATATTGTCTAATTTTTTAACATATGTAATTACTATGACATTCAAATTATACGTAGCTATTTTCTCATTACAGTATTGTCAAGTAATGAGGTGGGAATGTGTATTATAGCAACATTTACTATTTAAAAACAATTGTTTTAACGATATATATATATACTAAGAATAACACCCAAGATATATATATATAATTAGTATGATAAAAAAATATTTAAATTATAAAATTAATATTGATGTCTGTAGCATATACTTTCTATTTGTTTTTAGTAATTATATGTATACATTCATCAACAGGTGTGTGTACACTTACATATTTATGATTACAATGGTTATATTAAAAAAAATGGATTTTTTTATACAATTCAGGTAATTTTATTAAAGAAATGATTGAATAAATAAAAAGAATGTTAAAATTGTACTTTATTTTGTTATCAGGACCGGTAAAAAAAAAAAGAGATGTGGCATTGATAAAAAAAAAACTTTCCAGGTGCACCAGACAATATTATTGCCCTTTTATTTTTTTCTGATGTTATCATTCTTAATTGTTATATATATTTTTTATTTATCTGTATTACCTTCTTATCAATTGATTAGTTCCAAACTTTTGAAAATGTGAAAAACGAAAGTATGTTAAAAGAAAAATATTTTTTATTAATTAAACGACAACTTAATCTGCACAAAGATTTTAAACCGTTTAATTTTCAGTTTAATTAAAAATGTAAAGGCAGGCAGGCTAACTAAAATTTCAATTTGATATTTTTTTAAAAAATGAAAATTAACCCTAAATTACAAAATGTATTTGATTTTTAAACTATACAAGAACAAAACTTAAAATGCAAACCGATAAATAAATAACTATTGGTTGCATAACACTAACCATAGAATAAAGAAAACGTCTAGAAATATATTGCATTTAACATGTCACATTAAATTTGAATACATCATTTTCACAAAGATAGAATTCACAAGAAAGTTTGCCTGCATAAATATAAAGTCTGGGATATTTTCTTATATATATAGGCACTGAAAACCAGTCATTAAATTTATCTTCTACCAGATAAATTCATAAAGAACGTTATTGTAATATTTGCATGGGATCCCCAAAATCCGATCCATATATGTCTCATTATGAAACATTTCATTGAAAAACTTGAACATTATCAAAGAATAATGCAATATACTGTATATTAATTATCTTATTTTTTTTAAATTATCAAAATCTTTAAAGCAAATATTATCTTAACAATATTTGAACAGAATATGATATAATCTTGATTATGAGAAGAAAAATGTTATATTTTACCACACAAAGTTAAAATTATATAAGCCATTAAATTTATTTCCATTAATATTAAAATTTTTAAAAAGTACCATTTCATTTAACAATTTAAATGTAACATACATTAGGATTTTAAAAACGTAATAAACATGAATAGTGGTATCAACAAAAAAAAGAGCAAAACATTTATTAAAAGTATATACATTAAAGCATTTCTTTGATTATATACCTAAAGGCTATTGCCGTTTCAAATACACCTGGGTCTCGTTTTACGTGATAGATAGGTTCCTCAGAAAACACGCGCAAACGAAATTGTGCAAAAGTAGATGTAACTTACATTGAAAAGGGGGGGATGCGGTCTGTGATTTTTCAAAATTCGCATAAAAGCAAAGCACCAACGTAAAATTACTTTAAAATTCGCACAAAAAAAAAAATATGGAAATAAAATATGACTAATAAAAAATTTCAAATTTGAAAAAAATTGATACAAGACAAACTTTTTTTAACTATAATATTTAATTTTATTCAAAATAATATATTTTTATGCATAATTTACAGTACAGTAATTTACATTTTTTATACACATTTTAATTATTATAGCTATTTGCCAAAAAAACACGTTCGTTTGCAAACAACTAGCGCCAACTTCACACTCATGTTGTAACAGTGGTTTTCTGGTGACAACGTAATTAGTAATTAATCTTTGAGATGATGATTTTATTAATTGTTTATAAAACTAACAACTAAAAATTAAATTCTTATTTTTGTCTTTAATTTTCAATTCGGTTTAAAAATCAAATTTCACATTAATTTCAAGTCGCAGTAAGTAATTTTTAAATTGTTAATTACAATTAAAAATCAGATTTTAATTTTTAATTGTCAAATTTAATTATGCCCACTGCTATCACTGACCTTTTAAAAATAAACTTGTGAACACTAAATGATTAATAATTGATTACGTTCTTTTTTAAAAAGCAAAAACAGAATGTGATTTAAAATGCAAAATTAACACGCACAATGTTTGAACAAATTTGCATTATAATCTTGTAAAATTTAATGTGTGTATACATAAAATGTGGAAATTATGATTTTAATTTCATTATTGCGTAAAATCTTACTATTATAAAGCACACTGAAAATATTCAAATTACTAATATGAAAGTCGAATTCCAATAATGTGCTATTACTTTCAATATAACGTAAGTGCGCGAAATTTATTATTTAAAGTAATAGCGCATTATCGGAGTTCATACACCTGGGTCTCTTTTTACACGGACTTATTTAACACACTTCCGGTGAAACACGAATCGCGTAACTTCAAAATTGTGTTAAATAAGTCCGCGTAAAAAGAGACCCAGGTGTACTATAGAAAAAAAAACCCGTATGTAATATATAAGTTCTAAAAAAAAAAAAATGTTTTTACCGTTTAAATACTCTAGGAAAAAAAATCCGTACATAACAGGGGGCCCCAACCTTTTTGCACTTAAGAGCACATTATATAATACCGGTCAGGTGGCGGGCACCATTTATTTTTTCAATGTAAATTTATAGTTGGATATTGTTAATAATACTCATAATGTACAAAAAAATATTTATTTCAAAAATAAAATTTTAACACAATTAACGTTTATATTTTTACGCTGTAAAAGTATAGTATGCCCTACAATTTGATTACAATATAATACAATAATTTATAAGAAATTAAAAAAATTAAATTTGTATCAGATAAATAATTTTTTATTGTGTTTGGATAGTGGCGGGCACATGTAAAATGGTCTGCGGGCACGACGTGCCCGCGGGCATAGGGTTGGGGACCCCTGGTATATATGTTCTAAAAAAAAAAATATTTTTTAAAAATTAGTTTATTTTTTTAAAACTATAGCATATCTTACACGAGCTCATGCATGTATCTTTTTATGGTCTGACAGTTATTTTATCACTTGAGATATGCATTTATCTCTAAATATTATAAAAATCTGATACATGTATTAAATGTTATTATATCTCAATAAAACCTGGAATTGAATACTCTTTCCGAGTGTAGTGATACCATTAAAGATATAACTGTATGTTAGTCGGTTTCCAACCGGGCGCGTCCCGGTGGCGCGGTTGCGGTTGGTGGTGAAAAAATAATAAGCAGCAAAAAAATCAATCTAAAATTCATGACGTTTTCCTATAATTCTAAAAATTTTTTAATTAATAATATTATACAGTAAGGTTATTGTCATCGATATCGAAATCCGCAATCGTTCGTTTTTGGGTGCACTTTTAAATTTGCCGTTAGCCATTAGTAACTTGAGTGTTGCCGCCACTGTTGTCTGGTGCTGCCTCTTGTTCCTTCCCGGGCTTACAAGTGACGGTTTTGTTTGTGTTGTTCGTCTTTGTTTATTAAAATTCATTGATCCCCATATAACCCGCTTATTGAATTTAGACAAGGCTTTTTTTTGATGACAATTCTTTTGATCTTTCTTCGAAATTGTATGTTTTGGTTGGCTTCAGGTGATTGCATATTTAACGATTTTTTTGCAAATAAATAACTTAAATTTGACACCTCAGAACAACTCGATAACGATCTTTAATGTTAATGATAAAATTGAAAATATGATTAAGAAATTAGATTTTTGGAAACAGTGTATTGAAAACAATCATAAGGTTAGTCTGTCTCAAGATATACGAGAAAATATAATAGCACATTTAACAGGATTAAAATTGTCTTTAATGGAATATTTTGCAAAACCCGAAAACACAAATGATAAGTGGATTTCAAACCCCTTCTATGAAGAAAATTTAGAAAAAGCTACATCATTATCAATAAAAGAGAAAGAAAATTTAATAGAATTATCGACACAATCTAATTAATTTTGGTTAAACATTAAAGATTATGAACAACTTTCTGAGAAAGCTCTTAAATTATTATTACCATTTACTAGTATGAAATTAGTAGAGAAAGAGCTTTTTCTTCATATATTTAAAAAAAAAAAAGTATTGAAAAAATTGAATGCAGCTGTAGACTTAAGGGTATACCTCACATCTTTTGAAAAATTTAAAAAATTATGTTTTCGAAACAAGACAAGGAAAGGAACTCATTAAATTTATTTTATAAAAATATTTGATTATGATAAAATATATTAATTGGTTTTTATAATTTTGTGTTTTTATTAAAACCATTTATTAGTAAACGAAATATGACAAAATAGTAGATAAATATGAAACTTTGAACAAACATATATATATATGTTACAGTGAATTTATATTTTCAGTGAGTTTATAATCGTTTAAGCGTGTTTCAATGTAATTTGTCTCATTGTGATGTGAATACATGGTCACCCTATAATATTTATAATGCAAATAAAATAACACACTCGCAATAAATTTCACAAAATACAATCATTTTTACGAAGTGGTACAATTTAGTGTGATGTACTACCAAGTGGTACGCGAGCCAAAAAAGGTTGGGAAACGCTGATATAGTCTATACCTACATAGCTGCCCCACCAATTATTGTTTGTCTTAGGATCTTTCAAAGATGAAGATTCCTTTAATAGTCATAAATTTAAGTATTACATGAAATTAGACTTATTATTCATCCATTTTGCTGATAAAAATGATTCCACAATTTTATATACGCATTTAGAAGGGACCTGAACTAAGATTTTTGAGCTCTCTATAACTATCCATTCTATCTTATACAATCACTGTATATGTTCACATACATGTGAAAATAGTAAATGATTTCCAATAACTGTATTCCATGCTGAATCAGCATTCATCAGTTGGTACAGATTACTATCTCCCACATATATCTACAATCATATCTCAGTTTATATTAAGATAGCAAATCTTCAAACTTCAATGGACAAGCTTCAATTGTCTCTACCCTCCAACTCACCAGCCATCCATATCATTGAAAATCCTAGATTGGAACACTCATTCTTGTTATGCCAATACTATTGTCATACCCATGATGACTTTAAGTCAGTCTGACCCCTCACATATAGAACTTTAATGTCCATTTAAATATACAGAAGAGGGAGGGGCAGAATACAGGCTGAATATGTAATATTTAAATACACGTATTTAAATATTATATATATATAGAAATAATTTCTCTATTTTGTTAACGATGTGTTTCAAATATTGTTATATATATATATTAGAGATAAAAATATTCATTTTTGTTTTAGATGTGGTCTGTGTTTAAAATTTTTACATCTAATAGAGATGAAAAATTTCTCTTATTTCTTTTAGTAGCGATAGGGATGTATTCCCAGATTTTATGAATATAGGAAAATCCTGTTTTCAGTAATTAGATCTTAATAATAACGTATTATCTCATTATTTTAAATGTATTTATTCCAACACAAAATGGATTTGCTCACATCAAAAACCTCTAACAGATACATACATTTTCATCCCTTACATTAATGCTAAGGAATGAAATAAATACAAGAGATAAATAAGATTAAAATTAAAGATGGCATATCTCCATACACTGTTTGTAATAAAATATATTTATAGCTAATATTGAATGACTTTTGTATGAAAGCGTATGGTCATAAACTATCTGAACCAATTCTCTTTTTAAATCTCTTTAGCCATTATTTAATGAAAGTATTTTTACAGACGAGTTTTTCTTGTTGTTTTGAATTATAACTAACATATCAATAATTATTGTTTATAAATGTTTAGTTCATATTTTTCTTGTTAAATTTTTGTATGCTGAATCAATTGCATTATTTAAAAAATCGACATCAACCACAATCAATAATTTAGCTCTTAAGTTTCATACGTTTGAGATGAGTATAGTG
Source organism: Epiperipatus broadwayi (assembly GCA_028023455.1). Lineage (NCBI taxonomy): Eukaryota > Metazoa > Onychophora > Udeonychophora > Euonychophora > Peripatidae > Epiperipatus > Epiperipatus broadwayi. The sequence goes on from JAQFVV010000451.1 coordinate 185,480, forward strand.
TGATGAACATGTTTAAATGAAATATTGACGCGAAGGGAGAAATGATATAAATCTGGATTTAATTATTAAAAGAGATAAGGCTGTGCGTATAAAACCATTAAGGAATATCGCAGAGTAAATGAAAATTAAAGACTTGAATACAATATATTCTTTTGATATGTGATTAGTTTAGTAGATTAATTAAATATGCTGAAGTTGATTTCTTTACGCGACTATTCTCAAGATGCAATTAAATTTCATTATAAATATTATGAGAAAAGAGTTTTTTATTGTTTCATATTTGATTAAAATTTTTTATTATTGAATTGGGGTGATAACTGATACTATATGGGTACTGTTTATGAAAAAAGTTATCCTTGATAACCCATACATTTAAGTTATATTTATTCTGAGAAAATAAACTTAGAATTACAGAACATCTCATGAGTTTTCCAAGAGTTATGCCACAGAATATATAAACTTATACATTTGGTATCACATTAAAATGAATCATTCTCATTTCCATAAATTCATTTGTTTCTTAATTTAGCACACTAGTTTCAAATCCCATGCATGCTCTATTCTTCATTAGGTATCTACTAATTCATCCTCTTCCAGGATATAAACCACAACACAATTTGTTAGCCTAACATGTAGCTTGATCCTTGACTTTCTTCAGTTACAAATAATCTGGCAATTTCACAGGTAGCCATAACCCTTTGATCTTACATTATAATATGTATACAGATTTTGCAGATAAATATAAAATATTTAGAATGATATAATTGAAGTAGTATTTTATATGTATTTCAGTGATGAAACATTAAATTGTTTTTACCCATAATTTTTAATAGATTTTCAATTTTGTATTCCTCCACCTATCAAGAGTTTACTGTAATATTCGAAATAATAAAATTATATAACTTACAAGGTCAATAATTTTGATAGAAATTTACATATTTGTTAAACCCAGCCATTATTAACTTCATTTGCATCCAGAACTTTTACATACATGGAATAGTCTGTTTAGTTGAAGCTAGGATTAATAACATTTGCATGCCCAGAAATAAATTTTAGGATATTTCTAAATATATACTCTAGTTGTTACTGAAGTGTGATTAGTGATATAGAAATTGGCAAACCTGGTAAGAAAGATTTTCATATTCAATTCATTGCACCCAAAAGCCATTGTTTTATGTTTCAGTACTTTACTATGATGACCATCTGTGGAATTTATTTCATATTTTAATTCATAGTATTTTTACACCTTATATTACTATTATTACTTCATAAATATTATTACATACACACAAAACAATATTAATTCCTTATTAATTTTTCTATATATCTTTAGAATATACTTTTATACTGTAAGGTCCTGAATCACTTTTCAAATAAAAAAAACCCAAAAGTGCTATCTGCCAAATAAAATCATTTTGATGCTGTAATATCATTTGACCTCCAGAGCAACTAATCATATAATAATGCTGTCTTATAAAATATATTTTCAATGCAATGTTTTTGACTTATGAAATATATATTTATTCATTATTATTATAAGCTAGAACAAAAACAACTGGAACATAGCTGTGCTATTCAAACAATCAGCGATAAAAAAAAAAACTGATCTTCAAAACACATATTTTTTGCCTGCTATTATAATTTTTATTTTATTATTTTATTTCTATATATTGTTTCCATTGATGGAGAACAATAACATATGTAAAAAAACTGAAAATTTCTAATCATCAAAAACTGAACAATACTTTTGATAAATAACAGATTTTTATTAAATTATACATATTTACATATATAACATCTATTTAAAGATGGAGTTACATAATTATAGCATTATTATAAATAAGTTATTTTATTACCATAGCATATTATTCAATACTTAATACGTCAATTCCTTTTGCATTTATTGTTTGCAACATTCAAATTATATTGAGATATTTAGATTGTTCAACAATTTTCTTGAAAGGAGAAAGAAAGTCTTTAAAGAAGATTATTGAACAATCAAAATATGTTGATAAAATTTGAACATTGTAAAAATAAGTATAAATGGAATTGATTTAAAAGAGGTAAAGGGATTCTTGGCATTAATCTTCTGCACACTCATCTGCATGGTAGTCAATTTCATTCACTGGAAAATACTGAAAACATATGGGGCATTTTACTTGAGAATCATTATCATCATCATCAACAACATCATCATCTTTCAAGCAGAATCCATTACACTGTGCAGCATGCCGTTCCAGAATTGTGAAGGAAAAATTCTCTGCAATATTTAAAATTATATACATATTATGTGTAAATAAATAAAAAAAATCAACAGATATATTAATTTTTACAGTTCATATTTGGCATAAAAAATATCTGTAACTTAGTCTGTAATGACTACAACCTGAATGTGATATTATCAATTTTCATATGCTATAATTTCATAGAATTTTATAATGACCAACTCAGTATCTTCTTAGGTCTTTTATTTCGTAAATATCAAATTAGTTTGAATTAAGCCCATATAGTGTTTACCCCCCTCCCCCCAGTTTAGCGGCATCTCATATCACTTATAGTCTAAATGAAAGTAAATTTTCTTTGTCTTTTGCAAATTACTGCTATTTTTTATCTTCTACTTTTTAAGACAAATATTATAAAATTTAATTTAATTATGGCTACAATAATAAAAAGCAAATTTATTTCATTATAATAACTGATTGCAGGAAAGCAATCAACTGATTCCAGTTAAAAGTTTTCTAAACAAAAGAAATTTTATTTCTTCATTTTAGTGAATTTATGTTTTTACTTTTTACATTTTTTTATACAAATATTTTAATATTTATTGTAAATAATGCTAACCATAAAAAATCAAGTTTGAAATGCTAATGATATAAAACAAATACTTTTTTTATGAGTGATATGAGACATCTTGTGGCATTTACATTACAAAACAGCACTGTAGACATTGAGAGTTAATAAATAATTACTAATAATCAAGTAATATTAAAGTTATGAGTGCATAAAGATTAATAATTGTAAATGAAAAAATTAAAAATATAACATACATGATTCATTCAATAAATTTCTCACTATATGAATATAGGTGTGGCAACCATCATCTATTTTTTTATTAATTGCTTAAAGATTTTTCTACAAATCTTAAGACTATGATTCTATAGCAAGCATGGTTAAACTATGATTTCCATATGTCCTTACAAGGCACGCTTAAATTATGGTCATATGAATATAATAAGTTTCTATTAAAATCACATGATCACATTTCCTATACTAGAACATTAATTGTTGATAAACAGAGCAAAACTCTCCATACAGTATTGCCACCTGTGCTAAACAGAGTAATCAATGGATGCCAGAAGGCTTGTGCATAAAATCCCTATCTAATGCCTACTCATCCAATATCCCCAGACTAGTTTCTGGCTTGTGGCCTTCGTCAGTGAGGAGCTTTGAATCTGTTTAGCACAGGTGGCAATACTGTATGGAGAGTTTTGCTCTGTTTTTCTATTAAAATTTTGTACATTTGTTCTCTCTCAATTACACATGCTCTAAATAAGTAATTTCACTCTAATTTTTTAAAAATAAAATTTAAATAAATTTATTTTAATCCTTTACACAATTGGGTTCAGCAAATTTCATTTCTGATCATCATTCATTTGCAGGCAAAAGTTAAAATTGTGTATGACTGATATTAGTTGTAACTAAAATACCTAGATATCAGTATCTTTCAGTGAAAAGTCAATTTAAAAAGATCAAAAGCTGTTGCATTACAATAAAGTATTCAATGCGCATATGTTATTTCCATTTTTTTGAAACTGGTTTTAACTTTTGAGAAATTAAAAAATGCAATCTTATTTTTGTTAAGATTAAATATTTGCTTTGTTTTTTAAGCAAAAAACAATCAGTTATAGTTAGTATAGAAAGTCTTATTGTTACATAAGATGCACACTTCACTATTATTTTTTTGCTTTATTATAATTATAAGTGAAATTTTAATATTTCAAAAATTAATTTTGTTACTTGAACATATTCTTTACAAAAATTCATTTTATTGATGTAAATAAATTTATTCAAAAAAAGATTCTTTTATTAAAAAACATTTTTTAATCTGAAAGCTAAAAATGAAGTCTGTTGTGTGATTATTTATTTATTATTCTTTTTTCTTAGTTTACAAAATTGATGTATCATTTTTTAAGACCACTTTTTGTTTTTAAACAATATTTTAATATTACTTTTTTTCTTCAAAAATATAGAAATTTAACAGTGAATAAATTATTTGTTAAAAATAAATGGAAGAAAATTGGTCCACTATAGAAACAAAAAATTGTGTAAAAAGTTAAAAATAGTTTTAGTTTGTGATATTTTGTACTAAATGTGGTGTTTGGAAAATATTTATTTTAATAACATAACCCAATTTATGATGAAAAATATCTTAAGTCCACTGCTGGGTAAAGATTGCCCACGACTGTCTAAAAGCCAATTTCTGACTAAGAAAAATTACATAAAAAAAACAACAAAATTTCAATTTGGCTAATTGAATGCCTGCCAATTTGATGATCTAATTTCATTTGAACTATGTAAAAAAAATATCAAAAAATAAATAACTTTCCAGATATCATCAATAACCATGAGCTACTTTTCCATATAATCACCTTCAATACTATAGTTTTCCAAACCATTATTTTTTATTATACACTTGCCATTACAGCCGTTCTCTCCAAAAAAACAACTAATCTCTCTTGCAGTTCTATTTTTTTTAAGCCAATTAAATTTCTTCTCATTTACATATCTGTCTAAAAAAAATGAAAATGAAAAGAAAAAAAAAGCGTTCATCTTATGTATCCTATAAATTAATTTAAAAGAAATTAAATAAATCTTTCAATTAAACCAAAATAATCTTTAGGATTATTTAAAGAGAATTAATTATTTGTTTTTTTATTTATCTTACAATAATTGATGTAATATACTGTTGGTTTTCACTTTTAGGTTAAGCATAGTTTATCTAACTTAGTGTTTGTAAACAGAACAAAACTAATATAGGGAAGAAAGGAAAAAAAAAAAATACAATAAAAAAATAAATGGAATTATAATCTCACTGTTCAATAAATTTGAACACAAGGGTGAAGCATATTAAATGCCAGCCATTATAATCAAGTCACCTGGTAGAGAAATTTTAAATTATTTCTACCGATATATATATATTGTACTAAAATTTAAGGCTGCAATATATAAAAATAATCACATTTAATCTTACATTAATGTTTGCTCTCGATTTGCTGTGCAACTTGTTTCATGACATTTAATTACATAAACAATATCTCCCCTGAATATATGGGTATTAATAATGCCTTTAATTTGTTTAAACCTTTAATTTAATAATATTATTAAAAAATGACACTTTTCTGTTAAGATAACACAAAAAGAAAGTTTACATGAAGAAATAAATATTCAAATTAAAATAAAATCACACAAACTAATGAAATGTTCGAAAATATAATCCCTCTTACCAGAACATAAAGGACACTGGCCTTCTGCACTGTCATCATCACTACATGGTTCGTTAAAAATACTAGGCCTAAATTTAAATAGATAAAAATAAATTATTTAAGCGCATAAAGGTTAAACTAGAGATTATAATAAATTAAGTAACACTTAATATTATAAATATTTTTAATGGTTGCTTTATAAAATCCCTCATAAATACTTAGTTACTATAACAATGCCAATAAATATGAATTCTTTCTTTGAATTAGTATCACGATTTTATAAAACTATTTGGCTAGACTAGACAAAATTAGTAACTGTCATTTAATTAATACATAGGTAGTGTATGTGTGTGCACACATATCATTAACCTTATAAAATTTATTAGAGACAATATTAATTATACACACAAATATTAAAGTTATGTTTAGCTAATGGTCTGTTTTCTAGAATAGCAGCCACATGCTAAATATTATAAAGAGTGATAGATGAGCTTCAAATTGGTTATATCTTAATTCTTATTTAAGAACATCTTTGAAGACAAATATCCAATTCAACCAAAGATTATTATTTTTTGCTTTTAATATTTTTCTTCTATTGTAATTTACTTAGGTTGTTTAAGTTATTATTGATATTATTTTCAGACAGCATGCGTTACACAATTATTGCTTTATGAAAATAATCACTAGATTAAGTTATAGTAATATTTATTAAAGCTATAACCTTAAGACAATGTGCCTGAAAAAACGACAGTAGGGACCTCTGCAAATCTTCAACACAAGATTTATTTAAAAAACAAGTTACATTAAGATACCCCTTGCCCCCCTCCAGTTTTTTCCCCTCAACATTTAATGTCTTTAATTTAAAATCTCATTTATTTATTTTCATTGAATACTTAAAACCTATAAGACTGCTTGAATGATGCTTTTGCTTTGTCTCACAAGTGCTCGATATCTTTAATAAATTTAATTGTTGCATTTACATCAATGTCCACAATACTTTTTTTATTTATATCTTATTATCTTCTGTCATTTCGATTAATACAGAATCCAATCATTATAAGTCTCTCTTTCCATCAGTCATATCTCTACTGTAAATCTTATTTCTACTCTTTAATTATATGCCTAACATTGTAACTCCAATTCATTCTACGGCAGTGCTAATAACTAACACTGGTATAGTAAACTATAAGATTTTCACATATGCATGTTTATATATATATATATTGTAGCCCTTTGGTTTATTCCATCTATAAACCAAATATAATAAAATGAAGTAATTGTGGAAAATTTTTTTTTTATATAAGAAGTTAAAGGTTTTATTTGAGAAATCAATAGCTATATATATCTCAAAAGTAACAGATATGGTGGCAGTTTGTGTAAAATGTAGTTAGCGTTATTTAATGCAGGGGGGATGATTGACTTTTTTTTATAATAATTTATCAATATAATAATTCAGGAATAAATATTTATATGACTAGGATAAAGTCTTGTGAATTTGATATCTATTATTAAAGAGTTGAGGATTAAAATTGAAGTGATTGTCAGTAGCTTTGGTTCAGTTTCTTTCTGGAGAATAAGTTTAGGAGATTATAGTGAATATTTATGTTTATGATTATCAGAAATTATAATTGATTTTATGCTTGTAATTATAAGAAATTATGATGGATATTTGTGTTCATATAATCTGAATAATCAGTTTTCTATTTAATGGTCTGCACATGTGTGTGTGTGTGATACAGATATATGGGTTTGATTTTTTTTCGTTTCCTTTATAAAAATTGACATAATTTTCAATATTATTTAAAATGTAAATCTAAATAAGAAATTATTTAGATCAAATGAATGTAACCTTTGTTTGAGAAAAAAAAGTGTTAGTAAGCTTATGTTTTTAATTATATCTTCTTTAACTAATTTTCATAAATTGGTCATTAATGTGTTAATTAAAGAGATCTGGTTTCAGATCAGACAAAGTTGTTAAAGGAGTAACACTTAAGAGTCATTGTTCATTCTAAGTGGGGATTTTTTTGATTAGACTTGAAGAGGAACCACTGGGGGTGGGGGTTAACATGTATTTTCTTTTTCTCTTTCACTCTATAAAAGTGACTGCAGAAAGTGAATAGGGGAAGAACTTTTTGCTAATTGAGAACAACAGGCTAACTAAGAATTAATCTCCAAATTTTTTTTAAATTTTCTTTCTAAGAATTTAATAATGTATCTAAAGTTTTATAGTATACCAAAATATGAATTTCTAATTCATCGATGATTGGTGCATATCTCTTCCTCAAGTCAATTATGAATGAATCAACTTTTGATAAGACATTTTATACTAAATGCTACAACTTGTACATTCTGCTTATTGCAAATTCTTTGGAGAGAACTGTCAAACTTCGATATGAAATTCATGTTATAATAATTATTTGGCTGTTTAAAATTTGTTTAAAGAAATTGCAGCAAACTTCTAAAAATGTTTAAAAAGTAACTCATGTTAGTAATCAGAGACTGCTTATCGTCTATGATTTGAGCCTTTAAATGGAAAAGAAGAAAAGAAAACAAAGTGAATTCAAATCCAGGAAGAAACTCATCAAATGGAAGGTAACCAATAGAACTCTTTTAAAATTTATTAACTATCCTGTAGCTACACTTTTCATTTAAAATAATTATCTACATTTTTTTATCTATCTTGATTCAAATGACTGTCTGTGCGTTTTATACACATTTAATTAAAATAACTGTCTGATGTGCAATTATATAGCTATCTCAAGTAAAATGAACTGAATATATTAATTGATTGATGGACAGTGGAAGGAAAAGACATTTAAAGAGACTATCTGTAATGTTGATATTTATTCTTTATTTTATTTCATTTATATAATGTCATTTGTTTTTTTTATTATATTTCATTTTGTTTATATGCTATGTCACAATCTAACCACTAGATTATTTAATTTAATATTTTGTTTATGTTTAAAATGTTTGAAGGAAAGAGGAAAAAATGATTTTGATACCATTTAAGTATAGATGCTCACTTAAATTTAAAAGTAGAGAGAAATGATATAAATATTTTTTATTATTCTTAACAAAATTTTAATTTGTGCTTAATAGTAAATATGAAGAGTGAGGGGATGGTCGTAAAACCCATAATCATGCTAAAGTATTGTTGATCTGTTATTAATATAAATGTTAGGTATGTTGTTGGCTTGACTGTTTAAAATTGAAATAATTCATATATGTTTTGATTCGGGATTTGGTTAGTCTTTGTCATTTATCTAGGCTGTAATCGATGTATATATGGGCATATATAAGCTATAAATGCTTGTCATTAATAACAAAGTTATCCTACCACCCAATAGATGGGGAATAGCTGTCTCACGATTTAGATACCATGGCAGACGGAGATGACTAAGTTCACTCCATTTATTTGTTAAGATAGGGAATTATTAATAAAGTTACTGTTTAAGTGTAGGAAATGTTTTGCATGCCAATATAGAGAACAGGTGTCTAAGAGGAGCTCTTTACACGATTCTAGGTCTTAAGAAAAGATCTCTTTCTGGCTCAAGCAAGTAGTTTAAGTTTGAAGTTGATGTTTTTAGTTTCCCTTACTAAGACGTGGCTGTGTGCGCTTTATAAACACTGCATGGTGATGTGTGATATGAAGAGTTTTTCTTATGTGGGACAGAATAAAGTTGCCCTGAAAGGATAAGGATTCAGTCAGATGTATATGTATGATGGGGAATGACAGAGATTTTAATTAATAAACTAACCGATCTGTGTTGATTTTTTTTTTTTGTGAATGATGGTAAATTGAGATCGTCAGGCTGAGTAGATATACTGACCTATTAAGATAAATACAGTCAAAACGTAAAGATCTTACAATCATGAACGTAAAAGTGTGGGTTTTGAATTTAAACCCGTTTGCAAAATCAGTAGGGAATTTTTATGACATACCATCCTTCTTCATTAGAAATATAAAGAATTATTCCGTGATAAAGTGATTTAGAAATTTATGATTATTTAACATTGCTAGTTAAAATAATTGAAACGAATATATTATTTTGGAATAGTCCAATGGACAATGTTTACAATAAAAAAAAAAGGGGGGGGGGTAGAAATTTATAGGTTTTCTTCTCTTTCAAGATATGTTTTCTTAAAGCTAGAACTATACGGACTTCTGATTCCATGTGTGAGCGTTTGTATTTATTATTATTATTAATTATTTAGTTAATAAATGAATGGGTCAAAACAAGAAGTGTCATCCAGGAAATTAGTTAATTCAAACATGTATTCGAATAGTCCTGAATAGATCAGAATCATATATTTGTGTAACAATATTATCATTTAGTGTGTTTTTATTTTAATCTTTATCATTATTATTTAATGTAATAAAGCTTTATTATTGTTATAAGATTACATTGTGTTTTGATGTTTCAAATATCTCCAGAATCTATATATCCAGCACCTATAGTTAAAGGAATATTAGTTCATATTTAAATTTAATTATTTATTTTATAATGATAATTTCTTGCCAAGATCGATTTGCAGTAGTCATTATCATATTGTTTCCATATTCGATTCACATAGTTGATTTTATATTGATAATTTATTTCCATGATTGAATTACAGTATTGATTTTATCTTGAATATTTCTATACTCGATGAATATAATACATTATTATATTATATTAAGTCACTTTTATAAACTTCATTTTCACATAATTTATTGTCATAATTAATTTGCATAATCTGATTTTATGATTCATTTCCGTACTTTACTTTCATAAGTAAATTTTGATTGATTTATCTGATTGATGTCCATGGTTTACTTCCATAATTTACTTTAGCAAAATAAAATTAAGGTTAATAATTAAAATAGATTAGAAATAATAGAAAGGACAGGAAATAGTTGAGTTAAGTTTAAATAAATTTAATCCTTTGATTCATTGTAATGTTGTGAATATTGGGAGCAGACATAAAATTCCTTTTCTGCTCTCGTGTTTAGAGTGATTATTAATAGTCAATTCGTATCAAAATTCAGCTTAGCATATTTGGAATCATATCCATTACAATGCGATCGCTTATAAGTGTACCTCTTGACAGATCTAGACCTTGAGAAAGAGCAGTTCAATTATTAGTCTAAGAGCTAGTTTGGAAGTCAAGTAGCATATTATAATAAAATTATTATACGATTATTAAAATAGGGATCATGAATTGATAGTTGATCTAAAGATATATGTGTTAGAGAAATAAGATTAGGGATTCTCAGATTAGAGAACATAACACAGACATTCTGTGTTATATAATTGTAGCTATTTAAAGTGATAGATGCTGAGAACGAATAATAAAGTAATGGAATTAAATGGAGAGGATTATTTGTGATAGATTTTATCTAATATTAAAGTAAATAATAATTTTATATTATGAACATAGATTATGAGTTCTCCGCATTAATTACTGATTTGTTTCCAGTCAGATATAAATGAGAACTGTATATAGTATTTTCTGTAGTTACCACTCAGATCAGACATTTATAATAAAGTTGTGGAAGAAAGTTGTCTCATTATTAAGAATTTTATAATAAATTTATCATGAAATATTTGCATGACCAATGCTAGGTTTGAAATTAAGACCACATAGATTGAATGGTTTTATTGTTATTTTTTTGAGAGACAATTTAATTACTTTCTTTAGTATCTTCTATATTCTTAAATATGGCTAATGATGATGATCTCTGGTGGGCATTACAAGTGATAGCTGCAATTTGGCGCCCCCAGTATATTAGATCTTAAAGTAGTATAAAATTCAATTGACTAGCTACTTGAAATAAATAAGTTTATTGAGGTTAAATAAGTGAAAGAGTGTGCGGAGAAAGTTGAGGTGACAATATATATATATATTTTATTGTATAAAATAATACAAGCATTTAATACATCATGTAGCATTATTTTAAATGAAAATGAAGAATAAATTGATAATTATAGGAAAGACTCATTCTAGAAAGAGTAGTTAAAAGAAACACGTAAATAAAAAATATAAATTAAGAGATAGAAAATTTGAAGAATCCTTTTAAATAATAGATGTATACAAATAAAGTATTGGTAGATGTCATCAAGTCGACACTGACTTCTAGCAATCATGAATAGTATTTCTTCAGCATGATTTTGTATGGTTTTAAAGGCATGTTTAATACTGCATCAATGAAGTTCATCTGCCTTATTGCTAGTCATTCTTTTCTTTTTTTATCATTTAACTTTATAGGCATTGCACACACTTTTAAACAATCATCTCATAATGTGACCAGGAGCAAGTAATTTCAATCTATTTGGACTTGCAATTCAAGAAATTGTCAAAAATAAATGCCAGCCCAACAATTTGAAAGCATGAATATTTTCTTCAAAGTCCAATTTTTATATCTATAGAGAGTTATAGAAAATGTCAAGTGAAAGCAAAGTAATCATTTTTACAAATATGCTCCAATACCAACAATCTTTTCCTGATTTTCACTGCAATTTTGCCATGGTTGTATAATGACTTTTCTTAACTACTGAATCTTTTATCGCTTATGACTGATTCAAGAAAGTAAAAAAAATGTCACCATTTTCTTTGTTTTTATTACCAGTTTTTAAAGTCAATTGTTGACATTATAACCATCAATCTTTATGTATCTATATTTACAATAATCCTAACATTTTACTCTATTAATTTTTCTAATTAAGAACATAAGATATTCTGTATTTCTTAGCTACAAGTATTACATCACCACCATTAACTATTAAAAGATAATTCTAAAACATTGATTTTTAATTCATTCTTTTAAAGAACAAAACAAAAATCTTCTAATATAATCACAAGATGGATGTTTTAGTACATTGTCTTTATATTAAAGGCTAAACTCTCCACACAGTAGTGTCATCCAGTGCAAGACAGAGTTGGCTGCCTGGAGAGTTTTGACGGTTATAACAGCTTGCGTAAGCAGAGGGAATGGTGATCACGTGATATCTTTATATTATGGCTACTTTTTAACCTATAATTCAAACACTTTAAGGTTTTAAACTCAAAACAATTTTCTCGTATTGTAATGAACTTATAAAAATGGAAATACTAAATGAGAGTAGTTGTGAAACTTCATATTTAATAATTGTATACTAGGATTATGAAAAAAAAAATCAATAAAATAAGCTATACGTAAAGATGAGTTCAACTAAAAAAATCGACTCATGTTTTAGTATGTCATCATCATCATCATCAACCATTATCAATCCACTGCAGGATGAAGGTCTCTCCAAGTTCAATCCATCTTTTCCTATCTTTAGCTTCTCTTCTCCATATCACCCCTGCACACTTTCTTATTTCATCCATCCATCTCACATGTGGTTTGGGTCTTTTACAATCTCTTGGAATCCAGTCTAAAATTTCAATTGTCCATCTGTTATCATCTCTTCTAACAATATGTCCAGCCCAACTCCACTTCAGTCTTTTAATTTTTTCAATGAGGTCAGTAACCCTACTGATAACTCAAATCTATATTCAACAAGTGAACTATTTGAGTAATCTAATATTTATATAGTTACGATAAAATATTTAACTTTCGAAGTTTACAGATTATTCGCACTGTATTTCTGTAATTTAGAAATACTAATTAAACAAAAACATTATTGAAATAAGGTATTTCATATATATATATATTTAATATTTTCTTTAAATTTTATTTTGGAATGAGCTGATTTAATTACGGACTATTCTGAAAATTGTTTCATACGTGCATGGGCATCAATCAATGTTTATAATATTTCAGCCAAATCTTGTCATTTATTATCAAATCTAACTATGATCAGGTAAAAAATGGAACTTCACTTTTTAACAGTATTTAGGTTCTTAAGTAGACTTTAAAATATTCAATAATAAATAATAGGATGAATTTTCAAATCAGACAAGAAGTTAATAAAACTTTACTTGGCTTAAATTAAAACTTTTCCAAAAGAGGATTAATATTTATTTTAATATCCTTGCAAATATACTATATTAACATAATGAATTTACAATCTATTTAAAAGACTAGATATAAATAAAAAATAAAGTTCCATTTTTTAACTGACCGAAATTAGGCTTGATAAACATGGCGAGGTTAGGATAGATATTTTAAACGTTGGTTGGTGAATGACATGATAATATAACAACCAGTTTAGCATTAACGTATAGTAAAATACACCAACAGCTGGTGAAGTTAATCAAACAAAAATCAAGAAAGATTGAATTAAGTTAAAATATAAGAATGATCACCACAAAGTACTTAGCTATATCTGATATTAGAAAATCAATTAAAGTTTAAGTTAATCCAATTCATGCACGTGTTAGCTATAGAATAGTTATGGGTAAAATGAAACATGAAAGTATAACTATATATAATGGACTTTAACAAAAATCTATTGCAATCCATTTGAAAAGTTATGTTTATGGGACTGATAATGGAGTTTATGCAATCCACAATCCTATCAGATGATTCAGAGTAGAAAAAATTAATGAGAATTAAATCTAATTCTCCCTATAAAATTATATTTAAATCTTATTTAAACTAATTTTTATTCATCAGATACAAGACTGGATCACATTGAATTTCTTATATTATAAGGACTCCAAGTGGTAATTAAATTTCAGAAGTTATTACTTAGATGGCACATAAATGTACAGGTTTTAAGTTGTATGTTCAAAAGTAGGTAGCATAACTAAGCAATAGAATATTCGAGATGCAAGTATTCCGAATACCAACAAATAAAATAATGAATAATAATAGTGAACAGCCTGCTCTACTTGCAATACAAATATTTATAGAGCTCTATTTGGTTCATTTCCTTGACACACTTTAAGACTGGCTGCTTTCAAGATAGTTACCACTGGCTTGATTCCCCAAACACTTTGGCCCCAGTCCAATTCAACTGCCCGTGAACACATCTGGCTTCGTTGTAGAGTACTGCAATCATCACTATCTTTTTTTAGCTGTAATCACTTCCGTCTTTTGTCAACAGTCCACTTGATAATCTCACTGGAAATCTTCTGGAAATTCAACTCTTCATATCTAGCTGCTATCTAGACGGTTTCCTCCAGCTTCAGTTTCCCAAACTCTTTGGGCCTGTTCAGCTGCTGTCCGTGAACACATTTCCACTGACCGCTGCACCCTCACTGTAAAAACTGTCATTTACATCTCTCACCAACATGAACTGGAAAATGAATGACGCACCTTGTTTCTTACTCTATTTGTAGTTTTTAATTACTCACACAATTAATTATTTTCTTCCATATACGGTAATGTTTTTAGGTTTATAACTAATTAATTGGTGTCTTAGGAATTCATTTCCATATAAGGTAAATTTAGTCTATTCTATTAATTAATTAGTCTCTTATCAAGAAATATTTGTAATCGACAAATATTTCTTGGAATTTATCGATTGCAATATTTTTATCACAATTAACATAAATTATTTAATTAAATTTACCTCTTATCAGTTAGTGATCTAAATATATTTCTGTAATATATATTCTACTTTTTCTGGAGTGCTCAAGCTTATACTAATGTAAATATAAATATTTTTACAAAATATAACATACCGTAACCAAAGAATCACATTTGAACATCATTGATGGTAGTTTGCCATCCTCAACACAATTTATTTTCATGTTCAATTTTATAGTTACATTATAATCTTTCATGGACCCTTACATCATTAAGATGCATGAAAGTGCAGATATGATTGGAAAAAAGAGCTCCCAAAATGAATATATAATTATAAACAGATAACAAAGAACAGTTTATTAATAATTAATTACCAATAATTTCTTAGATGTTGAACCAAGAACTGTTAATCAACAACAACAATTTTGAGATTTTTCCAATCATTAAAATATGGTACAATCTTTATTTAATCTACTTTTATCTTATCTTTTAAAGCAGCTTTAAAGGCAGAAATTCATTCTATTACCAGAGCCATTTTTTGTAAGCTTGAGTAACCAATGAGCATTAAAAAGTAGTCCTATATCCATCCTCCTTAATAATTTCTGAATATTGACTGTTTTCAATGAAGAGCATTGGATTTGGCATAGCTATTTTACTCTTTATGTTTTTAGATCATACATACATCATCCAACCTATTTTTGACAATTCATCTCCTTCAGTGAAAAGCAGATGATTTTTTTCATTCACATATTCTGCAGCTACTTTACTCCTTTTATACTATTCAAGTCAACAAACAGATATTCAAACATACCCAAAGATTTTGAAAACAAACTAACTGGCTTATATAGTTATAGAAGTCAGTAACTATATATTACACTAATACTTGGATCTTTTATAATCTTTGGCTAGGATGAATTGTACCAATAAAGCATCATATATCTTTCTTTACTTACACTTAACATACTCTTTATGCTTTCATTTTGCCAATCTCTCTCTCATCTCATGTTGAATGCACAATTTGTTAAAATGTAAATGTATCAAAGAGAGAAAGAGAAACTGGATTGGACATATACTAAGAAAAGATTATAGTTTAATGAAAGATGTTTTGGAAGGAATGGTGAGTGGAAATAAAAAGAAAGGACGGAAGAGATTGACATTATTGGATGATATACGAGATGGAAGGGGTTATGTGGAATTGAGGAAGTGGGCAAGGAAGAGAATGGAATGGAAGAATGGTGACTACTCTCTGGACCTGTCTATTGGACAGACTACTATTGTAAATGCAATAACTTACATAAACTATATTTGAATGTGTAAATGATAAAACAACTAATCGTCTGAAAGGCAGAACTCCCTCCACGTGCCCTCTAAAAATAAAAACAATGAAAAAGGCAGTACTTGTTAAACTTGACAAATGCAGGATAAATGTTTTGACCTTTTCACTAATTTTATTCTTTACATAAGATTAACTAAACACCCACTAATTGATCAGTTTTGGAAGCTAGCTATCAAAAAATTTTTTTTTGAAGTTTTACCTGATCTGGAGTCAGAGGTCAGCCACAGCTGCTTTGCAAGCAGTTGTCCCACATTAGTGGGTTCGCTTCCCGGCTGATGCTATGACACATGGGAAAAAAGAACTCTGAATCATGTGTATGATTAAAAAATCACTAACTATTATGCCACAAGTCATTTAATTTATATATATATATTCTCCACTAGAGGGTATTATATATATATTCTCCATTAGAGGGTAAGTTGATATGACTCAATAATAGGGTTCCTATAACTATAAGAATACAACGGTGACAGTCAGCCATCTTGAACTCACTTCACATTTAAAGCAACATCATAAAAGTTCATAAGCTCTGGTGTAATGTATTAGATATGAAATGATTTTCAATACCCCGAAAGATACATATGTCCATGAACCAGAAATTGAAGTTTTATTATATGAAATAATAAGCAAAAAATATTAACAAATTGTTATAGGAAATTTTTTTATCATGTTTCGGTAGTTTCGAAATTGTTTATTGCTAATATAACTAAATAGTCTCAGAATGCTCTGAGTGAATCCCTGTACAGAAATACTTGCATTTTAAGTTAAATTCAATGTCATATCTGCATTTCTAACTATACTAAAATTGAGGATCACCAGTTTATATGTAATATAAAAATACTACAAACATTTAATTGTTTTTATTCAATACATAAATAATAGAATGTGGTGTTAGGAAAGTGAATTCTGATTTTCTTGTGACAGCCAATATTGGTTGGAAAAAGATGAAATAAACAGAAAAACTGCAGTGTAAATAAATACAAAGTAATTATTCATTCATTCATACAAAATATTGCACGTAGATAGAATGACAATAAGATCAAATTAATCACACAATCATGGACTACTTAATAATGTGATGCAGAACTACAAGCAGACCACAGACTATAGTTGGAAATCACTGACTTAAAGAACTGTCATAACACATACCATTTGTATACGTTGAATACTTAACGACTTTTTAAGAATAAAATACAAAAAAAATTTCTTCCTAAAATGTAAGTGTTAATAAACATGTATAACGAATTAGATAGCTACTGCAAATTTTAATATTAAATGCTGTTTTACAACAACTGATTAGGAATTTTTAGTTAAATCCAAATTTACATTAAACAGCATATTTAATTAGATATTAAAATAAGTACTTCTAACAAAGTTTATTCTACAAAATTTTCCATTAAAAAAACGACTAAAAAAAAAAAACACTAGAAAAACAGAATTCCTTAGAAAATAAACATTTCAAATCGAATAACAAGTTTATAAAAGCCAAAACATCAAACATGAAGGAAAAAAAAAGAATTAGATTATCATAACCGAGTTATTGAAGTTTATTTAAATAAATAAAAAAACATTATTTAAAAAAAAAAAAATGAAATAGTTTAAATTAAATTTACTTTTTCTTTTTATTATCAATAATAAGAAAAAAAACTTGATAAAAATACGGTTCAAGAGTAAATTCAAGTTACATATAAAATATATACGTTTAAATATAAAAATTCAGTTTATTTCAGATTAGTTACCGATAAGACAACTTATCTACAGTTCTGGAAAATTTTCAAATTGTCAAGAGAATTAGTTAAAAATATTTTTCTTTGAACAAATGTTTTCAAAACAAAAACAATACTTTTGTTAATATTAGTACAACAATATTTCTAGTTAATACAAAACTAAATAAATTTAGCCCACTGTAAATATTTTTATTTTCTGATATTTAAACATTATATGCGTTATCATCATACCCTCTATATGTGATGTGATGTATTGTGGCTTCTCCTTAAACGAAGTCAAGAATATCTCAGCAATTATGCCCAGATAAACCTGTTAACCACTTTATTTCCCATTCCTCACTCTAAATGTTCCCATATTCTGCTCTATTCCATTTCCACAACATAATCTTTATCAACTCTATAACCTTTATATCTAAATCCCCCTTATCTTTTCCCAAACCCAGCATAAAAACCAATAATTCATTTCTGTATAATCACTTTTTTCATATTTATTCTTCCATAACTTCATTATATGTACCCTTTCTGTTTTCAAGCATTTACATTCAATTAACAAATGCCTAATATTTTCTATTCTTCCCTTACATAATTTACAAAATAAATCACCCATATTTTTCCATTTACATGTATATTCTCTTGTAGCTAAAGATCCCGCTCGAGCCTTAAGTAATAAATTACTTTCCTTACTATTATCATATATTAACTCACACCTAATATTCTGTTATTTCTATATATATTTAAACTCTTTTTACTCTCCATACTATTTCTCCTCTAACTCTCTATTATTTATTAATAAATCTATTCTTTTATCCCATTCCTTACTACTATAACACTCAACAATCCTTTTAACACAATCATCCCATTTTTTGTACAAATATACTAATATAAATTCTTTATCCAAATCTTTTGCATACCGCATTACCTTTCTTACCCATCTAGTTACCTGCCCTTTACTCATAACCCAATTAAATACTATTTTGGCTATTCTTTTATTATCCATAAATTTTCATTTTACTTTTTGCATCTTTCATATGAAAACTTTACCATCCCATTTCTCCTTGAATTGCCTTCCTTGCAACAGAAATAGCGCAGTGTAGCGGTATACTCAAGAACTAAAGACTCTTGTCATCAATTTCTAGTTCAATCTATCTATCATTTTGATGCTGAACACCTTAATCATACATTAATTTATTTTATTGCTCTGTGTGATTTAATCGAAAGTTACAATAGTAGATTCTGGAACTCAAGGGTCATCGGTATGACTTGAGCTGTTACTTCTGTTCCCCAAAATTTTTATAAACTCTTAACAAACATTCAATCACTTATTATTATATATTATTTTTCCTGCAAAAATTAGCGCTTCTCAACTTAATCCATAATCTTTTACAATTTCTTTTCCTGACTTAATATATTTCATGACATATGATTTTCTTCAAAAATTGTATCAACACAAAGATATTAAAAGTATGTTATGATTTATTTGAATATAAGACACGTGGATTTTTAAAAATCTATTGCACCTTTCAGCCAGAAACATTTCCTTGGTACTTACATATTAAACCTGCTGATTGTGTTTGCATGGCAAAATGCCATTGTGTTTGTGTGGAGGGGGAGGGTTTTGTGATCACAGAATGCTGTATTAAAAAGTTACAACTACAGCATTCTGCCATCACAAACACAGGCAGCAGGTCTAATATGTAAGTACCAATTTCCTCTTTTTTTTTATATTACCAACCAGAAATTCAAAAAGAGTCTAATATTTTGAATCCAAGCTAAAGGCACCTACAATTATAACAAAACCGAGGAGAACAAACTATAGATATTGGTGTCAGACCTATGAAACTATGTTGACTTTAATTCAGACTAATAGCTTGACGGAGTATATGGAGATGTCAGAAGAGGTAGTACCTCTGATGGATCAAGAATATTGAAATGAGCAATAAATCTTTGGTTCTTAATGACATCTTAATTCATCTGTGGCTCCAAATAATTGTTTAAGCATGACAGTGGCCATTGAGTACAGAGTTAAAATAGATATGGTAGATATATTTTATCTGACAATGATATGGCAGCATGTGCATAAAGTCATCAATCAAATCAACAGAATAGCTTTGGGTGAGAACAGCAAGAAGGTTGTAATGCAAGATCTGCAATTAAAGTCATCAAAAACAGAATGTATGAAAAATAGTATTTTGGTCAGTCATAAGATAGAAAAGCTTAGTTCGTACTGTCTCATCAGATTCCTAAAAAGCAATGAGATTTGATAGTACAAAAAAAAAAAAAGGCAATTGTTGAAGATGCTTAAAATCCAAAACTCTTCAATAACAAAGACCAAAAACTACTTTGGGGATATGAATAGTATAATGCTGTATAAGGATTTAGTAAGCATTACCATCTATGGTTATTCAAATTCACTTAAGATCAGGAGTAGTATAAGTGGATTTTATTCCTAAGAAGGACAGCACAAACTGGAATCGTGAGGGTGGTTTAGTTTACATTTTGTTTTATACCAATCCTAACAGCAGTGCATTTGTTTTATATACTGTAATGAAATAAAAACAGGAAATATATATATTACATATATTAGGGAAAAAAGTTATGAAGATATTTTAAGTAATATAGAAATCCTCAATCCAGTTCTCAATTATCGATTAGGATGATGACTAAGCCATGCATTCCCTCTTTGTAAAGATTATAAGGAATAATTTAAAAACAAATGCATATTTCCTGATCATTATCAATTTTCATTAGACTGAGTTGTATCGTGGTAACTTCATTTATAATAAAGATATTTGAAATAAGTTATTGGGCATCACTTTCTTTATAGAAGAATGCATATGATGAAGTAATATTTTCATATCATAACCTCACATCATATTCTCCTTGCTTAAAGCATAAACACACTCAAGAACATAAACTAGCTATCTAAGTACACAATAAAAATGAAATGACATAAATAAGAAAGGCATTGACATTAAATTTTGTTTTTAAGCAATAAAAACAAATAATTATATGCACACATAGATATAACACAATTGTAACTGTGAACTGAGATGTCCAAATAATATATTAACACATTTTTTACAGATAAAAAGAAGAGGAAAAAACATAATCTATAAGCAGCTGCTACTCCTAGTCTCCATTATCTATGTAACCTGCCATGTACAATTCTTTATACAGAGACATTATCATTATAAGTTGTATATACATTTCACTATAATTCAAACCTCCTAAATAACTGCAATTACAATGAGACAAGCTGAAAAACAATCATGATATCAATAATCTAGTAGGTGATAAGACTAAAATGAATAATAAAAAATATTTTAAACAAGGCAAAACTCTCCACACAGTAGTGCCACCCTGTGCCAACCAGAGTAATCAATGGATGCCAGAAGGCTTGTGCATAAAATCCTTATCTAATGTCTATTCATCCAATATCCCCAGACTAGTTTCTGGCTTGTGGCCTTCGTCAGTGAGGAGCTTTGGATCTGAGAGCAGATGGTGATCATGTGATAAAAAAATATTTTACATATATAATAAAAAAAAATGAAGTTCAGTTCCAAGTACTTGTCTTTCAATATTTCTTTATGCCATTCTGTGGCTTCATCATCAATCATCTTAGGATTAATCTCCACCTTGGAATCTTCTAATCCTTATATATTACATACTATTTCATTTCATCAAGTTAATGCAATTTTTGAGCAATAGGAACAAACTTCTATCAGAACATCAGGTCAGACAAAAAAGTTTGGTTTTTACATCAACATCATCTTTAGACTATTAACCTTGAAGCATGAACATTAACACACTGCTGATTACAATTAGCCCATTTTGTTGAAAATCATCTTCATTGAAGAGTTTTCCATCATAGCCAGAATAAAATCAGCATTAAGAAAAATGCTAGTTGTGGGGTGGGGGGTTCTGTGCTTATGCATGGTGAACAGCGCCACCTAGCAGCTGGAATGAGCATCACCACTTTTGGCCCCTATCCCGGATACTTGTGTTGACACAGAAACAGCACCTCTTGTGGCCATTGAGCACGTCCTCCACAATTACCAAAAAAGCTATGACTTTTTTTACAAATATGGGTTAATTATTGTCAGGCTGCAATAACTTGGTAACATTATAGCTATTTTGAGTCTTCTCTAATTTCAATTTCATGTACTGTACTCTCTAATAAAATGAATCTATGAATGAATTAATGGAAGAATCAGTGAATTTATCTCTCAATAATTACATCAATTTTAACTTCTTTATATAGCCTTACAGATTTTTTCCTTTCTTAAGAGTCCACTTTTAAATAGATTATTCTAATTTGTTAATTATAAAACCTGAATGAAGTATAATTAATTATATATATATTTTAACTGACGTATTTTTCTTTTTTTATTTAACTATACAAACTGAACTTTTCTAAAGTCTTTACTGATTCCTTTTTTTAAAAATTACGATATGATATTTTTACATTAATTGATAATTTCTTAAATTCTATATATTTCATAAATATAGATTTACCGTTATTTCTTCTCTGCATAGATATAACATTTTAAAACTTATTCCAAGGTTAAGAAGTTAAAAAGGTAAACATGAAAGATCCACCAGGATTTTAAATACAATATCTATATATAGTAAACATTGTATGCTTTTACTTAACATTCTATATTTATCATTATTAACTTTACAAATATTTTATTCATTTGAAATTCAACATATTTGATTCAAATACTTATTACCTATATAGTCATATATAATCATCATCAATACGGCAACTTTTGGTTTGATTTTAGAATTCCCAATTATTTTAGCAAGATATTTATGTCTTAATTATTTAATATTAAGTTTTTAATTTTAAACTCTAAAGTTTTCAATCTATCACTTGAACAATTTGTGTCATCACAAATAGTGTTTTCCAACATTATATATATAATTGCTAGCTTTGACTAAATAACCAAATGTTATTAATTTACTTTTCAGCACTTCTATCCTTATTAAATAACTATGCCAATGCAAAATGATCGTTGCGCAGCTCCAGATAAAAATAAAAGTAGCAAATCTAGAAACTTTTTAGGCAAGGGCAATAAATACAACCTATTTTATATATGATTTAATTCCTATTTACTACTTCTTTTGAAAACCATATAAATGAAGAATTACAAATCAAATACTCGTAATGTAATTAACTATAGTATTTACTACATTATATAAAACTTTCAAATTTGACTAAATAACCAAATACTATTTATTCAGTTTTCAGCATTTCTGTCCATATAAATTGCTTGTCAAAGCAAGATGCTCAAGTGCATTAAGCAGCTTCAAATATAAAAAATTAATAAATCTAGAAAATTTCTAATCAAAGATGAAATCCAATACATTCCTGATACAAACACAGCCTATTTTATTAAAGGCTTATTTCTTTCCCATATGAGAAATTTTATTTCTATTCTAAAGCAAATAAATCATTTTGCATCGGATATAATAGTGATCTAATAAAAATATAAAAATGCAGAAGATATATATTAAACATCTGTAGAATATTTACTAAACACTTGAAGTTTTTAAACTATTTTGTACGCATTTTGGTGTTACTGAATATATCAAGAGATTTTGCTAAATAATTTGTAAAGATATTAGATATTATATTTTGGCAGAAACGCTTCCAATTTTATCACTGACATAAAGTAACCATGCTACACATCTATAATCTAACAGCTTCACTTGTTTTTTCTCTGCTTACTTTCAATGTCTGCATTGAGATCAATAACATATTCCATTTGGCTTACTCCAAAACTATCTTTTATAATACAAACTTAAGTAATCAAAGGATTCTAGATAACAGCAACTTCTAAACTAGTTTCTGGTGTCTTCAATAAAAACATTGGATTTGCACAAACATATTATAATCTATAATCTAGTTTAATTTTCTGTAATAGTTTGCACTCAAATATATTAAAACATTTAGAAATGATTACTAGAAATGTCAATGTTTCTTTAAAAAGACTAATTCAGCTTCTACATAACTGGGATTTCTGATTTTATGACTACAATGCAAACACTGAAAATGGTCAATAATGAAAAACTAGTCTAGATACGAATATTATAGAACTACTATCTGATATTTAGTGATTACTCACGCTTACAACAATGACTCTGGAGTGCTCTCAAGTTGCAAAAGTAAATGTGTGTCAACAGACCAACTCTGAATACAAAACTGGTGCTAAAGAGTCTACAAATATTATATTAACATAAGATTAAAGCATAAAAAAAAATTGAAGATGCTCTATAAATTCTAAAAACATGACAAGATCATAAAATCAATTAATATGACTTCAATTTGCTGAACTGATACTATAAAATATACTATTATAAATTTATTAAACGCACATTGATTACGTAAGTAATATTTACTGAGGCTATAACCTCGACAATATGCGTATAAATGCGATAGCAGGGACCTCTACAGGTGTTTTAACCACAATCTTACGCTATGGACTATTGTAAATTCAACAATTTTATTAATCAAGATATATAAATTGAATGACCAATAATGAACTTCCTAAAAAAGTATTTCATGGTAACTTGAACATAAATTTTCATGGGAGAGATAGACCTCATCTATATTATAAAATCATCTCAAAAACACTCTAAAGTCAAATATTAATGGGAGAATATAGTCACAGAGAAAAAAACAATAGACTGTAATATATTTATTTAGCATATTAAAATTCAACACCAATCATTCTTAAACAATCAAAACAGATTATTCCAAGTTATATAGAGTAAAGAAGATAACAGAAATCGGATAAATTGGATATACCTTGTAAATATATACCATAGCTTATGGTCTTCCACACTCACAGTTTGGAGAGTCTATAAAATCCTACTTGTGCAACATATAACGACAGCTATTCTGGCCTGTTCAAAGTCTTCTTGGAAGAAAAAAACCAAGATTTCTCAAATTTTTTCAATTTCAGGTCAAAACCCTGATGAAAGTTGAAGTTTGGCGAGGAGAATTTCAATGAAGTCTAGTGGGCCCAGTTGGCTAAATCCACCTATCGTCACCTGCTTGTAATGCAACCTGGGGTCTTGCTTCCATTTATTATATATTTTTAATGTTGGAATAAGATGTGAAAGACAAAGTGATATCTTTAGTACCAGACTTCAACTCATGGACCCCTGATCACATCAATACACCATATTTCTTTAATGGATTGTAAGATAAGATGTTGAAATTTTTCGGAAAGATAAGTTTGCTGCAGAAGTAATTGAAAGACAGCAACATAAAATATCAAATAAATAGAAGGAACCAGCCTCTTCTATATGTGAATGTAGTTGTGCTTCATGGAGTGGTTTATATAGGCATTACAAAACTCATTTCTAGTATATTTATTCCAACTGATTTTTAATTGACACTATTCTCTTCCAAATATTTTAATAATAATATACACTAACGAAATTTCACGTAATTATTATTATTATTATTATTTTAAAAAAAAAATTCTAACAAAGATGTAATTATTATTACTTCAGTTATTTTGAGCATGCCCGGAAAAAATTATATAATCAGATAAGGTGCTTTTTTTGTTTGTTTAATAACTAAAATATGAACATTAATTTTCTTAATTGGTATAATAAAAAAAAAAAAGATAATTCTGTCAGATTCAATAAAATACAGGAGGGGGGGGCTTTTAAAATAAATTATTACATTATCATTTATTTATTAAATAATTCCGTTTCTACTAAGTAAGAGCAAATATCTACTATAAAAATTTATTTTATACTTTAAATTTTATAAAATTTCTGACATAAAATTAGATTAAATTTTTCATGTTAAAATTTCATATTAAGTTAAATTCAAGAATTAGAAAACATTTCTCAGGATCATGTAGACATGCGCGCGCGCAGATACAATTAATTCGAAAGCAGTACTTTATTTCAAGGGCAACTTTCTATGCAGGTTTGATCTGGAATTAAAATCTACCACTGTTCTATTTTACTAGAAATCAATCCAAGATAAATAAATAAAAAAAGTCACAATGTCAATTGAACTTTTTTACGTAATTTAGTTAAAGATAATATATATTTTATCACTGTTAAATAGAATGAGAAAACTTAATTATAAAATAATACGGAATACAAATGAACCGAACACTAACTTCTAAAAATAGATCACTACTGCACTCCAGAATGTTTTAAAAATTGCTACATCTTTTAAAATCTGATCTACAAATCATTGCATTACAACAGGTGCTCTTTCATATCTCATTATTTGCGTCCTATTTTCTATCTATAAATAATGTTATCATTGATTTATTATAACTACGACTCCCCCCCCCCCATATGTCATAGCATCGTCCGGGAGGCGAACCCACAACCGTCTGCAACCAACTACTCGCTTGCAAGGCGGCTGCGATGACCTCTCGGCTAACAACTTGACATAACTACGACTTTTTAGAGCTAGTTTCTAATAAAATAAAACCTTTAAAATTCACTCTATAAAATTACCTATTTTAATATATAATTTAACGGAAAGTAAACACATACACATAATGAATATATCTATAACACATGTAAACAATATTACACTCATATGCTAATAATTAGATTTGAGCATGATAACGGGCCCTGTGATGTTAATGTCAGAGCATTGTACAGAGTGAGGTGTTTTTCATATCACAAAGTGATTAAGAATTTCTTTTTCATGTAGTTAGTCTATAACAAGCCCAGATGGGCATCCATTATTGTTTAGTAAATTGATATGTTGCTATTATTTGTTAACGTTCTCGGGCTAATCTTGGTTGGCCAGGTCTACTGAGTGTAAAAGCAGACAATTAGAATGTTATACAATGCAGTCTTCATCACTGGTGCGAAGTGCATGTGTCATAATCTGATGTCAAGCTCATGGTTTATCTTTAATTGTATGCCTTGTTGATTACTTGAAACGATAAAAAAATAAATCCATTTAAATACATATAGGATATTAATAACAAAGTGTTTAAACGCAATGCCGTAATAATACTTCAGATACAGCTGAATTTAAAAATCAACACTTAGAATATTTCTTTTAATATTAGAATCCAAAATATTTAATTTTAAACATTATTAGTTACATCAATATTAATATTACTTAATCTAGCTTACAAAGAAAACTTTGTTCAAATATAGATTTATTTTGTCAATAATTAAAATTTTCTTTAAACCTTTCTTAGGTTTCGATAACAGCTCACATTCTTCTTTCAATTATTTCAAAGAACATCTGTCTTTCTGTAATTGCTGACCAAATTCTGGATCTGCATACTTTCCCATTTATATTTCCACAAATATCGGGAGCAATTACAACATTGGATGCTTACTGTTTAAAAATAACTTTTTTTTTTGTGTCAAAGCGTCGGGCGGGAATCGAACCCCGGGACAACCAATGCTTGAATAAAAAATAACTTTTATAAAATTTTTTAAATCAAACAGACTACAAGACTAATAGATGCTTTTAAGATTTTAGAATTTTAATTAACTAAGGGATAATATAGTTTGAATTTAAATTTCAAGTAAAAAAAAACATTCTTAAAACTTTTTCCAATTATATATATCTGAGAACATAAGTTTAAATAAAAGGTCTTGTGTTTGAAGTAAAATTTCTAGATTTTGTTAATGGTTTTTATCCGTATGAAGGTCAGGAAAAAAACAGAATATAATTTATCCCAATTTTTTAAAATCTGTTACCGATACATTTTGAAGTGTGTAGGATAGCACAATATAGATAGTTACTTGGATGGCAAATTAGGTTGCTTTAGAGTTGGCTAAGCTGAAAAACTTTTTGAAATTTTTTTAAATATTTAAAGACTTACTGGCTTCAATCCAAATTTTTAAAAACTAAGTCAGAGATACAGCAAGCTAAGCTCTATTCAATTATATTGTTAGGAATTTCTCTGCTTTATTTTATTTAAAAAATCAACATTTGAGTATATTTCTCATACTATTTTAGAATATTTATGCACCGTATTTGTCAAAATTTTATTCTAGCAGATATGATATCTGCAACCATCCACAGTTAACCATGTAAAAATGTAAGAAATTAGTTCGTTCAGACAAATGACTTCACTCATATTTTGTTTTTGAAGCCTATATATACATATTTATCTATTTGTCCACTAAAGAAATTAGAATAAAAGTGATAATGTATCTTTCTGTTGCAAAACTGAGTACCAGAATGATGTCCAAGTGTATTTTGGCTACATCACTAAACTAAAAAGCCGTTAGAGCAGGTAAAATTTACGATAGAAAAAAATTCAATTTCTAGCAATATTTTTGCCATTGCAAATGCAGTGCTACTTTTCAGAGGAATATCATTGGATTAAATAAATAAATGAAATATTCATGTCAAAAAGTTATACAATATTCAAACACTGGAAATGACAGAATTGAGTATCAATTTAGATATCTTCAGCTCTTGGGTCCATCATTCTATCACTGTATTAAAATGCACAGGGCACAACAATGGTTTATTAAATTTCACAGAATCTGATGACTGAAGTTCCAATAAATATACATTCGAAAATAAAATTTTTTATCAGGAAAAAAATTGTTATTTGAATCAGACATTTTCAGAAGAGGATTTGAACCCAAAACAATCTACTATAATCAGATAATATGCTAACCAAAGTGATTTTCAATGTCAAAAAATTATATATGAAAAAACTGGAAAAAAAAGAGCTTACAAAATAGAACATCAGCTTTTGCTTATACACCTGGGTCTCGTTTTACGCGATAGATAGGCTCCTCAGAAAACACGCGCAAACGAAATCGCGCAAAAATAGACGTAGCTTACATTGAAAAAGGGGGGATGCGGTCTGTGATTTTTCAAAATTCGCATAAAAGCAAAGCACCAACGTAAAATTACTTTAAAATTCGCGCAAAAAAAATATAAGGAAATAAAATATGACTAATAAAAAATTTCAAATTAAAAAAAAAATTGATACAAGACAAACTTTTTTTAACTATAATATTTAATTTTATTCAAAATAATATATTTTTATGCATAATTTACAGTACAGTAATTTACATTTTTTATACACATTTTAATTATTATAGCTATTTGCCGAAATACACGTTCGTTTGCAAACAACTAGCGCCAACTTCACACTCATGTTGCAACAGTGGTTTTCTGGTGACAACGTAATTAGTAATTAATCTTTGAGACGATGATTTTATTAATTGTTTATGAAACTAACAACTAAAAATTAAATTCTTATTTTTGTCTTTAATTTTCAATTCGGTTTAAAAATCAAATTTCACATTAATTTCAAGTCGCAGTAAGTAATTTTTAAATTGTTAATTACAATTAAAAATCAGATTTTAATTTTTAATTGTCAAATTTAATTATGCCCACTGCTATTACTGACCTTTTAAAAATAAACTTGTGGACACTAAATGATTAATAATTGATTATGTTCTTTTTTAAAAAGCAAAAACAGAATGTGATTTAAAATGCAAAATTAACACGTACAATGTTTGAATAAATTTACATTATAATCTTGTAAAATTTAATGTGTGTATACATAAAATGTGGGAATTATGATTTTAATTTCATTATTGCATAAAATCTTACTATTATAAAGCACTGAAAATATTGAAATTACTAAGATGAAAGTCGAATTCCAATAATGTGCTATTACTTTCAATATAACGTAAGTGCGCGAAATTTATTATTTAAAGTAATAGCGCATTATTGGAGTTCATACACATGGGTCTCTTTTTACGCGGACTTATTTAACACACTTCCGGTGAAACACGAATCACGTAACTTCAAAATCATGTTAAATAAGTCCGCGTAAAAAGAGACCTAGGTGTATATATATACGACTATTGATATGAAACAGTATTGACGAGATATTAGTCTAAAGGATGCGAACTTTATATAACAATTACCCAAAATGATCCACATTCTGAAGTAAAGCAGTGAGCAGATAAAAAATTTCTCAAAAAATGTTTCCCCCCTTTTCTCTGTATGTATAATGAAATTAAAACAGGCTTCAAAAATACTATAAATGGAAGTCCAGAGTAGGAAGAATTTTTCATAGAACAAAATGCATCAGGTTGTTACAAGTTTTTTTTTTTTTTTAAAAAAAAAAGATGTAGAAAAATTCCTAACAAAGTAAGCAGGCAACATTTTAATGAAATCTCAATCGTCTTCATCAAAGCTAATGCGGTGATGAAAACTGTTGCAATAGTTTCCAAAATAATAGCATGTGCACTTTAGTCTTTTCATACAAAGCTTTTATTAATTTCATTCATTTTATTATAATCATGAGAAATTCTTCCCATCATCGAAGACTTCAATATGGTGATCCTTAAAAACTGTTTTAATTTCTTTTAATTATTAAATGCTCTCATTGAAATAAACACAAATATCAACACATATATGTTGTACATTAAAAATGGAAAACAGACTTATGACTAAATAATTCTCTTAGCAAAAATAATCCAAGCAATAAAACAAATCACTTAATAATTGTCAATGATTACTCTCTTCACAACCATATAAATATATTATACTTCCATAATAATAATGATAAAAATATATACATGAATAAATATTTGGATTTGCTGGTCCATAGAGAAAACAGAGGTCTGCATTATAGTATGATAGTTAAACCCCTTGAGATCCGAGGCTTTACTCACCCGAAATCCATGTCACCTACTGCACATAAATTCGCAGGGCTCAATGCGTTTTTATTTAGAAATCAAAATTTATGTAAATTTGAAGCCGATAGAAAGACCAACATCGCAATTTATATAAAAGATTTGCTTAGCGTAGGTTTCAGCTACAGATCAATTGCAAAGAAAATTAAGCAATTTCACAGTAAACTAATAGCTAACCACAAAAATAAGGATAAGCCTCAAATTACACTCCCTTATATTCCCAAAGTATCACAACAGATAATAAAGACTTTAACTGGGGAATTTAAGGTTGGTTTTCGTACTCCCCTAATTCTAACAGACTCATTAATAATTCAAAGGATAGAACAGACCCATCTCAAACACCCCAGGTGATTTACAGCATGTCATGTCCACAGGCCGGATGCAAAGCCATATACTATGGGGAAACTAAGGCCACTGTTCACAACAGAGCTGCTCCCTTGTATACCTATAGAAGAGCAAAAAAAACAGCATAACTTTTCAATATTTCTGGAACATGAAAAGCAGACTGGCCATGTGTTTAAACCAGGCAACCCCAGGATTGTATGCCCTGAAACCAACGACTGTAAAAGAAAGATCAAAGAGGCGTACTTTATTGTTTGCGACAACAATTCTATCAATAGACGCGACACGTGTTTTTCCATTTCGAAAAAATGGTCAAACTGATTTGCATTTACATTTGCATATTTGTTATTTAATAACACTATGTAAAGATTTATTACTTTCGTCGGCCATGAATATGAGGGCAAACCTCGAAAGCACTTGTCCCATTTAATAGTTTTAAGCGAAATTTGTTTTGTTTATTTGGAAGCTTCTTCGTCAGCGAGTAAATCGTTTTTAGGCTATACATGAATGAGGAAAAAATAAGTATTTAAATATGCAGCTCATTCCTTAATATTTCAGCCAGACTGGTTTTCTTCGGCTTCAAAGTAAAGCCAATCTCAGGCCAAACTATTAATATATATTATTCTTATGTGTTAAATTAAGTATTTTCAAGGATTTTTACTTTGATAAAGAATGGAAATGACGAGATTATATCCATGTAATTTAGAGATAACTTAATTTTTTTGATGTTGCCAGGAAACAAAGTTTTCCCTATAAATCTATATAATAGTCTTTTTGTCTTGGGTTTATATGAAGTAAAAGGAGATCCTCTATTTTAAAATCAATAATTTAAATCCAGATAGCTATTATAAATATATATATAGCATTTAAGAAGTGCTATTTAAATAAGCCTGCCACTTTTATGACATTACTTTGAATTTAAGATGGCCCTGAATTTAAGAAACAGTCGAATTTTAAGCTCAGAAAATTGGAAAAAAAAATTTAAAACTATTTTATTGAAAAACAAGCAACATTTTTATTTACTTAAAAAGAAACTAATATACATACAATAAGCTCACCTAATTTGTTGTGGATCTCTCTGATATATTTTCACTTTAACATCTTCATTTTTAGTATTTGAATTGTCATTTTCACTATTTCATCAGGATACAACATCCTTAATGTCATTTAAACAGTAATACGACATTTTAAGAAAGATTTTTTGATAATTTTTTAAGGGATATCTTTCCAGGACTGCAAAACCCATTGAGCTATTGCAGAGCATGAAGCACATTTTATTTTACCAGTTGGTGTTAAAGGATGATCTCGATTTAATCATGCTTCTTAATGGGTTCTTATTCTATCTGTAAAGGGTTTGTTAATAGACACATCAAGTGGTTGAATTTTACAAGTCATACCTACTGGTATTATTACCAGATCACAGTTTTTTGAATTTATTTTAAGCTTAATGTCATCCAGTTATATGGTAAATTGCAATCATAATTTCTTTGTCAATTTGCTTTCACACATAAAGTAAATTTTTTGTATTAAAACCTGAATCATTCTTCTAAAATAATTAATATTTTCACAAATTTTCTGGAAAAAAATTCTAAAATGTACGTTTTCATTTTGAAATTTAAAACAAAAATATCAGAATTGTCAAAATTATTGAGACACTCTCTCATGCAGAGAACAAGAAATAACCAATAAGGAAGAGTCTTGGAAGGGAGTTTTTATCACATTGTTATAAATTTAAATCTTATTGACTTATTAGTTGTAAAAAATTCTAAAAGTTATTGAATAGTTTTCTCGATAAAATTGGCAAAAATACATTTTCAAAGTAAATCTTTTTGATTTACTGGTATTAGTTGTAATAAAATTCTAAATGTTATTCAGTAGTTTTCTCCATAAAGTCAGCAAAATAACGTTAAAAGTAGAAAGAGTTAAAGCTATTTACAAAATTAATCCAAAAAAATTGACATTCAATACTAAATATTTTTTATTTTGATTTAAAAAGAATTAATATGCTATTTTACACAGGGACATCAATCATAAATCTAGTATCTGAACCTACCCTGACACCTCTCTGAGAAATGCCAAAGCACAAAACCATGTTCAGAGGTTTGGGGAGGGGTTCCTGACAGAGATATTTTAAGTGCTGGCTCTGGCTAAGCATTTATCACAAAGCTTGTAGAGGAATTGGCAATCCTCATTGTTTATAACTTACAAGCTTAAGAGATAGGGTCATGTGATCTAGGACTTATTTTGACTAGTTAAACATTTTTGTTTTAAATTTAAGATGCACTGCTCTTTTACAAAATTTAGAAAAAAAAGCCTCTTAAATTCAAAGTAATATGGTAATTCAGCTGGCCATCCAAAATTGACTGTTAAAAATTAAACGAAGCATAAGAAAACTTATCTTCATCCATAGACATAAAATCCCTCATCAATTAGTAAATAATCAAAATAATACGTTGTTTATTTTATTCATACATTATTCTTCAGCACTATAATTTAAGAAATTAACCCCATTGATGGACTATTTAAAGCTAACTTTTATTACTATCTAACATTCCAGATTCGTTATAGTGAACCCAATACTCTAATATGGTGCATGTTTGAGTGTTATTTTACAATAGATATATATGTACACACAGAAGAAAAAAAACAGCAATGCAATTGGATAAAAAGAATACTGTCGTATCATAAAGGTAGTACATATTATCGGCTTTAAATGTATGTTAAATTACTACATAAAAAAAATAAATAAATCTATAAGTGATCTAAATTGTATGTATAAATAGATCAAAGTGTAGAAAAAAAAGATTATGGGACATATATAAATGATTTGACTTTTCTATTTAAAAGAAAAAACTTTTTTTTAGTAAATTTAATCTACAGGTTAAAGTTTAAAACTGAGTCTCCAACTGAGATTAAAGACCATTCTAAAATAACAACATTCAGATAAGCAAAATCTTTTCTTCCAAGTACTATAAAATCTTATTCATTTTTTAACTTTTCCGAATACTGCAGATCTTATCATTTTCCTGCTGATTCTCTTAAAACAAAGATATAGTGATCAACTATTAATACTACACTCATGATTTATCTTTTTCTGACATTTTTAACTCTTTTTTTTTTTTATTTTAAAAAAAAAAAAGATAAAATAACTATTTATTATATATTGATTCAAGAAAATTGCAAGGGAAACCATAACCTTTTTATTAAAATAACAACATGAAGGGGAAACTGAAAACAAACCTTTTTTAAAAAAAAAATACTGCAATACAAGTAAAAAAACTATAAAATTGAAAAGTAAAAAGCATCACGCGTCATTTTACAGAAAGTCAATTCTCTAATAAACATTAAAAAAAAAAAAATTCTTAAAAAATAATAAAGTTACAATATAATCATTCTTATTCACCTTATAATAATAGGAATTATTTGCCATATAATGACTCTTGTACATACAATTCTCTATCAAGGTTTTAAGTGATTAGATAGAAAATAAACTATATATGTATATAACTCCAATGTGATTTACAAACGGTCAAACTTTTGGAAGTCATAACTATGATATTACTTACTTTAGTTAAATACAATACTGATTATTATTACTGCACATATAGATATATATGTAAGGGATTCGAACTCAGACTTTCACCCAACCCTCAACTCTCCAAGCTATGATATTACCCACCTGATCACATACAATACTGATTATTATTACTCACTTATTAAGCTAGAGATTAGCATATCATTCCAGTTTCAGATTAAAAACTTAAGTATTACGTAATAATCAATCCAATTTTATCTGTTCTTTGCCATGTGTGATATCGTTTTTAAATATACTTTAAACTTTCACTTCACTGCACATTCTTAAAACATGTAAAAATTATAAATGACATCCAAGATGAATTTCATGATAAAACAGCATTCTTCAGTTGGCCTAGCTCACAATTTCTTACACATGAATTCATCATCCAGTATTTATGAATAATCAAATTATAATTTGATAGAATTTCTGCACTCACATATTTGTAAATCAGTAACTGACAAAAAGCCTTAAAAATGATTGATAAATTAAAACTACAAAAAGAGATTCAGACATTTGCAAATCATGGAAACTTTAGATCTTTTTTTTATTGATGCATTAAAAGCAACATATAGATTTAAAAAACATTATTATAATCCTATTAAATCTGCAATAGCACTCATAAATATTGACAAAAATATTTCAAACAGATATTTTGATCTACTCATTTAGATTTGGACAAAGTTATCCAGCTTCCTGAAATCAACACAATTCTTTATAATCTTGAAAATAGAAAGGCCGCAAGTTCTAATGAAATACTTTTGAAATCCAACATGATGGTTATATATTAGCTTCGAAACTATTAAATGTTTTTTAAAAACACAGCATATGGAATAATGAAGTTGTGCTGTCTGATGTTAAGGATGCCTTTACTGTTCCAAATTTTAAAAATAAAAAGGATAAGACTGCAATAAAAGATACTTACAAGGACCTGATGAATAGACTGCTTCCAGGCATCAATGAATTGTTACCAAAGATTCAATGTAGTTTTCAAGAATCAAGAAACAAATTTCTATAGGCATGATTATTGCCACTAAGCAAATATAAAAAAAGTATCAAAAACAGATGAGTCATTAACTGAAAAGTCTATGGTAATGTTAGAGTTGGTTGTCCACTAAAGTTTATTCATTTTCCACAACTTCTCCATGTTGAATGAGTGATTGAAAATCTGAAGCATTTGAAATCAAAAGTGGTATTAAACAAAGATATGTACTTGCCCCGACATTGTTTTCAATTTTTATGAATCTAGTCTATGAAACTTTCAGATTAATGAAACAGGGATACTACTGCAACTTAATTAGCTTTACGCACAGTTGTTATTTTAATTAATTTAGTATATAAAAATGAGATTTGGATACACTAATTATATAATGGGGCATTAGAAAAGTTTAATTTAAGGAAGATTTGAAAAATTTTAAATATATAATGACAAGATATCAAGACCAATCAATAAGTTGTTCAGCTTGCTTTGATATTATGGAATTCGTTAATGCAAAATCACAACTTCATTGGATTAGATTATGTGAAATAAAGGAAAGATATGAGATATCCTAAAATTATGTTTTATTGTCAACATAAGCATACTTTTCATGGGATATATCCTGTTTGCATTATAAAAGTTATCTCTTATTTTAATGAAGTGGAATGCTAATTGTTTTCAATGGAAACATAAGGCAGAGAATCGAATAGTATTTTCTGTAGAAATTAAAAGATAGCATCGTAAAAAAAACTCCAAAATTATGGACTAGGCTATTCCATACATGGACATATTTCTAACTCAGATTAGTCATTATAAAACTCATCTTTAGTATTGTATTATTATTAAAAAAAAACTCTGAAATAAGCTAACTAAATAAATTGTACAAGACAGAGAAATTAGGATAATGATAGTTATATTACAGTATCATATAAAAAATACATTAATAAGGGAAAAGGAAATAGAAATAGTATAATGGGAATTCAAACAAATTACACTGTTTTAAAATGTAAAACCTAGAAGTGATTATAAAAATTTTTCTCATAAAAAACTGATATGGCAATGACTGAAAAAAATATTTATTACCTAATAGATAAACTTAATACTACAACTTTATGCTATAAAATAGTCTGAAAATAAAAATGTACTTTTTTATATTTCAATGGATAATGACTATATTGGATGTATGACAAAGTAATTGTTTTGGTCACTTAACTCAGTCCTACTTCCTTTTTATGGAAATTACATAAATGAATTCTATTGATAAAAATGATATCAGTAAATAAATATTCAAATATAATAATATATACTACAGCTAATGTCTATACCTCCTGAACAACTTGTCAAAAATGTGAGGATTATACCCAAAATTGTGGAAAGCTAGATAAAATTATAAATGAACATTATGACATTATTTGTTTCATAGAAATACATCCTTAATGAAGAATTGTGTTTGATATGTTTTTAGATGTGACAAATCTATAGCTTCTAAAGGCGGAAATATATTTGTTATATCAAAGTAATGTTATTAGTAAGCTTATCTACATTCCAATTTTTTATTTGATGCAGTATGGATTGAAATTCGATTAAATAATTCTAAATGTCATTAAATATATATATATTTCTCCTAATACTTTGCAAAAATCTTTGAAATCACATCTAAAAACATTTCTTAGTTTATATAAACATAAGCAGTAATTGTGGCAAACTTGAATATTGCATATTATAAAACAAAGTTAGGCAAAAGAATTTTAAATCTAATCATTTCGCATAATTAAGTGTTTGAACTTTAAATCAATATGTACAGTAACCGTGAATATATTTTAGATTTAGTGACCACTAATCATTAGGATACGGAACTTTGAATATTCGCTACCTCATCATTTTGTGCTATAAATTGAATTGTCATTAAATATAAAATTATCAAAATTTAAATTGCTCACTAAAATAAATTATGCTTCAGGGGAGTAATTAAATATTTTAACTCAGAAAAATATAACAATAATGCTTTAAAAGCAGCAGAAATATTTCAAAGATATTTATTCCAAAAAAAAAAACCACATTAATTCTTCTAAATATCATAAAATGATAAAGTTTTTAAATAACTTTAAAAATTATCAACTGTTGATTAAAAAAATGAGAAAAACAGTAGATTTAATAAAACATTTATCTAAAATGTGTGTCCCACTAAAGAAAGTACATTAATTACTGTTTTACTAATAATCTTACAGAAAATAATAATTTAACAAATATAATTAATCTAATTGTAGATGAGATTATTAATATATCTAGATCTTTGAAAAATAAAAGAAATATTGTAGGTGACAATATACATAAATTCATTTAAAAAGATTTTATTGAGTTTTCAGCTCCAATTCTAACATATATTTAATTTACCTTTAAAAACTTCTATTCTTCCTGATTGTTGGGAAATTAAAAAAGTAGTCCCAATTTATAAAACAGGGGAAAAGTCAAATCTATTTAATTTTAGATCCACCTGATTTATTGCCCCAATTTGTGCTAAATTAGTGGAAAAAACAATTTATAATAGATGCACATCAATTAAAAAATATTATTCCCCTTCTACATATGGTTTTCAATTAGGAAGATCTATTGAAACAAACTTGCTATATATATTATATATTACGTCAATGGTGCCAACTAGTGACAATCTTTGCACAACAGGTCATATTAAAAACATAAATTATAAGTATTTTCTCAAAACTTTTTCCATCTTGAGTGGTGAAGGCCAGAAGGTAAGCCTTTTTTTTGTATTTTTAGTAATAAACATACAAAATGATCAAAGGTATTGATCTCTTTGACCGGGTAGCACAGCGGTCAAGCCCAATTACGAGATCGCAAAGCGACTCTAACGTAAGGAAAGCTCTAAGTAAGCTTTACAC
The DNA here is from genome assembly GCA_028023455.1 of Epiperipatus broadwayi. Lineage (NCBI taxonomy): Eukaryota > Metazoa > Onychophora > Udeonychophora > Euonychophora > Peripatidae > Epiperipatus > Epiperipatus broadwayi. The sequence continues at coordinate 223,959 of JAQFVV010000451.1, forward strand.
AGGCCCTGAAACACAAGGAGTGGAAAGCATTCATACCAATATCAAACCTAGATTAATTGATCAGGAAGGTCCAAACAATAATAAACATTCAGTGAAAGTCTCTCAAAAGCAAAAAAACTCAGATATAGACCATAAACAAAGAAATACAATACCTATAAATTCAAATCAAAAGGTCGATACGATAGAGTCGACACTATTTCACAAAAAATCGGAGGAAAACACTGATTTACAAACTAAAACAACTAAATCTAAGTCCTTCCATGAAATCAAATCAAAAAATGATCAAAATCAAAGTGAAATATCTAAAATAAAATTACCTCAAACAAAAAATCAAACGCTTACTTACGAAACTGAAAATCCAAAAAAATACTAAAAATGCAGGTAACGTTTCTTCGGAAGCAGCCACGTTTCACCATAAAGAAACTTTAAATGAAGAAAAAAGCAATAAAGAATTATTATTTGAGTTCCACAGTGGAGAAACAAATGGAAAAACGAAGTCCAAACCCCATACTGACAAAGGTCTTCCTCCGAATCAAAGATTAAACAAAAACTATGAATCCGATCACAATACAGAAAACTGCGAGTTTACACACAGTGGTCTAATAAATCCAACGCAAATGCAAAACCCACGAAACGAGCAAAATACATTCAGCACGGACTTTCCATGCCTTATGCCTAGTTTAAAAACAAACAATACACAATCTGGAAGCAACGCAATAACAAATCAAGCAGCAACCCATTGTGGCCAAGTACAAGCCACAAAAAATCTCTCCAACCAAACAAATTATCAAACTTACGCTACTGCACTCTGCAAGAATAGAGTCAAAACAAAAAATATAAAACCAGTTGAACAGACATCTCACGTCAAATCACTTGATTTTGTAGATGAAGAAAACTACACATATACCAATGAAGAAATGACATCTCAGGACATTCAAACATGCTTAAATAACTATGAAACAATTAGCAATGAATTCAACTCACGTATACCCCAATTTCTATTTAACTCCTTTCTAAATTACCATAGTGAACACCCCTTAATACTTACTACCACCAACGACAACTGTGATCTGTTTACCTTCCCTACGGATGATCTCTTTGAGCTTCTAAAAAATCACCAATTGGGGGATGCAATAAAAAGAATTTACCATCATCCAAACAGAAAGTACTTCATAATAGAATTTAATAATATATTACAAAAAGAGATATTCAAACGAAATCAAATTTCAATGAATTAGATCTCCAAAGACTCCTTGCCAAGTATGGTACCATCACAACCTTCAAGTATCTCAATGAAAAAAGGGCAGACCTTGAATTACCATCAAATAATGCAGCCTTCACTCTCAAACTTAATAAAGATTACTCTCCACTGGATATACCGTTAAAACTTAGAAAAAAAATGTCTTATCTACATCTCAATCAGAGGAGTACAGCTACAATGTTTCTCCTGTGGAGATTGTAACCACCTTATGAAATCATGTCTGAAACGGATGTGTGATGTTTGCAACACAAGGAAAACTAGAAACCACAAATGCAATCAAAGCTCCCAAAACTTACCACACTCTCCATATTCATCACCACATGAAGTTCTAGAGGAGGAGAAAGATCTGTCTATTGAAGTTGAGATGAGCACCTCACAAACAACAGAACAAGATATTACTGCTGAATCCACAGAAGCTTCCAAGGAGGCATGTAACACCCTTCAACAAACCTCATCACTCATGCTAAACCAACTTTCCAAAACCACTGTTGGAACATCAGGGATGGAAACACAGCAATTGCAACACATAATAAATAAACAACAGGAGTCTAAACAAACACACTCCATTCATACAACACAAATATAAATTCAAATTCCAAACAATAAAAGGAAAACTCAAGACTCTTCCGGATCGCAGTCAGATGAATTAAATAATTTAACCGCTGAATCAGATTACGAATCAAATTACCCTCAACATACCACAAACAAAGCATCCATTCAGAGAAGAAAAAAAGATCCAAACCAACTGAAACTCAAATCAACCGAGAACAAAGCACCCCGGAAGATACATTATTCACAAAATGCCAATTTCAAAAAACCACTACCACAAATCAAAGCAAGACAACCAGTGCACTAGACCAAACACAGTCAAATACAAAGTCTCCAGCCTTTAATAGCTTTCCTCAAGAAACTCAAGATCCAAATGAATAATCTATCCTAAAGGATAAGCTTCTTACGGATGAATAACCTCAACTCAAATCACATCATTTATCACTTAAATATGCAACTAAAAATAGGGGGAATTAATGTAAGAGGGCTGAGGGCTTAACTCCCTTGAGCGTGTCCATGTAATAAGAAGATGGCTCGGAAAAACAAACCTCCACATAGTATGTCTATCTGAGACAAAATTACACTTACAATCTGATTACCGAATTCAACAAATCATGCAACAATATGGCCTGTTTCAATATCTGCCCTCAACTATGGCCTCATCTGGAGTTGCTATATTAATCAACAAAAATGTGTCTTATCAAAAACTTAGAATTCTGTATCTCAGCAAAGAGCTACTAATAATCAATATACACATTGCCAATAACTCAATTAACATCATCTATCTCTACCTCAGGAAAGATAATGACTTAATACACTCAGTAATAACTAAAATCAATTCTATACTTTTGTCTGATGCCTCACCAATCATTTGCTTTGGTGATTTTAATATGTCGTATCACCAATTTACAATGAAACACCTTCATCTCTTTAGCAGAATCTTACTTTGTGGGGAGGGTTGCTTTCCACCTGATTCTTTCTCCTTCTATACAAAACATAAAAAATCCCTGATAGATCTGCTCTACTACTCATCTGAACTCCACTTTAATCTAAATGCAAAACTTCAAATAGTACCTTTCTCTGACCACCTGGCCATGTTAATCTCACTACATTTAGACTCCTCTACCATAACACAATCAAATCATAATAGCACCACAAGACTCTTAAATAAAGTAGCAACTCCAGAATGGATTTTCTCTGAGGCTTACATCCTTTTCAATAAAATCAAAATTCTCACACTTCCACCTCTTCAAGCATGGTCAACATTTGTAGGAATATTGAGCTCACTCATCGACCACCATACTAAGAAGACTAAAGAGCCGAATCAGCTATTAAATGAACTGGACACCATCATTCATAGATTGAGCATACTCTCCCCCACAGATACCAATATACAAGACATCTTGGATCTCAAAATCCAGTACCACAACACTCAAAAGATACTTGCTCAATATATAGCCACAAAAAGATCAAGATTTTTCTAGCAAACAAGCACAATTGGACTCGCAGTTGCATCAGATGGGCACTGGCAGCAACGAGGCGGCCTACACCACTGATGATCTCAGTAGATCAAAACTGTTACAGTGGTCCAGCGATGTTCTCCAAAATCCATAATCACTTTAAACAAAAATTACAAAATCATATCTTTAAAACAGGTAACATCTGGAAAGATGCAGGCAACTTTTCCAACCATAACATTACAGAAAATCAAATACTCCAAAAGCTACTTGCATACCCGGAAAGCACACATCCTGGACTCCATGGAATACCCAGTTTGTACTTCTCCACCTCAGCCATTTCACCATACCAATACTGAGGATGATGATTGACGTGCTTGCTGGCGACTTCCAAAATATTCCAGATCTGTATCCAGTGGCATTGGTCCCATTTTTGAAAAAACAAGCAAACCCATCCTGTCTTACTAACCTACGTCCCATTTCAATGATACCTCTGCTTATAAAAACAACCGAATCCTTAGTCAAAGATCAAATACAAGACCAGCTGTACACACACATATCACCACATCAATATGCATCAATATGCACGCAAAGGCTCATCAACCACCGAAGCTGTGCAATGCTTCCTCCTGATAATTGAACATGTTAGACTAAGCAGAAAGTCAAGGCCCCTAGCTATCCAATTAGATTTCTCCTCAGCATTCGACACAGTAATCCCCTCAGTCCCTTTTCAAATACTGCAAGAGTACCAAGTGCCTCAAGTATATATCAGAATAATTGCCAACTTGTTTTTAAATAGATCGATATTTACCTCTCTAGATGGAAAGTTGTCTACTGGGTTCAGACCACATCTTTTAATCCCCCAGGGCTCGCCTCTGGCTACACTCTGTTTCATAACATATATAAATCCAATGCTAAAGGATATTGAACACAACATGCCTGGAATATATGTTCCAGCATTAAAACAACAAATTAATCACATCTCATATGTTGATGATGTCACTATCTTCCTTCCTGATAAATCACATTTGCAAACACTACTGAAAATCATCAATAAACATACAAAAAAATTAAACCTTCAAATCAACAACAGTAAATCATCAATATGGAAAATTAAATCTGGAACTATAATTCAATCAATATTCACATCAAAACTTCAACACTTCTTAGGCTTTCCTATAGCCAAAACTAAATTCGCCATGACCAAAGAAATCCAAAACACAACCCTCGAAAAAACCAAGAAAATAGTGAAATCACTTTTTGGGATCTCACTGTCACTTCCAGGCAAAGCTACATTGCCCAATATGCTAGTGTTCTCCAGACTAAACTATTATCTACCAATTATTAAATCCACCAAAACCTTTGAAAAGGCAGTCAACTCACTATGTTCTGAATTACTATGGAAAGGAAAGGTTGTCACCATAAGAATTGCAAAAACACAAATGCCCAAAGAACTTAACGGCCTTGGTCTTCACTCAGTTTCCACAATATACCTGCAAAAATCATTAACAGCACTGCGTGCCTTCTCCCTGAAATCTGCCCACCTGAATATAACACTAACTATTCCACCCACGGACACTCCACAACCTAAAAGTAGCATATGGATGACACAAATATGGAATCATGTCAACAACTGCATTAGCCCAACACAAAACACACTTGATAGCAAAAAGTCATATTGGGATGTGTACAAACTCAAGATCAACACTCCTATAACAATACCAAGCACTCTTGGCTTCAACAATAGAATCATGATTAAGAAAGCAAAATATTGGTTCTTAGAACCGAAATATATAGACTTTATTATAAAATTAAATCTGGGCTCACTACCCACCAGCCATTTTCTAGTGTGGAAAAGGGGATTTACCAAAATTAACTCTCGATGTCAATTGTGTACTATGGAGGATGAAACAATCCAACACATCTTTCATAACTGTCCGATACTCAGCTCACTAAAAACATTTATCAATGATAAAGCCAAAAAACAAAATGTAGACTTGTTTTCGATTCGACAATCAATCAAGAACGGAAATTTCTCAAACATCAGACTCTCAATCTTTCTCTCCTTTGCAATCTGGCTAACCAGATGCAAACATGTAATCAGTAATATGACAACCAATATCCTGGATACCTTCAAAACATTGATTAAGAGCATCAGCATTAGAGACAGAATGTTAGCTCCAGACAGGCTGTATAAAGAAACATGGTCCAAAGTCATCCTAATAGAAGAAGAAGAATCATAGAATTTACGTCATCTCAAGACTCCACGATACAGTAATACAGAGTAGTTTTCTCGAGCTGTTGTTAAAAATGTAGTTCATGTATAAACAAAGTCAATAAATTTTCTTTTTTTTTAAAAAAAAAAACTTGCTATATATATTAGATATTACAGCACAAGTTACCGACTTCCAAAGTCAGATAAAACTGGTTTATCAATTAAAACTTGTAAACCCTCTTCTCATCAACAGAAAGAATTGTTCATATCAATTGAGAATTTTCTTTTAGGATTAGTTATAAATGTGGAATTCCCCAAGGACGTACTTAAAATCCTTTTTTTTTTGCTATTTACATTTCTAATCTGGAATCTGTTATAAAGTATTTCATGTTATGCAGACAACATTAAGATATTTTTAAAGATACAATAAATTAATGATCATAAAATTATATAAAGTAATGATAAGGTTGGTGTTATGCAAACAATATGTAAGAAAACATAAAAAAGGTAATTCAATATCTTATTCAAAGAAAAGTAATTTGTACTAGGCAAGATTGTTGTATTAATTGTATCAAAATAAGTAAAAGTTTTAAGCAACAATATACGGATCTTATTTTCATTACTAATTTAACATTTAAATAATAGTTAATAAGTCTTAAAAATATAGCATAATTTTAAGATTTAATATTCAATTTAAATGAGAAACATATTACTTTCTGATACTTTAATTGTATCTGTTCTACATTATAAAAAATTACAAAGATTACAGGACAAATATAAATGGTATATATAATAAAAGATTGGCAATAGACAAGTCAACCTTATTTAAATTACTATGTAGCATTGTACCATTAGAATATACAATTACAACCATCTCAGTTTACGATTTCAACTTTTAATTGTAGATTTTGCAATTATTTTATTTACCAAATTTGAAAAAATCTACTAATTCACATTACAATTAGAAGAATATAATAGCTTGTTTGTAAGGTTAATATACTGTCCTTAAGCTATATACAGTTTAAAAACAAGATTTAATCCATAATTAAACTGATGTTATAATTATTATTGTATGTGCTAATGTGAATAATGTATATTAATTTTGTTGTATTGAAATGTACTAATTTTGTAAATTCTTGTGGCCACTTTTTGTCAGCTTACAAATAAAATAAACTGAATTGAATAATAACTATTAATTATTATTTATTGTCTTTTTATTTTATTTTTCATCATGTTGGCTACTATAAACCTGGGTCAACTGGAGAGTGCTGGTTCAGTATAAAATGCATTTGAGGGGAGGAGGAATTCAATTTTTTCAATCTTTTTTTAAATTTCTATAATATATAGTGGAGTGGGAATTTTAAATATATCTGAAAAAGCAATTATATATACACACACACAATGAATATTAAACATAAATGCCAATAACAAACTGGTTATCATATCGAAACCATATTATCACAGCCAATGTTTAAATAAACCAATTGAAGAATATCAGCAATTTGTTTTTAAGACAACACTCAAGTTTAATTTGAATATAGCCATGACAATAAATTTTTGACATTCTCATAGATTATTTAACATTAATTGTGTTAATGTGATTTATATATATATAAATATCAGTAACATGAATTGCAAATGTTTTAGCAAACTTTCATTTTTCTATTTTACACCAAATATCTTAAAATGGCCTTATCAGTACTTTCTATTTATTTATTTCTTGCATTTGGGGTAGCAGATTTCTGCAAGACTTCCTTTCTATTTTTACTTAATACATAGAACAATAAGTTTGGTATATTAAAATTATAGTGAAAAATAAGAGATTGAGAATTGTATATAAATATGAATTACATCGAGCATATGAACCCCCCCCCCCTTTCATACTTGATCCTGAAGCTATGTTTAAAAAATCATCTTAATTCTGTGATTACGATTGCAAATAGTTTTTTTTTTTTTTATATATGGAAGTATTGTATTGTAAAATAATATAAAAACAATCAAATTAATTTTTTATTTACAATAAATAACAAGTATTATAAACAAAACTTCACAGATTCACTAATATCAAGTATTATAAACAAAACTTCACAGATTCACTATGAGTGATATGTGATCAGAAATTTAATAATAGTAAATATAACTCATTTTAAGTTTGAACAATAATATTTGAGTGGCAGAGTTTAACCTATTAATTGACTACTATTTATTATTTTTAATCAATTAATGACAATATTTATGTTGTAAATGTGACTTCAGAATTTACTACCACTATTGTAACCATATTAGCAGTGTTAAAACTATACTTTCTATACATATTAGCAATTTGGGTTACTCGGAAAGTAACCAGGTTTAATTTACTTGACTATCAAGCTAGGACAATGTTGATTGCCATGTTACAATCAATTAGTGTTGTTATAGACAATTATTATCAAAGCCTGTTACTCATATGAACTAGAGATAACATAAAATGTTAAAATAGATTCTACAATGATTAGGTGAGAATACGACTGATCATTTTAATTTTAAACTGATAGAATGAGAAGTCAATTTGTTTCAATACCAAATTTAAGCTCTGTGATTGGCTAGGAAAAAACTTATTGAAACTTTTTATAAAATTAAATAGTTTTAATAATATTAATTTAATTACACTTGTTTCATACATTCACACATTGAGTTGATGAGTATTTAAACATAAATGTAATTTTTTGTGAATAAAAATGCAAGCAAAAAAAAATTCATGAAAAGACATTTGAAGCAACTATTCACTATATACAGATAATAAAAAATATTTAGAACCTGAATGGGGGAGGGGGTGGGAAAAGTAATAATCAATATAAAAAGTTTCTACGTGTAAGCTTCATAGATTATAATAGAGCATTTGATAACATAACAGCGCATAAATTCACCACAAAGATTAAATTGATCTTCAATCCCAATAACAAACAAACAAAGTAATCATACTAGCTAAAATAAGTAACTATGATTGGAAAAGTACAAAATAAAGATGTCATTTTCTCTAGAACTCAACATCTTTTCAGGAAAAATGCAGAACGGTATATAATGCCATTGAATACTTGAAGTAAAAGTCAGACAAGAAAACTATTAGTGCAATGAAGCTAAATATAATCCTTTTAGGTACCATCATGGTGAAGTAGAGTCCCGGCAATCATATGACAAGCATTTTCTAGAATGATCATCTATCTTACTCTTGGTCACTTTCTTCTTCTTTTACCACCAATATTTTTAGCTATCATCAATTTAAACTAGATCATTTGTTTCTCAAATGAGAATTCAAATCGTGATCGAGGATCCAATTGCTTGTTTTCCTTACTGTCTATGCGATTAATCAAAAGTTTTTGCTAAATATCACATCAACAGTAATTGATACTATCTATCAATTGTCTGAAAAAAGTATAAACTAAGTATAAACAGAAATCAATCAAGATAAGCAAATTACGGTAATAAAAATTTGCATTGCAGTGTGTATATATAGTAATTGAATGGCTATGTGCTCAGATCATGTCACATTTGAAGCAGCATGGACAGACTGAACAGTAATCCAAAAAACTTTAGTTTTCAAGTTTATTATTCTACCACACCATTAAACTGCACAGGCAAAAAAAGTCAAAATATGAAAAACAAGTAAATGAAGTAATAAATTAAATAATGAGCAATGAAAAAATGGATTCATAAGAAACTGCAATGATGATATTGCAAGCAATAAAACACTGTATTTTAATCTAAAGACAACAATACTGAAGACTAATAGAATAAAAAAATAAGTTACATCAAATATAAACAATAAGCCATTCAAAATTGTGTCAATTGTAGGGGAAGGGGAGATCAGACAAACATTAAAAAAGGACAGCTTTGATGTCATATTGCAAAGGCCAATGAAAAAAGTTCATGGAATAAAATGCCAAATTAAATCTGGTGAAGAACTGCCAAAGATGATAATCAGTCCTAATAACCAAATTTGCCTTCATATCCCCAACCCCACCAACACAAACCAGAAATCCAAACTATCTATATAATATTATCTATGATAGCTGGGTTAACTTTTGCACTCATGGGAAATAATAGTTAACTTGTGGTATTTTTTCTTTTGCTTTCTCCAGTAAGTATAATTTAAAATTTGAAAAAGAGAAAAAAAGAACAACAACAATTGAACAAGTTATTTTGTTCGATCAGTAGATACAAAATTTTAATAAAAATGCTTATAAAATTATCTATCTGGAATGTAGCTTAATGTGGAATAGAACCATTGATTTTTTTTTTCATATGTCAAATGTGTTGACAGAGAAGCAAAACCGGGCACCAAGCCAGCTGCTAAGAAGGCAGCTATACTAACCATTAAGTCACCAACGCTTGACAGAATCATTGATTTTTTTTTTTCATGTGTCATAGCATCGGCCGGGAAGTGAACCCATTAACCCGGGACAACTGCTTGTAAGGCAGCTGTGCTGACCTTTTGACCACCAACGCTTGATTTTTAAAGAGAAAAAAGTGAATATTACGATACCAAATAAAGGAATTGAAAATAAAACATTAATAAATAAAGAAGAGAGAGGAAAATCGAATTGAGTATGACTTTTAGAAACAGAGAAATAATATATAAATAAATAATCAAATGGCTTCATCGCTCAAAAAATTCGTAAGAAATTTGAGCACTGAAAGTGAGAGAACTGAAGCAATATCCATGGACTTTAGGTTCCAAAATCTACCATGCGACCACTGCAAACTACACAGGGCAGAGAAATATAAAAGATTCGTTAGGAGAAAACTATAAAAAAAGGAGAGAAAAAAAATATAAATGATTTTTAAGAAGAAAAGATATAGTAAGATATTTCTAAGAACAAAATAAAAATCTTAAGATTTAGAATAAACTATTCTGAAATGCATTGACAAGACTGATAAAATATAAAACAATTCCTAAAGCCAATGCATTTGGAAATTTAATGAGAAATGAACACAAAATTTATGTAACTATATTTTGTGATGGATTGTAAATTTTCAACAATATTTATTCAGTATAATTAATCAACTCCCTCATAAAAAAAAAAAAAACCCTCAGAAATAGGCTAAGTGGCACTGGAAGCTAATAAAACACAAGACAATTCACAAGTACCAGAATCAATTCACAAATCTGTTTAAAAATGCTAATCCAAATGCTTTAAAAACTAGGATACCGGCCAAAAAATGTGATGACTGAATTTAAATTCAGTATAAAACACGTTTCAAAAAGTGATTTTCAAACAATGCAAAAAGTATAAGAAGAGATCAAATTTTATTTAAATTTTTGATTTCTCAATAACACATCCCAACACTGGTTTATTAAGTAGTGAGTATATCTACAACTACGATTTTTACCTATATTATTTTGTATCTGTTGTTGATATAAATACTTTAGAAAAAGCAGTTGTCTCTTCACTATAATCTAAAGCCATCTAATATAATCAATGGATTCTAGATAGCATAGGGTTATAATAACTTGCCCCTAGATGATTTTTGGTTTTGCATGCAAGAGGATTTAGCATTCAAAGTGAATGTAATGTACTTATTGAATTCGAGTTTGAACCTTAAGTTCTCACTAAGGAAAAAGTTAATGAGGGTTCTGGAAATGTAAGTTGATTTTAAATTAGAATAAAGAGAATTGTTCTTGGAAGCATATGAAAAAAATCACAAGATATTGTTAATACCACACTTGTAAAAAAATAAAAAAGTTTATTATATATATATGTATGTGTGAATACAGTTTTGAGCCTTTTTTTATGTGTGAATGAATAATTCGTTATTATATTTACAGCACCAATGTATTGACAGAATTTCATCTGTAGCTCTGGGTAGTTTAGCAACCATTGCTAAAGATTCTTGTAATGGAAAACAAAGTGCAAATTACATCACGTTTATTTATTATTCCATCCAACATAATTTAGAAGAGATTAGATTGTTTTAAACTGACATACTTTATAAAAATTTTCTATACGGATGGAGGAAAGCTGTTCTTATTCTTTAATTAAAACTGGAATGCATTATATCGTAGAGCATGAAATTCTAAAAAGAATAAACGTGACGAAATATCAAAGCTTCTATCCATATAATTTTTTTTATTTTTATAAATCATGTCAATCATAAACAAAATCTATCAAATTAATCATACCTCCTCTCCTAATCTAATCTCTTTTAAGCTTCAAAATGGATAGATAAATAATAAAACCGTAAGATATATAAGAATTACAATTTTTTTTTCCATTTCCAGGTGTCTCTAGAATCTACAATGAACCACCTGCGTGAACAGGATACTGGCTGTTAACACCCAGCTGAAATGTCTCCGCTATAATGAATAAGCACAACCACACATAAAGAGCTAAAAACTATAGCAATATATTTCACTTACAGAAGTCTTAGTTTTAATATATATCTATAAAATAAAGTCATGACTCGTAATGCAAAGGTAGTGATCTGGGTTTGATTTCAGGTTGAATAAATTATTTGGAATTTTTTTTCAAATGAACTTGTTTCTTTTTATTATACGTAATTGGCCCATAACCAATCGTCTAACCATCTAAAATTGGTGTGTAAATGGGTATCTAACTATTATTAGCTAGAAAGAGAAATAAGAATAGAAAACCCATAAAACACACCATAGAGCAATTGTCAAGTTGCTTTATAAAAAGTTGTTGAAAATGTTTTTGCCTTGCAGTAAGCTATTTAAAGGTTGTTTTACTTATATAAAATAAAATAATGCCGACATTTTTTCAACCTCGGACAGGTTTCTTTGGAAATGAATCTAAAGAAATTCAGCTTCTGTCTGAAACGATTGCCATATTTTCAGATAAATATTTTATATATGTATATAAAGTAAATCTTTTTAAAAGAAAGTCAGAATTAAATAATCAAATGAACGCTAATAATTTTTATAAAGATCTTCGCCAATAATCAAGCATACTCTTTTAAAAACTAATGCACATACCTTGAAGGTTCAGGAGAAGAACGCGATATAATAGAATCGGGAACGAATGAATTATGCTTTCTTGTTTTGACGTTTTTTAATGACTTTTTGGAATCGGATGAATGAAAATTATTTACTTTACTGCTGGAAGATGTTCCTGCAAAAAAAAAAAAAACAACAACAGACAAACAAACAAATACGATATTGGCAATTACATCTGTAAAATAATTATATAAAATTATAGATAAGGAGAATATATCATTTTTTTTTAGTAATATCATTAAATCCAATTAACTCTTCAAATCTTTATTATTACAATCCTAGATATTTTATTATGCTAAAAACAATTACGCGTTGGTTTGTCCCTGGCACCCCCCCTCCCCAAGGTCAGCCTTTTGAAAAATCTAAAAGCACATGGTTTTTGATATTTATTAGCAAATGAAAGAACATATCAAATTGATTTTTAAATTGGCTTTGCCTATCATCGATGGCCAATATAAGCAGGTATTGGTTATTTTATCCTATTATCAGTATATAATATAGTATATATATATAATCATACATATTAAAAACATTAACATAAATATAAATGTTAATATTTAAAATCAAATATAAATATTAATTGGTTATTTTCACATAATATATGCACATTCAACAATAGTAAACTCTCCTTCCAAATAGCAGAGCCCCCCAGTGCAAACCTTAGTAATCAGTGGATGCAAGAACGTTTGTGCATAAAATATCTATCTACTATACACATCCAATATCCCAGACTAGTTTCTAACTTGTGGCTTTTATCAGAGGAGCCTTGGACTTTAGAGCACTACTAAAGTCATAGGTTAGAAACTAGTTTAAGAATACTGAATGAGTAAATACTAGACAGGGATTTAATGCACAAACCTTCCTGCATCCATTGATTAGTTGTACTGAATAGCTCTACTGTATGGAAGGGTTTGCTACTGTAATAGCAGCCTGTGTAGATATAGGAAATAGTGACCATGTGATATATGCATATTTGTGAATTATGTCTAGTTTTTCTATTGAAAACCATTTTTGGACTTGTATAAAACCAAACGTGTCACATGATCTCCAGCTTAATCAATGGTTAACAGTATCAAACTCTACTTTTCCATTCCACTGCCGCCATATTGAAAGTTTAAGCATTCAGATTCTAGTATTCATTAAATCCATTTCTAGTGCTAGCCTATGCATATTTCCAGAATAGTTCCTAGTTTATAGTCTTTGTAAATGAGATCAGACTTGGACTGAATCACTTACCATCTATCAGTTATCGCTTACTTAAGATTATAATAGAAGACCACAATGGAGAATAGTTTGCTTTGGAAATGAAATGAGCCACATTCTGTAAATATATATTTGCAAATGCAATACTGTTTGTGCCAATTTTAATTATTCACACCATTGTATGCACAAGCAAAAAACAAATTCCTGCAGGATATTTTTAATAACTGTTGTAAAAAAATATTTCATTATGAGAGGCTCAAATCTTTTTATCTTAAGAACACTCCTTTACATACCATTTATTAACAGCACAGATGCAGGTAAAATGTTACTGAAAATCCACCAGTGAATTATACATTTATCTTATTTCCACAAACAGTACTTACCTAACAATGTTAAAGTGCTTCTATGTTGCACATATTTATTAGGTACTACAATTTCAGTATTGCAGGATGTATGTCCTCCCCTAATAAATATTACTCATTCATTAGTAGACATAAATTCTAACTCCAAAGAACATACAAAAAAATTATAGATGAGTTTTGTAATGTCTATAGAAACCAATTTGGGAACCGCAAATACAGCCTCATATCACATACTGATCTTTTAATCTGCCTATTCGACAAATTCCTATGCCATCTTTTACTTTAATTTTTAAAATACTTCAATGCCTTGCACATTTGTAGCTTTCCTGAATCTTAACCTCAGCAATATCGTTTCAGTAAAAGCAATGAAAACTGCATCGGTTCAGTATATCTTGGGGATAATCTTTATAATATAAAGAGCAGATTTTCATGGATTGAGCATAAAATGTCAATGATTTAATACAGCCTCTTAAAGAATATTGTGTGGTGAATTTAAAAAAGGTTATACAGTGAAAGCACCAAGTCCCGTTTAAAAATGTAACCGGAAAAAAAAAAGTTGCAAATTTGCAATAATAAAATTAATATTAATAATTACCAATTTATTTTTGAAAAGAGATATGGGTCAGGGAGAGACAATACACTAACAATATAGGATAAACACTGATATTCTAGAATCATCTTTTAATTCAGCCATGAGAAATCCCCGATGTGATAACACCATGCAACTTTCATTATTTATATTACGCTCTTTAGTAGTTCTACTATCATTTTACATACATTGAATCTTATAGTTCTGAAATTATATACTGATAATTAATACTGCAAATGACGAAGACAAAAAGGATGATGATAAGACAAATGAACCAGAAATCGAGTTAATTATTAGAAAAGGTAGCTTCATAAGTGAACAAAAACTAATAAATTTGATTCAAAAAAATTACTCAAAGAAATGAAGCAGATGAAACAACCTCAATTAAAAAAAAATCATTTTAAAAAATGACTAAGAAGCAATAACCTTCTTCATTTCTATCATTCCTTTTTGCTCTCATTTCCGAGCAATCCTATTTTAATCCAGCAAAATTATTAACTGGGAAGGATTAAAGAATCAGGGTACCAAAATATTGGAATTTAAGCTGTACATTTTATTTTTTCCAATTTAACTATTTTATTTTAAGTTTATTCAATTGAAATCTGACTTGTTTGAATTTCCATTTTTTTAAATTTTATTTCAAGCTCCCATTTGTGACTCAGTTTAGAAATAATCACAGCCTGAAAAAATTAGTACTAGCAGGCCAAAATAAATAAGAGTATCAAAAACTCACCATGGATAAGACTTTTATCCACTTATCCACTGATCTGTGAATTTTATGATTTTAAATGTTTAAATGGAGTATTTTTGTTTGAGCTTTCAAAGCTATCTTAATTGTTTGAACACTTAAGATGTTCCAAAGCTGTCTAAATCACATAAATCATTATTGAACTCAGACTTTCACATAACCCTCAACTATTCACACTATCTCATACTGCTGCCACACTTGATCACGTACACGTCAAAAAGATAAATAGTCATCAATATACATATTTTGTGCTAAACCAGCACCCATCAGTTCATCAAAATTATCATCACATATATATACAATCAATGCACAGCTTATATTAAGATAGCCAATCTTCACACTTTAATGGACAGGCTTTAATCCATTCCACCCCACAACTCTTCAGCCGTTCATTTCATTGAAAATCTGATGATGGAATGCTCAAAGCCCACATTGGTGCCAAACTTCTCATCCTACCCATGTTAAATGGACAGTTGAAGAGTTGTGGAGTGGATAGAAGCCTGTCCATTAAAGTATAAAGATTGACTACCTTAATATAAACTGAGCATTGATTGTATATGTGTGGAGATGATAAATTTGACCAACTGACGAGTGCTGGTTTAGCATGAAATATGTATATTGGCGATTATTTATCTTTTCGACGTGTGTGTGATCAAGTGTGTCAGCAGTATGAGAGAGCGGTGGATAGTTGAGGATCATGTGAAAGTCTGAATTCAAACCCCTTATATATTACATAATGGAGTGCAGGTATGAAAAAGTCTGTACTGTAGAAAAAAAATCATATATTAAATCATTATTTTATTTAGGCAGTTGCTAGAATATGATTTTTCTCATACTACTGCAGGAATTATCTATTGAGCAGGAATTTTTCCTGAATACCAATCAAGTTTCTGAGGTCACAGCCGTTTCTCTTATATTGTTCTTCACAAAACAGAATATTTAAGATTCATACTTTATGGATAATATAATTTCTCCTAATTAATAATTTAAATCAATATTTTACAGCAGAATTTAATATCAATATTCTCAGAAATTTATTGAGATAAAGGTTAAATCTTCTCTTGAAATCTTAAATTGTCTTGAGACAGAGAAAATGTTAAAAAAAAATTAATACGTATTAAAATTTTTTTTAGCAAAATTTACAAATTGGGAGATAGTTAGCCTCAATACAACTAAGGTATTATAGATGTATAACAAATAATATCCAAGATAAATAAATGAAAAACAGATATAGCTTAATAAATCATTACAGTCTTCGAATTCATATCAAGATTTTTCAATAACTGTACTTCAAAATATAAAAACAAAAGCCAATGCCGCAGTCATAAAGCCCACAAAGAAACAGTACAATAGCTAAAATTTTCAAAGTTAATATCATTTAGCAATGCATTTTTTAGGTTTATCAATAATTTTCATCACAAGAAGAATGAAGGAAACAGAAATAGAAAGTAAAATATTTTCTTTTGAAAGAGAGTGAATAATAATTAATGTCTACAATTTTATTATCTCTATGGTTAGCAGTATCCAAATGTATGTGTTAAAATGTTTGTACTGTATGTGTTAACAATGTATAAGATATATATATATATATATATTAACTTTTGATACTGCATACATACACATATATATTATGTATATACATATTAAAAATTTTCTGCACTATGTATTTCCATATATACATGTTTAATATGTATTCTATATAGTGCTTACTGCTATGAAATTTGGCATGTACATAAAAATCAGAAACTAGATGATATAGACAAGAACTGAAAATTATTGAAATATTGGAAACAAAAAGTTTGATATATTAATATTTGTAATGTTTTTCTTTCAGAAGAAATAAACAAAAGTTGAAAGGAAATGGTGTTTTAGACATACTAGTGTATAGTTACCAAGATTTTTGAATTTACATTTTTAACAAACCTGTTCATACTTTGAAATATTGTTGATCTTAATAAAAAACGAGTAAAAACTCTCCATACGGTAGTGCCACCCTGTGCCAACCAGAGTAATCAATGGATGCCAGAAGGCTTGTGCATAAAATCCCATTGATTACTCTGGTTGGCACACGGTGGCACTACTATATGGAGAGTTTTGCTTGTTTAATAGCAGTTATGTGCTAGTTTAAGAGATGGTGATCATGTGATGTTTAGTGGTTTAAAAAAAAGAGTACTTTTCAATTCTTTAAATGAAGTTTATAAACTTCTATTATGATAATTAATTAGTTTAGGTGCCCAAAATGCAACATAATATTGGAGGAAGGAAAGGGTTAGATTGAACTTTAGCTCTCACTTCCATCACTTCACTAAAATACACAATAACTCTAAGAGTCTACGTATTTCCTGTAGTGATAATGTAATAATTATCCATTTTTACAACAATAAAAAAAAATCAGTTAAGTTTTATTATTTATTTTTGAGGGAGTATGATCAAGTAAGCATATATACACACTATATGCTCTTTTGATTTTTTTTTTAAAAAAAAAAATCTATAATTTTAACTGTTTATAGATTGCGATTTTTAAATGAAGCAGTATCATATATACATTCATGTTAAAAAGCACCTGATTTTTACGTATTATCATTTTCAACTCATTGCAGGATGAATGTCTGTTCAACTTTAATTCAGTTTCTCTGACCTCTAGCCTCTCTTCTCCACACCACCCCAGCAAATTTTTATTTCAGATGTGATCTCATTCTAGGTATTTTACAATCTCTTGAAAGCCAATTTAAAATTTCAATTGACCATCTGTTATCATCTCTTCTAGAAATATGTCAAGCCCAGATCCACTTAGTCTCTTAATTCTTTCAATGATGTCAATAACACCTGTTCTTTCTCTCATCCATGTATTTAATTTTCGACCCCTTCTTGTAAATCCTAAGATACATCTTCATTGAGTGAGCAGAAGTTCCTATATTGCTCTTCTGTTAAATGCCCAAGTTTCAGATCCATAAATGAGAATTGATAAAACACATTTATTGAAAACCTTCCAATTCAAACACATAGGTGTATTTCCTTCTAATATTATTTCTGCCAAAAGTATTCCATCCAAGTTTAATTCTATGATTAATTTCATCCATTATATTTCCATCTATATTAATAATATAACCAAGGTATTTGTAGTTGTTTCTTCTTTTGAGAAAATTCATTAAACATTATTTTAGTATTTTTAGTATTTACCTTTAGTTCTGTTTTTTTACTTTCATTTGGTAACTCTTGCAGTATTTCCTGCAGCAATATTTGCAAAAACAATTATATCATCAACAAAATACAGATGACTTAAATAATGTCTATTTATTTTTACTCCCATAACTTCCTATTTTGATTCACTAAATATTTCTTGCAAAACTGTTGTAAAATGTTTTGGAGATCTTCTCAATGTTAATCTACTGTGTAATCCAATCATTGCTATTGCATTGTGGTAAATATTCTTCAAAATATGACAGTATTCTGGGTCCACATCTTGATGATCCAATGCTGTAAACAATGTAAAAATATTATAGAATCAAACACCTTTTCATATTCTACACATCCAAAGCATAATGGCAATTCCTATTCATTGGTCCTTTCTATAATGTCTCTCAACACTTGGAAACAATTCACTATACTAAAACTACTTTTAAATCCAGTTTGTTCTTTACAATTGTTAAATCCACAATTCGCTATAGATGAGTTCTAATGCTCTTGGTAAAAATTTTGTACAGAATTGATAAAAGACTTATATTATAGGTCTATAATTTCTAGCATCTTTTTTACTATATAGACATTTGATATATAACTTTGTTGACAATTTTTCTGGTTCATTCAGATGTACATATACATATACAAAACATAGATATGTAACGGGAATATGATATAACTTAATGTGAACATGTTAAAAAAATTAGAACTACCTGTTTCATAGGAAGAATCATTTTGCTTGGTTAATGAAGAAATGTTCTTATTGAAAAATAATCTCAATTTTTGAATAAAGATGGCTTTTTCAGCAGTAACCAGTCGGCGACCTATTTTTTCTTCTAATAAATGTCTGATATCTAAAAGACAGAATTAAAAGTATGTCCTTTAAATTTATACCATTGCATTAATACACTGCAAGTACTCTTTTTTTTATTTTTTTAACAGAGAATTTTATAAAAATAAGAAAAATTGATTGCCAATTATTACTTAATCTCAATCTGTGGAAATATAAAAATGGTTTAATACCATAGTTTAAGCAACTTAAGATGGCAAACTTAAAAGAAGCTGATGTAATGATTACATTTATAATGTACATAAGATTTATAATTGTTACATATTGATAGTAAATTAAAAGAGTATGACTTTATCATTATAAATATACATATTTAATGAAGGAATTACAAAAAAAAAAACAAAAACAAATCAGATATCACATGACCTAATTTAATAAGCTTGTATAGCTTGTTAAGAGCTTATTTGTGAGCTCTATATATAACAGTTGTAATACAAGTTTATTAAATTAGGTCATGTGACATCTGACTTGATTTTTTTTTTTGTAATTTTATTTTTTGCTATTAAGGCTTTGGTGATTTTATATTGCTAAAGCTATTGATATATAGTGTATCTGAACTTAGTTCAGTCTCATATGCCTATTTAAGTTAGACAGCTGGATTGGAAGACATATACATGTCTGAAAATTTCAGATTTTCTACTTAATAGTTATACATTAGATAAAGTGCTGGGCTTGTCCTGGTATTTTTTAATCGAATGCTTGAATATCCTAGCAACTCACTGAGGATGCAAGTAGCAGAAACTGGTCTGGGGTTGGGGATATTCTGCAAAGCTTGTTAAGAGCTTATTTGCAAGCTATATATAGCAAATGAAGGAATTAATATGACAAAAAATCAGGCATTATAAAGTTAATAAATAAATAAATTAATCATTGTTAACCACAAACTATTATCTCTAATATATGATTAGCTGAAAGATTTATAAAATTAATAAGGTTTGAATGACTTGTAGCACATCCTAGATTGCTTTTGACACATATAGAAAACAGGGACACTTTGAGAAAATTAGTATACATCTTTGTCATTTATTTTTTATTTTTTGAATCGATTTCACTGAGCCTTTTATATCTGTATCAAAAATTTAAAAAGAAATACTCTCAATACTGGATTCAAGAATTAATTGATCTTATTTAATAATCATCAGTACTTAACTTCTAACTATCATTGAGGAATGGCCTCTGAATAAGTAATTGCTTGTGACTTTTGAATATGACCACCTGACATGATGTTATCACTGATCCAATTATTTGATATTTAGAAAACATTATTAATTCAACTGTCGTTTCAAAAACACTATTGTTCAGATAAACATTTAATTACAAATAAACTATAAATTTGATATATATATATATTACACAAACTTTTCAGACATTTAATTAATATGAATCTGTGTGCATTAGTTGACAGTAAGTTTATTACATATATATGATTAAACAGAATAGACATAGAAATAATATTCAAGTTTTTATCCAGATATTGGTTTGACAAATATTACATACATATGCACATAAAATACATTATATATATATATATAAATTCAAAGTATTATTTCCAGGAGTTTCCATGTAATAAAAATATAACAGCTGAAGTTTCAATACAATAACAAGTACTTTCCTCAGAGCTTCTTTCTCAAATCATAAGAATGTGTGTGGTAAGATGTTAACCATCCATCCATCCATTCATATATATATATCAAATTCGAAGTATTTTTGATTTGCAAAGTCTAATTATAGACTATGTTTGTGATTAGATTTTTTTAATATTGAATTTTTGGTAAATAACTTTATTAGTAATTATTTTTATAATTATCATTATTTAAAATTTTTCATTGTAATCAAAAAAGTCTAACAAGATTTATAAACACAATGACAAATCATCATCATTTTCATCCATTATCAATCCACTGCAGGATGGCCTCTGGAAGTTCATCCATCTTTTCCATCTTGAGCCTCTCTTCTCCACATCACCTCAGCACATTTCCTTATTTTATCCATCCATTTCACATGTGGTCTCTTTCTGGGTCTTTTATACAAACTCTTAGAATCTAATTTAAAATTTCATCTGTCCATCTATTATCATCTTTTTTAGCAATATGTCCAGCCCAACTCCACTTTAATTCTTTCAATGATATCAGTAATACCTGTTTCTTTTCTCACCCATGTAAGTGATTTTCAATCTCTTCTTGTTACTTCTAACTTACATCTCTCCATACTTTGTTGAATAGTCTGAAGTCTCTGTATACATTTACTTTCAAAATGAATGTTTTATTACATACAATAAATTTATATATAACAATAAATAAAAGTAATATGCTTCAAAGTTCCAATGAGAACTTAACATATAGAGGGATTTGGACTTAGGATTTTTCAATCTATATTCATCCACTCCATCTCAAATAACTGATACACATGACCACATACATGCAAAAAAGATAAATGATCCCCAGTATATGTATTTCATGCAGAACCAGCCCTTAACAATTGGGCCAGATCATAATCTCCCACACATATATACATTCAGTGTTCGATTTATATTAACATAGCAATTCCTTAAACTTTAATGGACAGGCTTCAATATTCTCATCCTTCCACCTATTCAACTGTCCATTTCATTGAAAAACCAATGACAAAATGCTCAAAGCTCTTGGTGGATTTGATATTGTGGTCATACCTATGTAGATATTACATCAATCTAATCTTTCATATTTTCAAACTATTAAATATCCATATATTAATAGGAGAGAGATGAGCTGAAATTAATAGATGTAACCTATTTCCAAGGCAATATGTAATTAACCTATTCATTCAGTCTATATTCATCCTTCAGTCCATCTCATACAACCGACACACGTAACTACCTACATTCAAAAATGATAGATGATCACCAATATATATATTTCATGAATATAAGCCGAGCACTGATTGTATGTATGTGTAGATTATTTGGCCCAACGGATGAGTGATGATACTGCATGAAATACATATATTTGGGATCATCTATCTATTTTGCATGTATGTGATCATGTGTGTCTCTTGAGATGGAAGACAAATATAGACTGAAAAATCCTAAGTTCAAATCCTTCTATTTATTTTGTAAGAAACATTCAGTACACTGCATGAATAGGCTAATTACATACTACCTTGGAATAAGTTATATCTATAAGTTCAACCCATCCCTCCCCTATTAATATATGATTCATGTAAATGTCTTCATGGGTTTGATTACAATATCAAATCCGCTAAAAGCTTTGAGCGTTTCATCGGTAGTTTTTCAATGAAATGGATAGTTGCAAGAGTGAGAAGATTGAAGCCTGTCCATTAAAGTTTGAGGAATTGCTATCTTAATATAAGCTGAGCCCTGATTGTATATATGTGTGGAAGATTATGATCTGGATCAACTGATGAGTGATGGTTCTGCGCGAAATATGTATATTGAGGATCCTTTCGCATGTGTATTAGTTGTTTGGGATTGAGTGGGGAATGAAAATAGAGAAAAAATCCTAAGTTTAAGTCCCTCCATTTACTTGTAAAAGAAATATTAAATACACTGAATGAATAGGCTAATTAACATAATATACTTAAGATTAAAGTTATTGATATATTTTACTGCTTAATTAATTTTTTTCTATGTCTCTCAACATAAATACATAATTGTAGTACTATACAGAAACCAGATTACCTGATAATTGTGTAGTAGTGAATCTGCATTTCACGTAAGTTACAGTGGAATCTATGAGTAAAACAATCCCTGAAACTACATTGTAACTTTTAATTTTTTATAAATATCTTAAGTCTCTATAATGGTGCTTCCAACAGTAGTTATAAAACTGCTGAACAATATTCTGTTTGTTTTAAAAAATTGTAGTATATTTCAATAATGGTATACATCTTTCTATCAATAATGTAAAAAACGTAAGATGTCAAAATTTTGCTTGCTGCATTATTGAAAAAGATTAAATTGGATCTTATGATATATTTCTACGATGAATTACATATATATCTGCTATACTTTATTCCAAGCCCCCCATGTACACTGTGTATAATATGCATTTTATTGATAAGCTTTGATTACAATAGAAAATGCATTGTTTATTGAACTGCAAGTATATAGTACTTTTCAATATGTACACACGTAACATGCCTTTTTTAATAGTATAAATAAAATTAAAAAATAATAATTATGTAGTTATTACTATATTATTTTGAATATAAGCCACAGTAGAATTTTAAGCTTGAAAAAAATTTAAAAATGATTTTATAATAGATTGGTATTGAAAAATAAAAAAAAAACATTTTTATTTACTTAAATAGGAACTAATAAAAATAAGTTCACCTAATTTATTGTGAATCTTCTTCAGACATACTTTCATTTTCAGAACTTGAATTCTCATCTTTTCTGAAGTTGATTTCATTGTGCAGAAAACTAAGAAATGTATTCTCATAATCTGTAGGCAATTTTTGAGTTATTATAATCCTTCTTCAGAATGCTAATCCTTCTTATTTCATAAACTTTTCATATCACTCATGACTTGCTTTAAACATTATACTACTATTTTTCAAAAACACTTTGCCTTTAATTATAAGTGTCTCTCTTGTCACTTGTAAACTCTTATTATGTAATTTCTTTAAATAAGATAAAATATCTGCTTCAATTGCAATATACTTTCCTTTTTTAGGCTCTGAGAATGATTTTCTGTGTTTTTCGTATTGAAATAGTGTTTCCTTCATGGCTCTTCAACAATGAACATTACTTTCATCAACAATAAGTCTTTTACCAGCTGTACGATTTTCAATTTCTTTGGTGCACAATATCTTTTCTTTTGAATTCAGCATCATGTGTAAACCATTTATTCCATCAATAGTGAAAATATGGGTGATAAAAAACTCAAAATTAAAATACATCCAGATATAACACGATTCTTCACAGCTGCTATCAGTGATAACAATACTATGTGCATGCGTTCAGCATATGTAAAGATATGATCATTGGGAAAAGTCAGATCAGCAGAAATAAGATGCTAAATGTTCATTTCGAATTTAAGATACATCCCACTTTTACGACTCCAAAATTTGAATAAGAAGTGTGGCTTATATTCGAAGTAATACAGTATTAATAAATTGAGGCAGCACATTTACATATATATTAATTATCCGTATCTTCACTTCCTTCACAATCATTCAAAAAAAAAAAATAATAGAAAACTTATTGAACTATAAGTTTGTTTTTTAAATAAAATGAATAATGAAATAGCAATTACATCACAATTAAACATGATATGTACTATACCAATAAGCATTACTTCAATTATACACTATTCAAAATATATATATAAGTAAAAAAAAAATTAAAAACGTTAAAACAAATTTTACAAAACAGTAGCAGCCACCATTTTATTTTTGCACTGAATATATTTAATAAAAATTGTTGAAATGTATCATTGTAAATATGATAATTTATTATGCTACACATAGAATACCATTAACCCTAATTTTTATGATTATGACAAAATTATGATGGGCATTCAAATTTTCATAATCATAAGCTATTATTTTAGCATGAGTTATAATTTAATTAACATTTTACATTTTAATGTTGAAAACACACTTTTCTAAAGTAAAATAAAATTAAAAAATACCTGTAAATTAATAAGTTTAACAGAACCAAGCACAATATTACTTTGTTTTTTGGTCAATAGTATTTTCTCTAATTAAAAAAAAAGCTACTCACTTGTCATAGCATATAGAAATGTCAATATATCATATATATTTTCTGATAAATATATATGTGAATGTCAATTATTTAAGTATCTCACTCACTAAATACTATTCCAAGTCTGTTCACTGATTGGTAACATCCAACATAATGACAATGATGATTGCCCAAAATTTCAAAAGAATCCACATCTATACCAATCCTATCTGGTCAATTGTGATCCCAAGACATACCATATAAGTAATAAGTCTATATTTTATCTTTTCACATCAAGTATATGTATACCTTATATATTTCCCACATACATGTGCTATCAGTAACATGTTATCATTTTCCTTGCACAAAGATAATTGTTTTGATGATACCTTAAAAAAGAACAGATCTTAACACCATTACAATTAATATATATGGCTCCAATCTCATAATGGCCTCCAAAGATCTATTACAATGTGTATACAATGTAATTGTCAGATCTGAACAAAATGAAATAAAACCTAGAGATATTTCCAAATACATCACATAAATAGTCTTACAGTGAAATGTTAATTGTGCAATAAGAAGCATCTAATGAGAGATGAGTAAAGAAAAGTTGCACTAATGAGCAGATTTATAAAGACTAATAATCAAACAAATAGATGGCCTGATATCTGATGAGGAGACCAAAAATAACTTGGTATCACAGTTCATTATGAATTACAAATTATACAATGAGCAATAAATCAAACTTTGTAATGGAATAAGTAATCAATGAAAATTAGATGGTAAGGTAATTTATTAATCTACTATTTCACATCCATTGATATTACAATAGATACTTTACAAATTACATTTTAAATGGCAAATCATAGAGTTTAGATATTAACATAATTGACAAAATAAAAATTCAACAATCTCACCATAAACATTAAATTTCATTTAATTATTATATTGCTTAAAAATATTTTAAAACTTAAATATATATTTATTTCCTATTTACATTAAGTTTTACTGAATACATAAATTCTTTTTAATCACACATGCACAATCAACTTGTATTGTTAACTCAAATTTATAAATTTATCCAATTTACTAAAGAATAACTTTCTAAAAAATATCAGAAAAAAATTAGCTCCTTAATAAAGTAGCTGACTTTGTAAATTTAAGTTGATAATATAAATAGGTAGCATTTGTGTATGTATATATATATATCCAAGTTGACATTAGTATGTGCATGTAGAAAGATCAATAGATACATGATTATTTTGATAATATGTTTGCCTGCTTATCAATGTTGTAGCAGTTTTCCAACAAGCTTCAGCGCCATAAACCTTCTCTGGCATTCAGTGAGAATGTTCATGATTTTAAAATTATACGTGTAAATAAATTTTCATATCATATACTATATTTGCGTAGTCCAAAAAATAAAGGTCATAGCAATGTAAGAATCAGTACATCCACCTGTCTTGCTCACAATCTAGGATTGGAATCCGGGCAAAATTGTACATTTTTTCAGATGGTCAGGATTTCCAAAGCATGCTTTAAATTTTTTTTGACTAACCAGCTTATAGTTAGTCATTCAATTACTGGTCAGTAAATTGGTAGTCAGCTAATCTTTTGTAAGGATTAAAAAAAAAAAAAAAGCTAATTAGCCTGGCAAAGTCTTAATTTCTCCACAGTGAAAAGATGTTGGAAAGGCTGTGGGCTATTTTATATATTTTTTATATAAAAAAATGCAGATCTTAAAATTAGAAAATCTGGGATCTAATCTGCAAAACGACTCAAATATTGAGATAATTATTTTCATGAGTGGATTATTAAGCTTTCAGAAACATTTGGTTTTTTTTTATTCTTGAAGAGAGCTCATTAATAATTTTACTGGCTGATTAGTTTTCATTCCTCTTCTTTGCTTAGTGACCTTAGTAAGAAGATCTTCATTACAAAAAATAATTTGCATTCTGTTCAGTTAATTACTTAATTTTCATGCTTCTTTAGATTCATTTAATGACTAGATTCGTTAGCGTCTTGCATTGAAATTTCTCATTAATC
Source organism: Epiperipatus broadwayi (assembly GCA_028023455.1). Lineage (NCBI taxonomy): Eukaryota > Metazoa > Onychophora > Udeonychophora > Euonychophora > Peripatidae > Epiperipatus > Epiperipatus broadwayi. The sequence continues at coordinate 251,102 of JAQFVV010000451.1, forward strand.
CTTTGTTGTCTTAATTCTTTGTACAATTATTAAACTTCAATTATTTTTAATTTAAATGTTTTTATATAACATTTAATAAAAATTAAACACTTCAAATGCTAGAGTTTTCCCATATAAGTTATTATACTGATTCATATACATAAATATATTAAATAGAGGGCTTTGAACTTAGGATCTTCAATGCATATTCATCCTCCATTATGTATATAAAGTTTTCAGGCAGGTGATATAACCATGCAACTAACTATGAGTATTCCATTACACAAATAAAAATATTTATTAAAAAATAGTGTTTAATTGAATCGTATGGAGAGGCTTACAAACACTTTAGGAAAAAAAGATTTTGATTGAGAATATATTCCTATATACTTATAAAAGAAATGTTGAGAATATATATCAGGTATACAATTATAAGGGGTAAAAAGAAAAGATACATAAACAAAAGACGTAAAGAAAAAAAAATGATGATGTTATATATAAAATATATATTATTCAAATACATGCTGTGTAATGAGCCCAATACTGTACTAACATTTCAGAAAAATCATAACTATCATCATTAGGGGTTCTGCAAGCAACTTGTGGAACAAGATTAAAAGTGCATTCAATAAATATAAAAGATTTTAAAATGTAAACGGGGGGGGGGGGGATATATGAGATATAATTAATAATTGTTCTAATCAATGATTTTTTTAAAAAAAATTCAAATGCAAAGTAATATAGGGATGTAACATTTTTGTTGATATAATCTGCTCTCTTAAGAATCTGGTTTCTATTAGTTACTAAAGTTGACATTAGATGGCATAGTGTGCAATGTGTAAGCTAAATTGTAATATTATCAAAAACAAGAAGAATGGAGGGGATATAAAAAATAAACAAAAGATGGTTGATTTAGATATAAGTGTAGATGTGGAGAGGGAATGGTTTTGTAAGATTAATCCTAAGAAAGTTTGTTATAAATGTAATGGAGAAGAAAGAATCAAAAGAATTTATAAAAGCATAATTAGGAAAGAAAAAAATGTTAAAATTGGGTTTTGAATGTGCAAGGTGGTAGGAGACCAGAAAAGTGGCTGGAATTAAATAAAGCAATTGAAAATGAAGAGCTGGAGGTATTAGCAGTAGTGGAAACTCATCTAAGAGAAAAACCTATTTTGGAAGAGGTGGTATGGCAGGGTATAAACAGAAAAGAAAAAACGGGTGGTGGTATAGGTGTTATATCGAGGAAATATTTAAATATTGTTAAATGTCAAGAGCATTTGTGGTTTGAAATAAGGTTGGGTAGACAAGAATGGATGGTGGCTATAGTGTATATAGCTACTGGAAATAATCAAACAGTAATGGAGTGGAACAGTAGTATATATGAATGCCTAGTTAAGGATATACAAATTTTTAAAGAAAAGGGAAAGAGAATAATGGTTATAGGGGATATGAATGGACATATTGAAGAAATTGATGATGTAGATAATAAGAATGGTCAGTTATTGAAGGAATTTTGTCAAAGAGTAAATTTGAGCATTGGGAATTTATCAAATATGTATGAGGGACAATACACATGGTCTAGGAATAATGTATTTCACACAATAGATTATGTATTGGTAGAGAAAGAGGGAATGAATAAAATACGGAAAATTAAGGTGTTTGATAATGAAGAGAGAGTATGTATTAAAGATCATAATTTCATTGTAATAGAAATGGTTAGTAATGTGATGGAGGATAGAAATAAAGGTAGAAATAATAGTGAAAGATGTGGATGGAGAGTGAATGATAAGAATAAGTTGGAAGAATATAAAATAAAAGTTGAAGAAACCATGGAACATTTGGATGGGGATGAGTATAAGGACTGGTGTGGTGAAATAGAAACAGTGGCAAATAGGGTTTTAGTTGAGAATATGCAGAAGAATAAAAGTGATAAAAAATGAGAGTTAGTAAAAGTGTAAAAGAGAGGAAAGAAGCATGCAGAGAATATAAGTATGCTATTAAGAACAAAGAAAGTGAAAATGATATTAATACTAAATGGGGAAAGTACTTAGAAAAAAAGAAGTTGGATAAAATGGATAATTATAGAGAGAGGATGAAGTTAAATAGTAAATTGTTGGAGGATATTAATAAAAATGGAAGAGATGGGAGTAAAAAATTTTGGAATTACATTAAAAAGAGAAATGTAGGGGAAAGAGAGATAGTATTCACAGATGATGAGGGAATAGAGTGTAGTTCTAGAGAAGAGGTAGAGAGAATCTTAAATAGATATGTAATGGATATAGAAAAGATGTTAGATGTGAAGTAGTAATAGAAAAAATGAAAGTAGTTAGTAATGGGAATATTAGGTTCACAAAAATGAATTGAATGAGGCAGGGAAGAGATTGAAAAGTGAAAGACGAGAGGTTTAGATGGATGGGCAGCAGAGATGGTAATGAATTTAAGGCATAGAGCAAAAGCAAAGTTATTATCATGTTTTAATAAGATGGCACAGAAGACAGTTTTTCCGGTTAGTTGGAGTAATACAAGAATATGATTATTATTTAAAGGAAAGGGTAAGGATCAAAGAAAGTTAAATAATTATAGACCGATAGCGGTAACATCAGTTTTATATAAAGTTTTCTCATATATGGTAGCTGGAAGAGTTGTAAAATGGATGGAAGAGAATAATGTAGTGGGGGAAATGCAAGGTTTTAGGTCAGATAGGCGTATAGGAGATAGTTTTTTTGTAGTTACACAACTTATAGAGATGAGTAGGAATTCAGGTAGATCATTATATATGAGTTTTATAGATATAGAGAAAGCATATGATAAAGTAAATAGAAATAGATTATGGGTAAGGTTAGCCAATTTGGGAATGGACGAAGCTTTAGTAAATATTATTAAGAAATTATATGAAAATAATTATTATACTTACCAGTTAGGGGATATAGAATCAGTTAAAGTTAAAAATGGGGTGGGATTAAGGCAAGGATGCCCTATGTCACCTATTTTGTTTGGTTGTTTTTGAGTGAAATGAAGAAAGCAATAGAAAGACTAGGAAGAGATACCATTAATAGGTGGCAAGGGAGTATATATTTTGTCGGGCCTTTTTTTTTGCAGATGATATCTTTTTGTGTGCAGAAAGAAGAGAAGATATGGAAATTATGTTGAGGACATGTGCAAGTGTGGGTAAAGAGGTGGGGATAAATTTAGTGAAGAAAAATCAAATATAATGATGGTTAATACTGGAGAAAGAGAAGATGTAGAAATTTTTATTGGGGGATATAAAGTTAAGTGTGGTGGATAGATATAGGTATTTGGGAATCATCTTATGTAATCAGGAAAATTGCTTGGATGAATGGGAGAAAAAATTGGTAAATGAAGCAAAGAAAAGAAAGGGTTTGGTAAAGAAACTAACAATATTTTCATATAATAAATATGATGTAGCTAGAATAGTATGGAAGGGAGTTGCAGAAGCAGGGTTAACATATGGTAATGATGCATTATATGTTAGTAAAAGGGTTTTAAACTACTTAGAGAAAGTACAAAGGGAAGTAGGAAGACATGCATTAGATGCAGAGATGTGGACAGCAAAGGAGGCAATTCAAGGAGAAATGAGATGGTCAAGTTTTTATATGAGAGATGCAAAAAGTAAAATGAAAATGTTTGGTAGGTTGCAGTTTATGGATAGTAAAAGAATAGCAAAAATAGTGTTCAATTGGGTTATGAGTAAAGGGCAGGTGACAAGATGAGTGAGAAAGGTAATGCGGTATGCGAAAGATTTGGATAAAGAATTTATATCAGTACACTTGTATAAAAAGGTGGGATGATTGTGTTAGGAGGATTGTTGAGTGTTATAGTGGTAAGGAATGGGATAAAAGAATAGAAGCATTAATAAAAAATAGGGAGTTGGAGAACTAGTATGGAAGGTAAGAAGAGTTTAAATATATATAGAAGTAAATGGAATATTGGATGCGAGTTAATTTATGATAATAGTAAGGAAAGTAGCTTATTATTTAAGACTCGAACGGGATCCTTAGCAACAAGAGAATATACATGTAAATGGAAAACTATGGATGATTTAGGGTGCAAATTGTGTAAGGAAGGTATAGAAAATATTAGGTATCTGTTGATTGAATGTAAATGCTTGAAAGGAGAAAGGGTACAGATAATGAAGTTATGGGAGAATAGACATGAACAAAGTGACTATACAGAAAGTGAGTTATTAGTTTTTATGTTGGGTTTGCGAAGAGATAAGGGGGATTTAGATATAAAGGCCATAGAGTTGACAAAGATTATGTTGTGGAAATGGGATGGGGCAGAATATGGGAAGACTTAAGAGTGGAGAATGGAAAATAAAGTGGCTAACAGGTTTATCTGGGCATAATTGCCGAGATATTCTTGACTTCATTTAAGGAGAAGCCAAAATACATCACATCACATCATGAAGAATAGGGAGTTGGAGAGTAAAAAGAGTTTAAATATTTATAGAAGTAAAGAGAATATTGGGTGGGAATTAATTTATGATAATAGCAAAGAAAGTAGTTTACTGTTTAAGGCTCAAACGGGACCTTTAGTAACAAGGGAATATACACGTAAATAGAGAAATATGGGTGATTTAGGCTGCAAGCTGTGTAAGGAAGATATCGAAAATATTAGGCATCTGTTAATTGAATGTAAATGCCTAAAAGGAGAAAGGATACAAATAATGAAGTTGTGGAAGAATAAAAATGAACAAAGTGATTATACAGAAAGTGACTTATTGGTTTTCATGCTGGGTTTGGCAAAAGATAAGAGGGGTTTAGATCTAAAGGCCATGGAGTTGACAAAGATTATGTTGTGGAAATGGGTTGGAGCAGGGTAGAAAAGAATATGGGAAAACTTGGAATGGAGAATGGAAAGAGGTTCAAAGTGGTTAACAGGTTTCTCTGGGCATAGTTGCTGAGAGATTCCTGACTCCATATAAGGAGAAGTCATGGTGCATTATAACACACCACATGAACTATTTGGAATCGTTTTAAGTAATCAGAAAAATTGCTTGGATAAATAGGAGAAAAAATTGATAAATGAAGCAAAGAAAAGAAAGGGATTGATAAAGAAATTAACAGTGTTCTCCTATAATAAATATGATGTAGCGAGGATTGTATGGAAGTCAGTGACAGTAGCAGGGTTAACATATGGTATTGATGCGTTATGTGTTAGTAAAGGGGTATTAGATTACTTAGAAAAAGTACAAACAGAAGTAGGAAGACATGCATTAGATACAGATGTGTGGGTAGCAAAGGAGGCAATTCAAGGAGAAATGGGATGGTCAAGTTTTTATATGAGAGATGCAAAAAGCAAAATGAAAATGTTCAGTAGATTACAGTTTATGAATAATAAAAGCATAACCAAAATGGTATTTAATTGGGTTATGAATAAAGGGCAGGCAACAAGATGGGTGCGGAAGGTAATGCATTATGCAGAAGATTTAGATAAAGAATTTATGTCAGTATGCTTATACAAAAGGTGGGATGATTGTGTTAGGAGAATTGTTGAGTGTTTTAAAGTGTTAAGGAATGGGATAGAAGAATAGATGCAATAATAAAGAATAAGGAGTTGGAAAGATGGAGAGCTAGTATGGAGAGCAAAAAGAGTTTAAATATTTATAGAAGTAAACAGAATATTGGATGCAAGTTAATTTATGATAATAGCAAGGAAAGTAATTTACTGTTTAAGATTTGAATGAGATCTTTAGCAACAAGAGAATATACACATAAATAAAGAAATATAGATAATTTAGTCGGCAAGCTGTGTAAAGAATATAGAAAATATTAGGCATCTGTTAATTGAATGTAAATGCCTGATAGCAGAAAGGATACAAATAATGAAGTTGTGGAAGAATAAATATGAACAAAGTGATTATACAGAAAATGGCTTATTGGTTTTTATGCTGGGTTTGGAAAAAGATAAGGTGTTTTTAGATCTAAAGGTCATGGAGTTGACAAAGATTATGTTGTGGAAATAGAATGGAACAGGGTAGAAAAGAATATGGGAAAACTTGGAATGGAGAATGGAAAGAGGTTCAAAGTGGCTAACAGGTTTCTCTGGGCATAATTGCTGAGAGATTCCCGACTCCCTATAAGGAGAAGTCACAGTGCATCACATCACATGAAATCATGCGATATTTTCTTAGTTTTATACGATCGATCGTCCTTAATACAAGACAGTATCATTTAAAACAGTAATAATACCAACATTCTCTAGTTGCATAAACTATTATACCTAATTAGCATAATTTCACCAATGAAGAACAGAATAGGCAATAAAAGAGATTAAAAAAAGTTATAGATATGTGATGAATGGGATTTGCTTTTTGAAAAATAACTGACCAAAAAAAAGTTATTGGGTAAAATAAGTCCTGCACTAATAAACTGGAGTACATAGAAAAATTCAAACAAATAGATTTGAAACAGTTTAATTAAAGTTTTTTGGAAAAGAAATAATTAAGACTACACTAATTTAAATTTTTTTTATAGAACAGCCATTTTGGAGTCAGATCCTGCCATTTGAGCAAAGTTCCATTTCTGCTGATTTAGCAGTTAAGTTTATTTTTGCTGAGAATATTTTTACTTTTCTAATCAATATTTTCTATAGTTTAATCAATAGATAGAAGCTTCCTTCCAAAAAAATTTTTTCTGGTAGGACTTCTTTAACTAGATATTCAATTTGGTTGCAGTTTTTTATGCTACAAATTTTTTTTTTTAAACTTCAAGGTATTTAGCATTTACTATTTATAAATGTTAATGTTTATATATTTTGCTTTCTCTAAGTGTTGAAAAATTAATAAAAATGCATGTAATGCGCGTTACATTCAGCTCTGCACATATGTAAGAGATGTCTTTGTGCAAGGTAAATTTTAGCCCCCTCCAATTCTATGAAATAAAATTTTGTAAATTAAAAGACATTTTTTCCCAGTGTTTTCACAAGAAAAAGTTGAAAATATGGTTTTAGTCATTTAACATGTTTGGTAAATACCTTGTGTTTCATTCATTTATTTCTATAAAGTAAATCAGAAGAACAAAAAACATGCTAAAATAAAACAAATTATATCAAGCGTTGGTAGCCGAGATGTCAGCGCAGTCACCTTGCAAGCAAACAGATGCTTGCAGACGGTTGTCATGGGTTCGCTTCCCGGCCGATGCTATGACATATGAAAAAAAAAATAAAACAAATTAATGTTTAAAAAAATAATTTTTGAAACAATAATTAAATAATACCTTAAAACAAAAATATTTATTAAGTAAATTCAAAATTTTTAATTTTTTCTTTCAAAAGTTTTCATATTATTTTTTTTTTTCAATCCTGCGAAATTGCTAGTAGAGACAGGAAATATCTGCAAATAAGATAATTTTTTAAATACTTAAATATTTTAGTTATATTTAAAAAAATCACTATCACACAAGCCCATGAAAACATTGCACTGCTCCTCTCCCTTTTTGGGCCAACTTTGATATTATATAAGCAATTCTAGTTTACTTACTCGGTTATTAAAAATATTATCTACAGCTGGAGTATAATTCTTTGGTATGGTTCACTTCTGAGTTCCATCCCACATAGCAAAGGGAGTTTGGCTTGACTCCATTATTTTTTCTGAATCAATATTTGGATCAACTTTAACTAGCAGATCAATAATTCATTAAAAATAATTCTTGTTCATTTGAAAACCATTCAAAATCTCTCATGCACAAACTTATTCACATTTTGTATTAAGAAAGTAATAATCACTCAATAATAAAATATTTACACTATTATCTAGTTTTTTATGTAGTGGTATTCCATTAGTAATAACTAAAATTTATTATATATATAGTCCGATAATTTAAATTTTCATATTTACATTGTTGATTGCTATAACTTTATATTTCATTAGGACTACCAAACTAGGTCAATTTTAAGTACCATGGCTGATATAACTCTTACATTCCATTAACATATTCTTGTTTAAAAGTTCTTTGTTTTAAAAATCTATTAGTTACTTTTAATTCAGAACCTCTCACAAAACATAACTTGTTTATACTTTCTATTAACAAAAATAATTTCACTTGTTCATTCAATAATAAAATATTTACACTATTATGTTATTTTATTTTTTAATTCTTATTAATAACCTACTATATATATATTACAATTTATTATATAGTTCAATATTTAGGGATTTAATCAAAATTTATTTAAGGGAAGAAATTTAAAATTTTCATACTTAGATGGTTTATTCAATACATTTTTAGAAGAAATTAAAACACCTTGCACTTTATATTTGTCTAAAGGTTTGTAATGATCATATATTATAAGATGTGATATGTTGGACTATTTACATGAGTGAATGTTGAATGTATAGAAAATTTTAGACTTTATTTAAACTTTCCAAAAAAAAAGTTTAAATAAAGTTGAAAATTGTCTATACATTCAACATTCACTCATAAATGATAGAAATAGTCCAACATTATCATATCTTACCTTGCACTTTGTTTTGTTTATTCATAGATTATGTTGGATAACTATAAAAAAAACCAAACACTTGCTTTGTTCCATTAGATACATTTTTAAGACTTTATTAATAGTGCAATCATGTAGAGATTTGCATTAAATATCATTACCATGAAATTTGTTAAGAATTAAATATTTTGATGTGCAATAATATCTTTTAAAAAAATATTTTTTATTCATTCAGTTTTTAAATAGGCAAAACTCTCCATACAGTAGTTGCACTCAATGCAAGCCAGAGTAATCAATGGATGCCAGAAGGCTTGTGCAAAAAATCCCCATCTAGTGCCTACTCATCCAATATCCCCAGACTAGTTTCTGGCTTATGGCCTTCGTCAGTGAGGAGTCTTGGATCTGAAAGCACTGCACTTAGAAACAGTGATCATGTGATGTTTAGTCATTCAGTTTTCCTTAAATTAAGATCAGTGTCAATTATAAATCAATTATCAAGTTTTTAGCTAGAGAATAAATCCCAATTCACATCCAAGAAAAATCTATTTAGTAAAACTATCAGAATCGAACCTAAGACCTCACGCTCCAAAATCAGCCATTCTACCAGTAATCTAAATTGAATAAGACATTTAAACTAGCATAATTTCGTCATATGCAGAATTACTGTAACTTATGAAGCAATATTTTTAAAATAAGTTTTATTTTTAATAATGTTACTTTTATATAAATTAGGATATTTAAATAAAAGTGATTGGAAAATCTAAACATTTACATATAAGTTTTATTAATTATCATGACAGAATGGCATCAGCTTGTTAGATTTAGCATAAAGATAAAAGTATTTTAAGCTCGAGCCTTGAAATTCAAAGCTTGGGCAATTGTCACAATAAGGTCAAGTAAAGAAGTATTCCTCTCATATTTAAATAAAAAATATTTGTACTCAAAATGTATTTCTAACAATGAAGTGATTCCGAAATGTAAACATTTTTATTTACATATAAATTTTATTAATTATCTTGGTATCCCTGATGAAACACCTTTGTGCCCTGCACACTCTGCACATAACAGTCCTGGTTAGATTTATATTAAATCAATAATGTTAAAAATGATTTAGAAAATATTTACCATATTTTTTTTTTATTGTAGATGTATATACTATAAACCTTCTAAAAGATATATCTTATTTAACCAAATACATTAATAATGTTTAAAGAACCATATACTCACATACAAATTATGTAAGGGTGTTGGCTGGGGGTGCAATAAAACATTAAGAGGCTAAAAAGGAAAATAACCTTAGACTAAGTAAATGAGAAAATGAAAGCTAGTACTGAAAAGATAAATCAGACCAGAACACCGCTTTTCAACACTGAAAAGAATAAAAACTGTTCTAAGGAGCGAATATATGTATGCTGAAAGACCAAATGCACTTGCAATGTTTTTAGTAAAGAAAATTTCCCCCAACAGTCACTCAGAGATCAAGGAGAAAATTATTAATCTTTTCAGTGCAAAGTAAAACAAAAAGAATCGATTTCATTTTTAAATGAAAGGATCAAGTTTGAACTAAAACAATTTAGTTATTAGTAAGTAAAAAATATTTTTTTTTGTTTAGGATTTTAACAATTTTATGTATACATTTTCTTTTTATATGCTTGTTTCATTTTACACAATATTAAACAGTGGCTATAAAGTTTCTGAAACACTCACAAATTTTAGTCATGAGCTGCCTTTGTTGATAATGCTCTACATAACAATGTAGGGAGCAGTAAGAGACAACCATTCTCTTATGGCATAAATAATTGAATACTGCAGTTAGAGAGCAGATCAATTATTCATAGCAAAAAGTTTCAAGAGAGTAATCACACAAGTTACATACACACATTGTATATATGTGAAAATATAACAATTATAATAAAATAAAATTTATCCACATATTGTTTTTAAAAATCATTACCAGATCCATTAATTTTTGATAAATCCAACTGAGACATATCTAAACCAGAAAGGAATTGGTCAGCTTCTTCAGAAAACTATAACAAAGAACAAATCATTATAAATTATTTTCAATACTTTATTTACAATTTATATCTAGTCAATAACATTTCTGAAATATTCTTTATTAAATATTCATTATAGCTACACATAAACACATAAACATAATCACACTGTAAACAAGATTTCATGATTTGCAGGAATTAGCATTTAAAATCTTCCAAATTATGCAAATTCAAGACATTAAAAAGAACTTCAATCCAAAACGCACTAACATAAATAAACAGACATTGGCACATTTCTTAAAAAGTCAATGTAAAATACATATACTTATTTTATTTACTATTTATGTAAAATGCCAGAAAGCTCCTATTATTGACACACACAAAATTATTTTCAAATATTATCAATCTACTTCCAGATGAAGATCCTTAAGTTTAAGTCAGTTTTTCCCATTCATAGCTTTCTACTCATCAATCCAATAAACATTCATATCTCACCCATGGTCTCTTTCTGGATCTTTTACAGCCTCTTAGGATTCAGTTTAAAACTTCAATTATTTGTCATAACACAGAATCTCGAACCACTCAAGAAATAGAAACTATATTGGAGGTGGAGGGAATCCTAATAAGTCAGGTATTTTATTAATGCAAACTGATAGTTCATTAATTATGCTAGAATTATAAACACATACCATATTAGTTTTGTGAAGTATTTGATATTTATTTTGTTTATGATGCATTTATTAAGTTATTGTTCAAACTGAATTTTCAACAGATATATAAAAAGTTCAATACAGCTTTGCTTGGAATGACAAATTTTAAAAAGATGCAGCATTAACTTAAGGTAATTAATTTACTAATTAAATGAAATCAAATGTAAATTTATTAACGAATATCAAAAAAATGTTACGGATACATATGATAATCCATCCTCGCTTGATAGAGTTATTCCTCCAACAAAACACCTTGATATAACGTTACCGGGCCATTACATTTTCTTTAATATTTTAACAAGTAAACAATACACAGACCACTCTTTAAAATTACAGTTATTTTATTATTTTTTTTGGGTTTTGTAATAAATGTTCCTTTATTTTAGCTTTTTTTTTTTTTTAAATAACCAATATTTTTTTCTGTTGTAAGAAATGTTCCTTTAGGTTTGATTTTTTTTTTCTTCTGGAAATTAATTTAATATATTTGCAAAATGTTCATTTGTTAACTTTTTTTTCACTAACATTGATTTGATTACTTCAAACATAATTTTATTTTTGGTTGATAAACAATGCCCCAATAACCAATTTATTTTTGTTTGGTAATAAATGTTCCTTTATTTTAACTTTTTTTTTTTTTGCGAACAGTAATTTAATATATTTGCAAAATGTTAGTTTGTTAAATTTTTTAGGAATAACGTTTATTTTAATACTTCAAACAGAGTTTGATTTTTGGGTAGCCGTTGAACCAAGTATCGTTACGAACAGAACATCTTCAACAGCAAGAACTCAATCTGCATTCCATCTCAAAGGTCCTACATTTGCTTAGAACCATCTTCCCACCACACACACTTGTCTTCTCCGTTGGTACAATTCGTTTCTCTTGCAGAAAGGCAACAGCAGAAGCTTCTGTATTAGGCAATAGAGACAGCTTGAATGAATACTTTTTTTCACAAACAGCCATTTTTTGACCAATGCAAGCTCTCGCAAGGTATGACATTTTAGATTCAGATATGTCGAATTGCCACATTTCCTAATTTTAACATGATTATGGGGGGTGTGTGTGTTGACATTGGGTACAGTGTGACAATTTGGAGGACTTATAGTAATTCATTTAGGCTTGAAAATAATTACTTCTGACTGCACATTGGTTCACATCATTAAAATTATTCACACCCTATCATAAGTTAGCGATTTGTTAAGTGTTAGCATTCGAATAGAGGGTCAACAACACGTATCAGAGCTAACTGATACAGTAGTCTAAATGTGAATTGCGAGAGCAAATGATCGCAAAACATGCTAAAGGCCGCCATTAGCCAAAAGACTCAATTGCTATCACTCAATTTCTTATAGCAATTGAGAAGTTGTGCCTGATAAACAGTATTTTCAACAACTTTTGGCTAGCAACAACGCCATCAAGCGGGATGGATAGTCATATGTATCACTGCCAAAAAAAAATTATTAATTAAAGAATAGAAATTTATTATTTATATTTGCTTATTAAAAAAAATAACCATTTTTGTAAACATTTCATCAAAGGGAAATTGCTTTGAAAATTTATTTCTTTTCCAATGCAATTTTTTAAATTCTTTTATTAAATGAGCCAACATCTGATTTCTAAATAATTAATTACCACTTTTCTGTGTCACAGAGCTTATCGAACCATATTATCTAATTTTTTTAACATCATAACTTTTTCATAAATTTTGAGGTGGTTGTATTAGTCAGCATTACACAATACTTGCACCTATATTACAACCTATTGCTTCTTTAAAAAACAAAAATAGAACAAGACACACACACACTATACTGAATTGATGATTTATTCCTACCCGTTAAACTGTAACAATTATGACAAAAAATATATTAATGCAAATAGTGTACTTAACCACAAGACTCATTTGTTGCTACATGAATTAGTCTGTGCATATTCATGCTCATTACAATGACTGAATTTAAGTATCCAGATATTACATTTTTGAAGAAAATGGTCTCATATAAATAATATTCTCCTTGTACCTACACATAACAAAGGGAATCACTATTCCATTTTCTGGATTGATTTATAACTGAGGAATGTGAATTTTTTTTTTTTTTAGTTTGGAAATTTTAAGCTTATATTGTTACTTTAGTGTTCAAACATAACTCAAATTCCTGAGCAATTGATCATACAAAGAGCCAAACACCCACATGTACACATATAGTAAACCTGTCTTATTTATATTATTTGGTTCAAGTTTTGATACAAATATCAAAACTTAAGATTAGCAACAAACTATGGACAATATGATTTTACATATATGTGTATGCATACAATATTTATGGAATACAAAAAAAAAAAATGCATTAATTTTTTTTGCCCATTAAAGATAAATAATATTGTGGATATAAAAATTGTAGAGATGGGAGGGAGGCATTTAAGCCTATGCATAAATCAGAAACAATTAGATATACATTAAGATCTCACCTACATTATTTATTAATCAAACTGCCTAATATTTATAGTTGGTATTTAATATACAGTATTAACAAAATGTAAAAAAACATTTCTTTAGTGTTTATTCTAGAATATTTTCTATCTTTGATTTAAATTTTTTTTTGCAACAGGTTCAAGAGCTAATACTTATCTATTCCCTATAAATAAGACTAAATTACTTAAATCCTAGTTTACACAATATATAGTAGGTGTAAGTAATCAATGAAAACCAAATGTTAGCGTATTTATATTCCCATCCCTATACCATTTTTGGCTAATGTCATTATCCAACTTATGAAAGATGACACTACATTGTAGAACTGCTCCTATTTTCTCTTAAAATGGGTAAGTTTAAGGATTAAGTCATTTGCTGCCATTCCAAATCTGGAGAAAAAGGATGCCTATAATTAATAAAGAACTGAGGATATTTAAAATATAGTTACTGATCTGGTGTCAAATCTATATAAAAGTTAATAAACATCACATGACCACCTCCTCTTATGCTTGTGTATAACTGTTGCTGGAGGGTTGCATTAGATCCTAAGATCTATATGCAGTGATCTCAGATCCAAGGCTCCTCACTTACGAAGGCCATAAGCCAGAAATGGGGATTTAATGCACAAGACTTCTGGCATCCATTGATTATTCTAGCTTGCTGTGTGTGGCAATATATATAGCGAGTTTTGCCTGTTTCTATATAAAAGTTCAAGTAGGATAGCTTGGATTCAAAGTCTTATGGTATTTTGAATTTCAGTCTTTTATTTTTGAATAGCAAAATGGAGTTAAAAACCACGGCTAGATGCATAACAGTATTTCTTCCAACTTTAAATATCAAACCTCACTGATGAAAGCAAAAACTCCACCTGAAGGATGGTGATTTAAATGCACTTTGGTTATTCAAATTTATTATAAATAGCACTAGAGTAAAGAAATGCTTTTGCTTTAATTTAATTATTAGAAATAAATCACTTATCATTATATACATTCACTATACTTCTAATATTTTTTTTTTTTTTTAAAAAAGCAGTAAATATTATTATAATATTTATAACCTTTTTTCTTTATTCTCGCAAAATTAAAAAAAAAAAAAGCATGTACTCTTCAATAAAATCTTTGATGATTCTTTAAAAGTATTTAAAATTCAGTTAATATTTTCAAGTTGATAATTAACAGGTAATAGTCGGTTTTCATTCAGTCCTGCATCATTAACTGTAAATAATATATTATGAAAGTGAATGAAAATTAGTAAAACTGTCTCACACTGACATATACAAAAATTAGCATTGACCACGGAGCACAATCACACATTCGAGATGCAATCATAAACCAATATTTCAATATTTGCTTGGGTAATTTTTTTAATACACTTTTTTTCTTTTTACGGAAGAAAAATGAAGCTATAAAAATTTAAAGCAAAAGAATGCGAATACTCATTTGCATTAATATATTTCATAACTTAACATTTTTCAAATCAAATAAAAAATAAAAAAAATGAAACACGGATACATTCAAATGCAAACACAGATTTATGCACTGAAATTTTATTATTTAAATTCAAAATTAGTTTTAAAATTTATTCACAATTTATTTTTTGAGACTGTAATTTCATTTTTCGCTCTCTAAAAATTATGACATCAAATAAACATACTTATTTGGGCTACATATAATTATCTATCACTTGAAGTCAAAATTAAAAATGAATCCCTTTTACAACCCCCCCCCCCCGTCTCCAACAAATATTATTTTAGTATGAAAATGTATTCATTGTAAAATTTACAAAAAAAAAAAAGAGAGAAATGTTACATGAGTATATTTATAATTTTTTCTACATACAGAAAGTTGTACATTAAAATAACGACAAAACCAAACAAAGACATTGGTTTTTCTCCGCCCACTTTCAATATTTACATTAGCAGCAATAATTCACATTATTTATTTCAGAGACCATCTATTATAATTTTGAGTAAACAAATACTACGATACTAGGTGGAAGCACTAAAATATCACATCTTAAATTAGTTACAAGCTATTACCATTCAATTTGCACTCCCATATGAATTCTGAACCCATGCTATCTAATTGTACAGTTATATAATTCTGTTAGTAAGCCACCAACTATTCTGACTATAGTGAATGTGATACTCACTAGCATTGATTGTTGGTCTTGCATTTAAGTCTAAGGTATTGTATAAGGCAGAGGTGGGCAATTGTTTTGGCTCGGCGGCTACAGAGGTTGGCGGAGGGCCACATCGGGGGCCACTTTGTGGAAGCGAAGGTTAGCGGAGGGCCGCACCTTTTTTCATGACACAATAAACACACTGCTTTATTCTCTGTATTACCAAAGAAATACTTGTTTGTCCATTCTTCATTAAACACATGACATTCACTACCGATTTTACATTTTTTCGGAGGGTTCATAGTTTCACTAAAGTTGGAAATGTATATATTTACTAATGCAAAGACAAAATTTAAATTAACCAGATTAACTGGAAAAGCACTGCATTTGTATCTACACTGCGCATGTGTATTGACCTGGCCATCCTAGTGGAAAATAAGAGACGAATCTTCGGTCATGTATGGGAAGGAAATCCCAGTTCAAAGCGGATTTTTGTGATTGTCTTGGCGGGCCACATAAAAACTCTTAGCGGGCTGCTATTTGCCCACCCCTGGTATAAGACAAGCTATTTTGAATAAAGTTTTTTATTTAAAAAAAAAAAAAACTATTCTGACTGTAGTTTTATGCCGTGTGCATTGATGATTCATGTTTACAATATATGACTCTAAAGGAGATATAGGGAATCTTTTTTCCTGATAATGGCTATTCTAATATTTATATTATATGCGAGCCATACAAAAGTATCAATTTAAACATTAGTTTGCTACATTTAATCAAAAATAAAAAAAATATTAAGAGTGGCAACTTTTTCAATTGGCGACCAATTTCGACTTTTCCTTTTCAAAGATACTTTTTTTGAGAATTAAAAATAAAGCAACCAAATAATAATGACTGTTTCACATTTAATGGCAAAATTTCCAATTCATCTTATAACTATTCTTAGTGGCCTTTATAATCTCGAATTTCTTTTTATGTTCTGGGTAGATTAATTATACAGCAGCTAGAATATAGTCTTTAAACATTTCTTCAGAAAATGGTTTTGAATTTTCTGCTTTTTTTTTTTGAAAGAATGTATTTTACTTTCACAGAATTTTCTGATTTGTTTATACTTTTTATTAAACATGTCAGTCATTTGATGAATCTCTTTTTCAAGTTTTCTATTTTAATATTTTTTTCTTCCTGAACAATTTTGTTGTAATTAGAATGTTTTGATAAATAGTGTTTTTTAATATTATGTTTTTGTTAACTGAAATATTTTCCAGATATAACAGGCATATCGATTTACTATTTCTTTCTATCAAAATATATGTGTTGGTCTATTTCTTTCGAAATGTGCAATTTTCAGTATTAATTTTTCATATCTTATTAGGTTTTAGCCATCATAAAAAAAAAAAAATTAAATGCAAAATAATAAATGAAGTAAAATTCAAATTTTATTTTTGCTTGTATAAATTTATCTGCCAAAATCATTATAAAAACAAAATTCCTTTCAACATCATAGATTAAATCTGGAGTCAGATAGACCACACAATATGAATATTTTATACCATTTACACCTTCTTATACACTTTATCAATACTTTTATTTGTTTTATTTGTATTACACTAACAGTTTCGACTGTCCTACAGACATCATCAGAGCTATAATATTCAAATATATAATCATATAAACTGTTAGTGTAATACAAATAAAACAAATAAAAGTATTGATAAAGTGTATAAGAAGGTGTAAATGGTATGATATATTATAATATAAATCAATACATAAGAAAAGAAGAAGTAGGAAAATATGAATATTTGTTGGAATAATGCACCTCTGATAAAATGAACTAAAATTATTATAAAGGTTGGAGAGAAAAAAAGGTATAGTTGAGAAAATAAGTATTTTAGTTTACTTAATTCAATATTTGCATTGCACAGTATATATAGAAATTTTGTACAATGCCATTTTATATATGTATTTGAAAATGTCCACTGGCCAGTGGGTTGGAGCCCCTCCCCCACTCTAGAATGGTAACAGACCGAATTGCTGCTTCTGTAAAGCAAAATAATGAATATTAATTTATTATAAATATATATAATATTTTATAAAATAATCTATATTCGTAATACAGTTATTAATTACATTTATTCCCTAAACTGTTTACATCATGAAAATTTTTATAAATTTATTACTAATATTGAGATTAAATTATTGTAATTATTATCATATATTTAGAAGTATATTATTTATATTTTTATAATAAATATTTATAAATATATATTTATAATATATATCTATATTTTTATAATAAAATAAAAACCAACTTTATTTGTAAAGGAAATATTTATCTTTTCAACATGTATGTGATCAGGTGGGTCAGCAATATGAGATGGCACTGAGAGTGGTGGGTCGTGTGAAAGTCTGAGTTCGAACCCGCATATATTACATATACAATGCAGGTTTAAGCCTGTACAATGTATTAAAGGAAATATTTATATAATTTATTTTTATTATTGTTGGCATAATATTTAACTTCAATAGGAATTTGTAATTTTGGATTAACAAAATGAACTATTAAATAATGAATCTGTCACTGGAATGCTTGAACAAATGTGAACTCCCAAAAACTTATCACACACTTTTCCTCTGAAAATTTAATTGCAATTGTAAAAATACATAATTAATAAACAACCAATTGGTAAATGAGTATGATTATTCCAACTAAAAAAAAGAGAGATGAAAAAAAAAAATACTCAATGACTATGTAAATTATTTGCCTGAAGATTTGTGATGATAGTATATTAGATGTGCGAATATGTTGGATTATTTCCATCATCAATCATTAACTGTTGAATAACTACAAAATTTTAAACTTTATTTAAACTTTTCAAATACAAATAACTTAGTAATAACACATAAACAGACAACACAGGTTAGTAATGTGTTGTCTATTTGTGTATTATTACTATAAAGTTGTTTTACTTATATTTATAAAGTGCATACTTGTTACTTAAAGTAATATTTATTAAGGCTATAACCTTAAGACTATGCGCCTGAAAAAACGACACTAGGGACCTCTGCAAATCTTTAGCACAAGATTTACTTAAAAGGCAAGAGTGGCTACTCTTATCTAAACCTACTTTCTAAATATATAGAAGAATCTAAAACATCTTGATTTGAAAGCGTAAGGCTATACCTCACTGATTAAGTCCACAAATTCTATAACACATTAACATTCGCGAAATCTTTCAATTTACAACAAGTCAGTGTTGAGATCTTATGCTTAGAAATCTATTAAGATAATATAAAGTTGTAATAATTATATTTATAAAGCGCATCCTTGTTACTTAAATAAATCTTGTGTTAAAGATTTGCAGAGGTCCCTACTGTTGTTTTTTTCAGGCACATAGTCTTAAGGTTATAGCCTTAATAAATATTAACAAGTTGTTTATATTTGAAAAGTTTAAACAAAGTTTAAAATTTTCTAGATATTCAACATTTAATGATAGATGATGGAAATAGTCCAATATATTATCACAACTATACAAATCAATCTGTGAAACACAAGAAATCCATATACAGCATATACTGGTCGATTTTTAAGTCTACTGGATATTTTACAAAGTCATCTTTTGATTTCTTCATTAGAAAAATTCTTTCTGAATACTTCAACACCATATCTAATTACAGAACTCCAATGTATTATACTCTCTATCATAATTTATCAAAGGAAACAAATGGTACTGCACAACTTTAAATGTATGCATATTGTCAAAATTGTTGCATCATGTATGTAAATATATTCTTCACACTTTATTTCTGTATTCCTTTAATTTAATACCCTAAAAACTTAATTAATATTAAATAAATCCAATGAAGTGACATCAAAATTGTCTAAAATCATAAGAAATATTCAGCAAACAAACATTTGAAAATCAGAAATGAAGGTTATAATTTAACACCAACAATATCACATGATCTGCCACATTCTTACTCATATGCTTACAAGTAGAGTCTATCTCACCCTATTGGAGTTATCTATTATAAGATTTGGATCTTACTTCTTACTGATGAAAGCAAAAGCCAGGAACTGGTCAGTTGGGAGATGAAGATTCTAAAGCATTATATCATCTGGGATCCATTAATTATCTAAGCTTACACTAGACAGCTCTCCAGTACAGTGAAGATAAACTGTTCTTAAATTACAAATTTACTAATTTTCCAGTTTTAATGACATAAACTAAAATGTGAACAAAAAACAATATTAAAAAAAACAACAATAACTTTGTATCATGGCATTTCGCAATGAGCATTATATGAATTTTTTTAAAACTTAAAATGGCATATTCTGTTCTTTATTCCATATATCTAGCAATATTAATTGTTTACAATGATCAGTTTTTTTGTTTATTCTTTAATAATCAAATAATTATTGGTTCAGAAAATTGTATGACAATTGAGCACTGGAAGTGATAGGGCTGAATTAAACCAAGGACTTTTAGTTCTTGAATCTGCAACTCTACTTTTACACTAAACCACATTGGCTTCTAAATTTAATTTTACCAAAATAACTTTTTTAAATAAATAATAATAAAGAAAAAGATCTTATGGATAACAGTTAACACAATCATGACCAACCTATGGGCAAAGATTCAAATCCAAGTAATTTTACATTTTTTTAGGTCATTTCTCTCAGGCAGTCAGCTTCTAAGCAATCATAGTTAGCCATCTGATTCTTGGTTGGTAAATGGGAATACAGTTATTACTTATCAGAGAGTAAAAATTCAGTTGTTCTGAATTGATCATGAAATGAGTGTTGATGTGCTGGTAATATAATATAAATGGAAATGCAATATGATGTAGCCATCATCACATATGAGGGAGGCATTATAATACAAATAAAATTAATGCCATCTTATATTTCATCTTAAGAAATAACAATATTAGGAATAATTGTAGTGAAGGTAAGGAACAATAAGAAAAAAAATTCATATTAAAAATTACAGATGGATAAGATTAAATCTGAAATTAGTAAAAAATTAATAAAACTGGATCTATTCAATCCTGAATATTAGATATGGTATCAAATTTAAGCAGGATTACAAATAATAAACAATGAATTTTTATCAAAAAAAAAAAAAAAACTTCTCATCTGGCTTTTGTGATTATAGATTCTACTTTATATTAGGATGAAATAGTACAAAATAAACATTAGACAATTTTATTATAATAATTTAATTGACATCATTAGAATAGAGTAATTAATAAACACAATGATATGGTTGGTTAAAAATAAAGATAGAATGCCAGATAATTATCTTAAAAGTATTAATTTTTGTGCTAACCATATATAAAATTCTAAAGCAAGATTTTGAATGTGTATAAGAAGGCTTGTTTTTAGTCCTTCATTAGAAATAAAGATATCAGACATTTTTGATAGATATATATTGAATTCACATCACGTCGCTTAGAGTTTAACATGTTAAGTTTAATTTAAGTGCGCTACAGAAAATTTGCATGTTATATTTCAAGGGTTATATGTTTAATAATTAAAAAAAAAGAACCAATCATTGCTGAACATGTATTTCTGTCATAAAACATATCCAGCAGAGATTAGTTGATTTTTTCCATCAAACATAGCCATTTTAAATATTATGAAATATTTCTGCAGAAGGCTTAATTTAAAATTAACATTACTAATATTATTACAAAATTATGAGGTGTTTAATTAATCTTTATATTTATGGAGAATGATTTAAAGAAAATAAATAGATAAGATAAAAATAGCTTTGAAAACAGTTGGAGTAAAAAACTTTATTACCGAGGTGCCCCCCCCCCCCCATATCCAGTTCTTGCCCTATAATCACAAACTGCCCATACACAATTTCAATAATCCATGGTCTGAAAAATATTAAATAAAAAAATATTAGAAATTCATAAATATGAAATTGTAAATTTCATATACATGTCATCAGTAAGAATGCCATTTTGAATCATTTCTATAACTTGTATATTCAATTAGTTGTGTGATTTTTCTCCCTTTCTTGACTGTCTTTTTTTATAATAGCATTTTCATAATTGCCTTATTCTATTTTCTTAATATCTTAATGTGTATATTTTTAAAATTAAATTGTTAGATGAGGATATATGCTACACATGTATATTTTATAGAGTTTGCCATTATCCATAGTTTTAGATATTCACAAGAAGATTTGGATCGAAACATATAGTATACATTTCGCAAGGAAGTAATACTGTATTTGTAAAAGATATTTTGGAAAGCATTATGCAGAGTAAAAAAAAAAGAACTATTAGAAATTTTGGATGATCATAAAAAGACAATAGGGCAATGATTTAAAATAGAAAAATGGCATGTAAATGGAATGCTAAAACAAACAAATCTGTCTTTGGTAAGAAATACTAACAAAATGGATGATATCAACATTAATGTAACCATTTTTAAACTTTATCTTTTGAAATTTCCATAGCAATTCAATGAGATTTAATGAAAAATATGCCCTAGCTTTAAAAAGTAATGATCTAGAAAATAGATTATTCAATAGTCATGTAATATAAGAAAATTTTGGTATTTTAAAATTTTTTTACAACCGATATATTTTTATTATATATATGCTCTTTCTAATGATCTTACAATAACTTTCAAGAAACATTAAATTGAGTGGTATTTTTAGAATAGTAAGAACAAATAGTTATAGTTAATAATAAGCAAATAAATAAATACAAAACACACACTTTTTTACAATTTTAAAACAATTTTACTTAAATTTCCTTCTAAAATTGCTTCAAAAGTGCAAAAAAAAAAAAAATTGTATTAAATTGAGCAATAAAAAAAGTAATGACAACTAAATCATATTTATCAAAAAATTTATAAATAATAAAAATTAAAGTTTATACAATAAGTATATATTCCATTATTATGAAGGTATTATTCTGATACGAACAGACAAAATATTTTTGAAATAATCAAACGACTTTTATTTAAAAAACAAATTAATAAAAAAAGGCAGCAAAAATAGTGTTAGATAAAATTGAATTTCATTAATCCTTATTCACACACTAGAAATTAATTAAAAGTTTGAGATATGAAAATTTTTATTGGTGCCGATTTAGTTTGTGCTCACAGCCATTTTAAAATCTAAAGACCAGCCAAAACTACCGCTGACACAACCAACTGATAAATGGCTCCAATATTGAATAAAAGTACTTTAAATTCATATTAAAAAAATTATAAGCATACTGTATAATTCGTATTTTAAAAGTTATAATCTTCTAGTATTTGGAAATTAAAAGCTTGCTTTGATCAGACTTCTGCATCTTGATACTTTATCGGCCAAACCATCCTTCTCCCTCACTGCATACTCTGGCGAAGCGCCATCATATTTTAAATATTTTATGAAGATAAATTAAAAAAAAAAAACCCTAATAAAATAAAGCATATTATTTTTACTAGCTCATAATTTCTAAAATATGAATACTTTTATTCAATATTTATGTCATTTATCAGTTGGATGTGTCAGTGGTGGTTTTTAGATTTCAAAATTGTTGTGAGCGCAAACTAAATCGCTATTTTTTCCATTTTCTACATAGTAACTATAATATCATGCTACTAAAATTGTATAAGTTATCTATAATATATATCAAACACAAAAAAAATCTTAAAAAAGTCAAAAGCTTATGCATTTAACAAGATAATTCTAAAATCACAAAAGTTTTGAAAATGCAACCAACTTAGATATATAATAATCAAAGAACTATTTAACAGTTTTAATTCTTGCTTTGGATAAACTTTATAAGAAGACAAAAGTAATTATTTATTCACAATAACTACAATAATAGTCAGCTTTTTTTAAAGCATTGCCTTGTATATACATTTTATACTATCATTCAGGCAAATGGATGTGATCTTCCAGATAATGGAAAATCGTTACAGGTACCATATTAAAAATTGTTTCTGACAGTAAATTCTCCAAGTTAAAGTTCTAACAGTATATTTTTTGTGAAAAGCAATTGATGAATGATTTAAAGAATAAAAACTCCACTATTTTCTTTCACTGCTCTGTTGTGATCTTTCTATATTAATTTTCAGTACATGACTATGAAGTTCTGTAACACAAATTACAAACGATACAAATTATAATAAATATAAGAATTTTTCTGATTTTTAGATCATTCGGCATAAACTAATATGAATACTTTATTAATAAATGACGTTACAATGAAGAGAAGACAAACAAAAATCACTTTTACTAACAATAAATATAGTGCATTCTCTTAAACCTACTTACATTTATTTTTAACTTCCTGGCTTCTACTAATGCAGACTGCTTGGGGATATTTTTTGATGAGGAACTACACTTAGATGAAGCAGCCAAAACTAGTTTCACCGAACGGGAATCAATATGAAGACTGCTAGCTTCAGCGGTAGTGATAATCTTCTGTAATTGTTCCTTGACAACTTCATTTTTAAAACTTAAAAGAAACAAAAAAAAAAAAAAGACACACACATATATAAAAGGAAATGTAATAACAATGATAACAAATTACCCAAATGATGTCGTAAAGTAATTATCAATAGGTGATTAAATAAATTACAGACAATGCTAGTACCTTCATACTAAACATTGAGAGTACATTAAGGTTGTGCATAATATTTTCAAAGTTTTCTTCGGTTAAACGGCATTATGACTGTCTTTAATTTATGACATTTAAGAGATGGAGTTATCATAGTTGTTTACAGTAAAGTCACTGTATGATAAAGAACATGTCTGTGGAGTGCTAAATTATTTAAAATGAAGTATAAAAATATTATGCACTTTCATGTCTTTTTTTCAAAAAATTTTTAAAACAAAAGACTATCTGATAACAAATGATGATAATTTAACTATGCTCTGCACAGTTTAGAACTGGTGCATTAGAGCTATAGCATAAATAAAGTACACAAGTTAATGCAATGCTACTCAAGAGCTGAAGATTCCAAGATCAAATTTCAATCTGTAAGTTCTGGGGTCTAATGTCACATGACCCCCTGAGCAATTAACTATATGATTATTGTTCCTAAATTAATGCATTTAAAAACAATAGTAAATAAAAATACTCTTATCCTACTCTTGCTGAGGAAATATGCTGTTCAAAAAGTTAATTTAAATAATTAATTTTTCTTTCAGTTCCTTCTTTAAGGAATAATACCTTATATATATATATTAAATTTTATAAATTAGAATAGAATTATATCAAAACAATATTCTAATAATAAAAATATTAATGACCATCTGTAATTAATTATATATATATCTATAAATATAAACATTTGAGCATTCTTATAATTTTTATGTATGCATATACACTTATACATTTAATTAGATCACAATACGTCTTTAAGTATTTTTAATATATTTAACAGATAGCAACATTAAACATCTATAGAAATATTATTGTAGAGCTATATCTTATAAAATTATTATGAGAATACCTGCTGGTTTCTCTATTAACTTATTATCTAAGTCATAAAACTATTATATATAACTGTAAAATTCTGAATTGTAAATAATGACTATACAAGGCTCGTAGGCTGATTTCAAAATAACTTTTCCATCAGTAGTATTAAACTCTAACATTACTAATAACAAATGAGAATAGCTGTGAATGTTATTTATAATCAGTAATTTTATTAGCTTTAATTTAATCTCTTAACAGGTTACATTTAATCTCTGCTAATTGACACTAACGTCCTGTGTGATTAGGAGCAATGGTAGAATGGCAGCCTCAGAAGTTCAAGATCCATGAATCATGGCCCAACCCTATCATTTCCAGTGCTCAAACTTCTTATGAACTCCAAGCAATATACTATTCAATTAATTAATTAATATGAACTGTATCCATTGATTATGCTGGCTTGCACTGAGTGGCACTATTGTATGGAGAGTTTTGCCTCTGTGAAAAACAGCTTGTGTAAGCATAAAGAATGGTGATCATGTGATGTGCGAATATGGTCTAGAAAGAGCAGTGCAATAAAACCCTCACCTAATTATTAAATAATCAGCTTTCTTCTTTCCAGACAAAGCCAATTCTCTAAAAACTAGTTATGAAAATGTTTGCATAGTCATATAGCTTTCATTGATCACCCAATGCATTGCATACAAAAAAAATAGAGAGAGATGAAACCATTGCTTTCCAATCTGGTGCATACATCGACTTTGCATTGTTTTACGTATAACTTAATTACTTTTTGTTTTTTTCATTAACTGAAAGATGATTGGACAGATAAAATACTCCATAATTTGGTCTCTAATACCATCAAAATGATTTTTTATTTCAATATATATTCATTTAATATATAATTTTTTTTAGACAACTGGAGACAGATTCATTAAGGATTTTATGAAGTTCTTTAATTTTGCCACATCTATATATTTCAGTAACTGTGAACTCATGAACACAACAATCACATCCTAAAAATGTTGACCAGACTCCAGTAACATCTAGAAAGATTGAAACCACTGCCTTTTTGTTGGATTTGTAAAAAAAAAAAAAAAAAAGAAATTTTGTTCCGAACTTCATAAGAATTCCATTTTTAATATCAGGATTCTTTGGGTTGTAAATTTTTGATTAACATGGAGATCTTGACTTGGAAACCAAGTCTTCGAGTGTGAAATTATAGCTCGAATTATTGGCAAATCCAATCTACTTAAATAGCTTTTTATACATTTTCTGTGACATAATTTTTTTGCTGATATCTGGTGGAAGAATGTATACAAAAAAAAAAAAACAGGAAACAATTGCAAAAAAATAGATTTGAGAGTACTAGTAATATTTTTTCATAATATTTTAATTTACCCCTTGATGTTAGGTGGCAGATTATAAAAAAAAAACCCCTATAGCAATCAAGTTTTGTCTAATCAGTCAACAAGACCGAAAGACCAAACAGGGACTCTCAACCAGCAGACATAGGGTTACTCCCATGCACCGTTTAAACCTCTACCTAGGCTTCGTAGTCTCAACCACCTAATTAACATCCTTGACATCACACAGCTTCCCTTCTTCGTACAGCTCACAGTTCAAACTTGGATTCTCAGGGTTCTTCGTAACTGACGTGATAAGGGCCAGCACTCCTAAGTCTTACATCAATTTATTTATATTGAGTTACCTGATTTTAGAGTCTAAACATTTCTCTACAACTCTCAAATTAACATTATATCAATGAAGTACAAAACCATGGATGCATTAATTAAGCAAATGAATGTTTCCGGTAATAATTAATCAATAAATAGGTCCAACTCACCATTTTAATAACGATACTATAAATTTATTTACATAAAATTAATATAATTAAGAGAGCTGCTTACACAGAGGATGGTGACAATCTACTGGATTTTACATAGTGATATTAAAGTTAATGATGGCTTTCAACAATGTTGTATGCCCTACTTAGTTTAAATTGGAATTATGAATATTTATCAGTCCATTCTAGGTCTGATCTATGACTAATTATTTTCTTATTTATTTTTTTTGAGGGATAATTTGTAAACGGGTTTGATTTTAAAAGTCATCTGGGATTGCTAACGAGCGTAGGTGGAGGCTGGACTGCAATTTATTAGAAGTTGTGGTACTACCTGAGAGCATGGGAACAAGGGAACATCAAGATGAAGAGGATTG
Organism: Epiperipatus broadwayi; assembly: GCA_028023455.1. Classification (NCBI taxonomy): domain Eukaryota; kingdom Metazoa; phylum Onychophora; class Udeonychophora; order Euonychophora; family Peripatidae; genus Epiperipatus; species Epiperipatus broadwayi. Next base: position 278,489 of record JAQFVV010000451.1, read on the forward strand.
GCTTTGCGATTTGATGGTATGGTTCACCATGAAAAATGTATGTCCCTGGCTACAGAGGTGCATATGTTTCTAACCAAGGTTGCATACCAGTGGAGAGAGCGTACATGTGCTAAAATCCAGGACTTGGGGGCACAAGAAGTCTTCGGCTCTTGTGGAACCTGGACAGTGCTAATCTATGGATTAGGAACCCAGGCAAACTGCATCTGGTCTGCTCTTACGCAGTTTGACCATTAAAATGCATGAACCGCAAAGAAACATGACATTCAATAATTAAGTTACCATTGCCACACATGTAAGGCAGTAATGCATATATATATAAACAACAATCTATGAAACCTTCCACATACAGAATGAATTAATATGAATAAAATTATTTTATATGTATATGATTGTGAGCATCCCCAGTTAATGATAAATGAGTATTTGATAATTAAAATTTATTCACAATATTTATTTTCATAATCTCAATGAATAAAAACCTGATATATAATATTTATATGCTTGGGGAGGTTAATCATTCCAAAATAGACTGATAATTTTATCCAAAGAATTGCAGTTTTATTTATATATTTAGATTGCTTCATTATTATTACTTCTACAAATATAAAATCTTTAATTACACATATACCACATGTTAAGGAAGGTCATTATAAGAGAAATATTAATTTAGTGATATGTGAAGTAATAATTTAGTTAGAATTAATATTTATTTGTATTGAATATTCCTAATAACATTAGTTTCGACAGCATATAAGTTAAGTTATATATATATTATAGGACACACTATAGGTAAACAACTTAATTTATAAATCTATTAAATAAAATATGCGCACCATCCTTTCTTAATTTTTATGTAATTCTAAGAATTGACACATTGCTTTCGTTGACATGATGGGGGATAAAAAAGAATTTTGAGAAAATTTTTTCAACATGTTAATTTTGACTTTAAAATAGAATAATTTAAAGTTTGGCATCTTCTCTGCTCACTCTATCCCTTGGGATTTTGAGAGCAGGAAAGCAAGCGTAAACATGTTTTAATGATTTAACTTTTAATTCCTTCCATCATTTAAGGTAATACATATAAGTAAAATGAAATAAAACAATCTTTAATTTGTTCAATAATTTAAAGCCAGCAGAAAAGTTAAGAAATAACTAAAAGTTAGTTTGAATATTCAAATAGAATATAACATTTTACCGGCAAAATTAAGTGATGGCTTTGGGAATTCATTATACATATGGATAGATGGATTGGTAAACTTCAGACTGGCATTAATATGATATTTCATGATTGGAGCTTTTACATTTTGCTGGAACAATTGGATGCCAATTCCCCCAATGACCCAGAGAAGCTGATGCCTGACTACCCACATTCTGGCAGGTATGGTCATTATAAATTATTTATTACTGGTGTTATTAGTAAGCAGGATTGGGACGACTCCGTAGAATGGTGACATTTAATAAAATAATGCAAATTTCTTAAAAATAAATTTCAGTAGAGTTCTGCTTGTCCCACTGGTGAAATATTAAGCTCAACCCTAAACAATGCCCCCTTTCATGCTCATATATTTTCTTTTATGCCTGGGGTCTACTTTCTGCCTTAATGGTTTTTAGGTTTAATTTTGATTTTTAATTTGTTCCACATAGCATTTTCATTTCCTCATATTTTCTATGGCTGCTTTGGTTTCCTGTGCATAGTGCTTTATTTTATACTACAATACTTTGCAATGTGTACAGGATGTGCATGGTGTTAATTATAACCCCCTCTATTGAGAGTATATACAGATAGGGAAATACAGCACTTATTTTTGCTTATTTAATCGATTCCAACAGCTCTCCCTTTTTTTCTTAATATTTTAACATTTTTCTTGATTTTTTTTACTTTGCCAAAATTCTTTAAATAAAATTATTTTTAACCAAATACTTTTAACAAAGTATTTTCTTTGACTAAATATATAGCGTGATAAGAATAATCTTTTAACCTTTTGAATATCGAAATTTACACACACATACATGCATATTACAAATGTGTGGATATTTCTAAACTATATATACGATAGGAAATAGGTTGAACTTAATTAAACATGACTTAATATCCTACAAATCACACACCTAAGGTTACACTCAGTTTTCATTCTTAGCGGCTGGCATAGGGCAGGGAGAAACATGAGACTCAAGGGGTTCATCTACATGACTGACTAGGGAATTAAATAGAATGGTGGCGAAGATATAGATTTCAAATGATATGTTTTAATCCCTACCGTTTCATCAACTTTTGATTAGTAACTCCACCTATGCCAGGGTTAAAGCCCATTAAAACAATTAAAATAGACACATAAGAATATTATCATAGCTACTCGCATGACATTATATAGGTACATACGAATAGATGCTGTAAATACCTATTACATTAAATATTTCAGCGTATAGATTTTGTTTGCTATTAGAAAATGTTTATATTATAGATTCAATATTATAAAGTCAATTTATTAATTTGCTTCATATGTAGATGTATAATCCACCCTATATAGTGTTATATATATAGGATGGCATGATTCAGTTTGTTAAAAGTTTTTGTCATTATTAACTAAAAGTGAAATAGGTGTAAACAAATTTGCATTAAATCACCACACTTGCGATAAGATCAATTTAAATTTTTGTAATTGCTGTACTCTAATTTGTTTACAACAAAATGGTTATACATTAAAATCACTAAACCAGCACTAGTGGAATTCCTGGGGATAATCTTGGATGCCTTAAAAATTTAAACAAAAGTTTTAAAATCAAGTTGTACAATCTGGAATTTCAATGTAAATTTTGAAACTAATAGGTTTTAGGTAAAATAAATTGCCCACAAGTAAGTACTTGGGACTAATATGTATAAATAGGCCATATTTTGAGCTTGTAAGCACACACATCAATATTTGTAAGAGTGATTGTACTATACTCCATGCCGCTCGGAAATTTAATGTCTGGCTTAGGAAGGCAAAATTTTGCTATTTTTCATTGAATGAATGGCGATTTTTACTGCCATCTGATGCACTTAACAACTGAAGCACCGAAGAGATGAAATTCTCCAGCAACAGCCTACTGCCAAAAGAAGACATCATGAAACTGCCCAAGAAAGCTTACCACCACACCTGAAGCCCATGTGCCGACATATCCAGATAAAAATGAAGATCCGACCGCGGAGTTCTATATTAATTAATATTTAACTTTTAAAACTATTAATTTAAAAGCTAGCTAAATGTAAACTAAAAAAAACTTTGAATGTTCAAACTAATGTTAACTTTAACTATGACTAAAGTAATTAATCTTTTAAATTATGTAACTTACCTACCTACACTTATAATTCTATTCTGCTTAAATCAAATTAATGTCTTACATAATTCCTATTATCTATCACTGCAGATGTGCCAATACTTTTCTCTATATTCAATTTTAAAATGTATTTGATTATTTATTATATGCCAATGCTTGATAGATCTAATAAAAAAATGTCCCAGTTACTAACTTTGATTCAAACCCAAATCATAAGTATGATAGATAGATGCACTCCTGTTGCATTACAAACTTTCTACATATATAAAAAAATATTTTCAACAACAAAAACAGAGGATTAAAAACAGAAGCAAATAATTTCTCAATAAAAGGAGTGGGGGTGCTATAGAGTTTGCAAAAATAAAATGACATTAAATGCAGACAGAGAAATTAAAATTTGGAATATGCAATAAATTGGCTTTATAATTGTGTGTATGAGTGAAGGTTTCAAGTTCTTCATTTCCAGCAGATAATTATTTTACTTTCTTTAGAATAAACATGGGAAATTGTTTGGGATGTGCATATATATATATATACATTAATTCTCTCTCACACATAATAATCTTAATTATTTAATTTCAATAATAATTATATATATATAATTATAAAAAATTTGAATCCAGACTTTAAAGGTCCCTTTAGCTATTCAATGACCCCACACATGTGAAAAAGATAAATTATGTCCAATACATGTATTTCATGCTGAACCAGTCTAGATCCCCCCTACCCCACCCACCCATATATAATGAGTGCTTGGTTTATATTAAGACAGCAAATTTTCAAACTTTAATGGGCAGGCTTCAATCTACTCCATCATCCATCTCTTCAGCCTTCCATGTCATTAAAAATCTGATGATGAAATGCTCAAATCCCTTGATGATGCCAATATTATTGTCATGTCCATGATGGCCTTAAGTCATTCTAATCCCTCATGTATAAAACCATGTCCATTAAAATACACAGAAGAGGGATGAGCAGGATACAAGCTGCTGTAGTATTTAAATACAAGTATGCTTAGATGTAATTATACCTATGTGGTCATGTGTATAGGTTGTATGAGATAATTTGGATAGCTGAAGAGAGCTTGAAAGCCTGGGTTCAAGTCCCCTATAATTACATCTAAACTTCAGGGATATAAAATATAACTGTATTTAAATATTACAGATTCAGCCTGTATGCTGCCCATCCCTCTTCTGTGTATTTAAATGGACAAAATCCTATACATAAAAGGTCAGAATGACTTAGATCGACATGGGCATGACAATAATATTGGCTTCATCAAGGGATTTGGATGTTCCATCATCAGATTTTCAATGGTATGGAAGGCTGAAGAGGTGGATGGTGGAGATTGAGCCTGTGCATTAAAGTTTGAAGATTTGCTTTCTTAACAGAAACTGAGCATTAATTATATATGATGATCTGGATCAACTAATGAGTGCTGGTTCAGCATGAAATACATATAAAGGAGATCACTTATCTTTTTCACATGTGTGTGGTCATGTGTATCGGTTGTATGAGATAAATTGGATAGCTGAAGGAAGCTTGAAAGTCTGGGTTCAAATTACATCTAAACTCCAGGGATATAAAGTATACCTATATTTAAATATTATATATATATACTGTATAAAAATTATAAAAAATGAACATGAAATCAAATTTTTATTAAGAAAATAATTTAACAATAGCCAAATTTACTGACATTATCTCATATGAGATTTAATTAAACATTAAATTAATCACTTGGTAAAATACTTAAATAAATCTTAATAGTAACAAATAAATAAAAGCAACTAAAAATACTTAATAATTATTAACATTAAACACATTTAGTCATAATTTGAATAAAATATAAGCATTAACCAAAAAAAATAGTTTATGTGAAAAATCATGCAATGTTTGAATATCAAAATAGGAACCAAGCTGCATAGCATAGATCATTAGAGCTTGTGTCTGCAAAACCATCAGTGAACTAAACCATGTGGACAATAAGTTAACTGACCTACAACGTAAAATATGCAGTGGGAATTGAAAATATACCTAAGATTTAGAAATAAAATGAAATGATAGTCTACATAACAGTAATGTACTTTAGTGAGCAAAACAAGTTCCTGGATTGATAAAAATATATGATGCCTGAAGTAGGTTAATTGGATTAGATGCGGGAGTCAAACAAGTAGAAGACAATACTAAAAGTCAATGGAACAATATTCTCTCTCTTTTTTTTTTTTCTTCAAAATAATCTTTATTTGCACAAAAAGTAAAATATACATTATAATAGAGAGTTCATGTTTATGATCATGACTGACACATTAAAGAATAACTAGTTATTAAATTAGATGATGATTACAAGATTAAAAGTAAAATTTTAAGTTACATTACTTATCAGAGGTGATCTAATTTGGCATATAAATCCCATGGCGTGTAAAGTTTGAGTGTCATGAATAAATAATATACATGGCTATTGCTAAATAGGTAATTGACTCCATGTTTGCTCAGCAAGGCTAGGCAGGCATGTTCTTAGATCACTTTCTTTAATTTTATATAATAACTTTAAGAAAATGTCTTCAACAGGATCGGCCAACTCACTATCAAATAATACCTTACATCTAATCCTCCATATGATAAAATTTATGAAAGTGGCCAGGCAGATGGAGCCAAAATTTCCATTTTTGAATGCATCATTAAGGTAGACATTTGAAGAATTGTATCCTGTAATTCTCTGTAGGGCAATATTACGTAACCGAGTCCACCATTCACATTGATAGAGTAGGTGTTCAATGGACTCGTCAAATCTTCTACAAAGAGAACATATTGTATCAATGTTGTGTCCCTCTGATTACAAAAAAACATCCCAGTAGGCAAGGCTCCAAGATTGACCTTAACTAAAAAAAATCAACAAATTTTGGTTCCAATTTCAGGAACTTAGTCAGCCTCATGAGACAAGGGATTGCAACTGGGAGAAGACTCTCTGTCCTAGATTTACCAGAGTGAACTAATTGATAAGAACTCCAGTATGATATTTTTTCATCAAACATGGAGCTAGAGCTTTTGATGCTATTAAATACAATAGTTAATTGTTGTTGCATCCAGATATTTCTTTTATGAGGGGGTGGGCGATCAGTGGGGATTATTTTTTCAAAAGGTATGGGACTTTCTAAGTTTGCATTGTCTCTGAAAATTTTAACAAGGACATTGTAAGTCCTCTGTATCAGAAAAATTTTAATCGAGTGCAGTCCTAAACCATTAAGATATCTTGGTTTTTGCAAGATATTAAGACTTACTGCTGGTGTCTTCCCTCCCCAGCACAACTTTCTGCATAGAGATTCAACCTTGCAGATGAAGCAAATTGTTGGTGAAAAACCAGCTAGATAATAAATAATTTTCGATAAATCACAGAATTAAGATGAGAAAGATAAATTTTAGATAGTGAAATAACAGTCTTTTTAATCTTTAAAATTAATGAATTTTCAAGTTCTTTTCTCATGGCTACTGGAGAAGAAGCAATACTAAAACCAAGAAATTTCTGTGGGGGAGCTTTTAGTTTACCAGATATTTGCTTCCCTGTCAGGATGGACCACATTGCTGACTTTGATCCATTAATTGCCAGGCCAAATTCACATGCAAACTGGTCTAGGAGTTCCTCAAGTATAGAGAACTCATCCTGAGATGAAAGAAACATGACAACATCATCCATATAGGAAATATGGCATTTGTTCTCTCTCAATAAAGAAATATAAATCCCTGGAAGGAAAGACTCAATGCTCAACAGCAATGGGTTCACATAGACTGTGAAGAGTAGTGCACTTAGTGGCGAGCCTTGAGGGATGGAAACACAAGGCCGAAAGCCGGGAGCAACTCTTCCATCAAATGAGAGAAACACTTCTCTGTTAAGAAGAAGGTTCTCAATCATCTGAAGATATGCCAGAGGCACTTGGAGTTGCTCAAGTACACCAAGTAGCACATCAATCCTGACACAATCAAAGGCTCCGGCAAAGTCAAGTTGAACTGCAACTGGCCGTGTCATCCTTTTCCTGCGAACAGGATCGACTAGAAGTTGAAATCGACTGACAGCATCAGCAGTAGAGCTCCCTTTCTTTGCAAACTGATAGGTTGATAATTTTTCAATAATGTTTGTTTGTATATCCTCTCTAATAAGGCCTTCAATGGTTTTAATAAGCAATGGCACCATAGAGATAGGCTGAAGATTATCAAAATTTTTTTGACCCTTAGGTTTTTTAACAAGTGGGACCATGCCTATTGGGCAAAGCCCATTAATTTCTCAGCAAACCACTAGCCAAGAAGTCTACCATTTTTTAAATAATGGGGACTGAAAAGGCGCATAAATGAAGTAATAAAAATTTTGGTATTCCATGTAATCCAGGGTGAGTTCTGTCTGGGAATGATGAAATCTTTGAAAGGATTCTTGCTTCAGTAATTTTGTGTTGATCAAAATGTTCATAAACAAAACATTTCCTGACAAATGAAATGCCAAGTGGTTGGAATTTTTTTGCATAATATTCCTGAATTCTGAGAAGCATGGAAGATCCTGTATAGCAGTTTCCTTGTATCTCAATGGACCTAGGTGCCTTTGATCTGCTAGAGCCAAGGGCCCATCTCAGGTACCCCCTAGTCCAGCAATGTTGGTGATGAAGATATTGACTGGTCCTTTTAATTGATAAGTACTCAGCAATGACCTTTTGTTTAGCCTTGTATTTTGATTTTAAATTTAAAATGTTAGGAATATTTTGTGCTTCATATGAAATATTTTTGAGATCACATGCTATGGTGTCCAGCTCATTGAGAAGAATAACTGGAGCTTTAGATTTAGCAGTACAAGAATTTATTAACTTTGTTAGTGTCTCAGTAAAAGTCTTCCATGCATCTACTGCAGGGAGTGTTAAAATGTTTGTTCTATGGAAATTGATATAAGCTTCAGAGATCAGTTTAATAGTGGCATTAAACTTAGTAAGCATGCGAATAGTCCTTGGCATCTCAATTATAGGTTGTATAATGTTTCTTGGGATTATTTTAATCTCCAGAGCATAATGATCAGAGAACGTAATGGGCCACAGATGAGCTTCTATGTGTGATGATAATGAAGGTGAAAAAAAAAGTAAATCAATTAGTGAATGTGATGATTTTGTATAAAAAGAGAATGCATCATCATCAAAGAAGAATTTTCCTCTGCACAGAGACTGATTTATGTAACCAATATATTTTTTTTTGAAAAACTTGATATGTATGATTAAAATCTCCAACAATAATCGTTTCAAAAGGGCTATTCTCAGTGTTGAATTAATTGCATTAATCACTCTTGTAACAGTATCTTGAGATTTAGAAAGATATACATTTATCAGATTAAAGTACCAGCTTTGATATTGTATGATCGCAATGAGGCAATTTGAGTCAATGAATAGTATTTTGAACAATGTGATTTGTGAATTCTTGCTGATTATGATCACCACCCCTCCAGAAACTGAATAAGAGAAGGAGTAGTGAAAATATCCAAAACTATGTATCATATCAATTATGCGTGATTCCGAACGCAAATGTAATTTAGTGTCACTAAGACATAAAATATCAGGTTTATGAGAATGAAACCAATGTGATAAAGCATATACCCTGTCACGAGAATTTAAGCCTCGTATATTGACAGATACAATATTAATCATTCTCCGATTTATTTAAATTACTAGCATCCTGACAATCAACTTCAACTTGAAGTTGGCTATTGAAATTCAGGTCACTAGCAATTTCCTTTTCTGAGTCATGATTAACAAGAGAGGAAGATAAACTGAAATCTTCCAGTTGTAATACCTCTTTACAATCATTATAGTTATACTGATCTGTAGATATAGTCTTCAAAGAGGGTTCTGTCATGCTTAGATCAATTAGGGTTTCTGAAAGATTAGAGCTTTCGCGTTTTAATTTAAATGGCAATAACAATGCAATAAGGATTATAAAGATAATGACAAATAAATTGTATTGATATGAAAAAATAGGACACCACAAAAGATTTTTAGAATTTATCAAGGCAAAACTACAAGATTTTAATGGGGTAATATCGACATCAGACTTATATGAATTTACAAGTGCAAATAACTCATCAATCAATGGAATGAAAGAAGAAAGAAAAAAATGATAAAAAATCACTCAAGACAAAAAGGCAGAAAAAAAAAATACAAAATTAGAATACTGTGATCTATTGTTTTAAAGCTTATTAACTGACTTACAGTTAACAAAAAAGTAATAAGTAAAAATTAGTAAATAAAATTAATTTTCTAATTTACATTGTAACTACTTGATACTCCAATCACAAAATGTTATAATCTATAATGTCACAAGCATATGGCTGCTACTGCTTGCGTAGTCAGTTTAATGTGCTTGAAATGACAGGTAATCAATTAATTCTACTTTGATACAGTATTGTATCTTTAGTATTAATTTTTATTAATTTTCATTAAAAGAATGAAGAAAAAAATTATCTTAATGTGTAATTTTAAAATATGCTTATCTTAATGTTTTATTTTGTTATAAAATTTAATCTAGTTTTTATCAGATATAAATATTTAAGAACATTAATTAAGTTGTTTTCATTACATAATAAAAAATTAGAGATATGTACAAACATTTATTTACTGGAATTAAAAACTATAAATAATTATTTTTTTTAACTTATATCTAAATCAATTACGCTTTGCTTACTTCTTACATCCCATCCATTTTTCTTCTTTTTGATAGTACTACAATTTACAACCCCACCCCCCTTTATAAGTTTCCTGAATGATATTCTTTATAAATCAGACTCCCTAAAACTTCACTACCTTGCTGTCCTAGGTGCAATCCGTCTTTACTATATAACTCTCTCTTTCCAATAAACCAATACCACACATCCACAAATATAACATCATTTCTCTCACACAATTTTTTCAATCTCTCATTTATGGAGCATGCCCTAACTAATAAATGTCTCGTCAAATCTTGGTGATAATCCAACTATCCCTACTCTTCCTTTTATCTTACTCAAATTCCTAATCAATTCTAAATACTCATCCATTACTCTCTGATGGTTCTGACAAGTTATTAGTCCCTACCATAACATACACATCTCTACTATCTTGCTTTTTTACTTTATCTGTCACATTCCTAATTCTAGCTCCAGGCAAACATAGTCTTGCATACTGTCTCATAATCTACTTTCTCTGCTCCATCCATAACATTTTCTACCACCTTCTGGACCTTCTTATCTACTTCTTCCTCATCATTCCTATTCAATAATTCCTTTATCTGCTCACACTTCATCTCTAATGATTTTAATTTTGCTTCTACATCATTCCCCTCTTCCTCTATCTTACTTATTCTTTGGCTAACCATCTCCATCACACTACTATTTTCTCCACGCATATATCTCCTGACACTCCACTAAAACCATACTCTGTCCCATCTTCCTCAACTACATTTTGCTCCCTTTACCCTGACTTTCTCTTTAGACTATCTAAACTTAGAAACCACTTTCTCACCTCTTTCATCACATTTACACACTGACTACATAACCATAAACCTGTTACATCCTTCCTAGATATCAACATCTATTTAAAATTTCATCAGTCATCCCCTGTGAATTAAAAAATTTAAGGAACCGATCTGAAATATTTTAGGGTCATATTATATTGCGCCAATGAACAATAAATATACATAATTTTCTAGTGAATATAAATATATTAAACCTCGATCTTAAAATTTTATCCAAATAAAAGCATTTAAAAACCCATTTATAAAAAAGTTTTTAAATATTTATTAATATTAAAAACCAATAAAGTATCACCTATCACATGATTTCAGTTTACCATATTACTGTTTGGTAACAATTTTTTTACTTTCTTTATGCCACTTAATAAATTCCTAGCCTGTGCTTTCCTATCCAAAATTTCCAGACTAATTTCAATCTTACAGCTTTCACCAGCAAGATTTGAATCTGAGAACAATATAACTAGACCTTTAGGATTTATTTACATCTATGTTCTGTCAAATCTTGCCACAGTATAGAGATAACTTTAGTTATTAAGAAAAATTAAGAATATCATAAAACATAAAAACTGAACTGGATTCAATTCTATAAGACTGTATAAATAAGTTGGCTTAGATAAAAAAAAAAATATTTTTCAGTTTAGGATAATAGCTTGATGGTATAACATAGAGATAAAATGATAAGGGCTGAAGGAAAAGTGCATTAAATCCTAAAGGTCCAGTTGCATTGCTCAAGATCCAAAGGTTCTCATTGATAAAAGTCACAAGCTTGAAACTAGTGTGGGGACACTGGATAGAAAAGCACAGGGTAGGGATTTATTATGCATTGTCATCTGGCGAATATCATTGCTTTCTAAAGCTTACAGTAATTGGCATAAAGAAAGTTAAAAGGTATATTACTAGAATATTAAAAATGACTGCACTTTATACATATACATGTACAGTATTTTATTTTTTTGTGAATTACTTTTAAAAGATATCTGATTATGTATATACTTTTCCCACAGCTTAACATCTGTACTGCTAAACATGTGTTGAAGAAGTTCATTCCACAGATTTTACATATCTATGAGAGAGAGGCTGGAAACAAGAGCCACGGAAAAAGCAGTCTCACTATATTTACAAATCACTTTTGCTCAATCTGCCATTAGGTAAAATATCACATGATCACCAAAACAATTTATCACTAGATTACTTAGATTATCCAAATCCACCTTCAACAAAACTCCTAAGAAGCAACTGATTTTCTTCATTACCTACACTTAGTAGACTGAGGCAGATGCTTAAATTATTATAAAACGTTTTATCTGTTCTACTATCAACATGGTAAGTTCAATTTTTTTGGAAAAGACTATGTAACTTTCTAAAAGTTATAGTTACTAGAAAAAAGTGGATATACATTTTTATTTTCCTATAAATAAACTAGATGCAGCTCTATTTAAAAATTCCACAAATTCATTTAGAATAAGATTTATATAGTACAAGACAGAGGCGATTAAGTTATTCATTAAAGTGAACAACATACTATGATAAAACAGTAATTTACAAGACCTATGACATTAATCATTCATTCACAAAGCTTGACATTTTTAAAGAAATGATTAGATTCCAAAAATAAATTTGGAGTTATCCAGAGTTAGGGAGCAAAGAATTTGTTGGCTCTTATATTAAACTGTAAATTTTGAAAGAGTTCAAAATCTATTCTTTTCACATTGTTTATATTAAATCATTAACAATCACACTCCAAATGCACTTTTAACAGAGCTTTATTTGACAGTTCCACTGCCTAGCAGTTTTCTTCATATCTATAATGAGTCTGAAGACAGTTAGTTAGATGGAAACTATCATAAGAAATTAAATAAAGCATTAGTAAAAGCTAAGATAATATGTTGGACTATGTTAAGTGAATAGAAAATTTTTAACTTTATTTAAACTTCTCAAATACAAAGAACTTTTTAGTAATAAAACACAAATACTCAACACAGGTTAGTAATTACACAACATTTCGAGTAATATTACATCCACTCTCCTTCAGAAGTCGCTGGTCAGGAGTTGAACTTACACCTTTAGATTGACAACACAGATTAGCAATTATACAATGTTTTGAGTAGTATTATTGTCCATTCTTCTTCAGTGTTTCTGGCTGATCAATGACAATATTAGCATAGGAGTTGAATGTATGTACACCTTTAGATTCGATCGAGAGTAAGTGATCATGCGATTGTCTAAAAAGAAACATATTGAAAAGATTCCATTAAGAAATGAAAGCCGGTTTAATATATAGTCAGTTGTCTGTTTCAATTTTGTTTTAAATTGATTATTTTTAACTTTATTTTTTGTATCTTTCACGGTGGAAGAAATATTAAAATATGAGAATGAAGACTAATATACTCATGTTTCATATCATTAGTTTTGAAGGGGCTTTTCTAGCAGAAGCATTGTTTGAATATTGTTAAAAATTTTGCAGAAATCTTAACAAAAATTATACATAGTTTCACAGTAGATATTCAAAAGCTATCTGTTAGAATTTCAGGAATTCTTTTACTCCATGTAATTTAGTATTACAACCATGAGTATTATCGCTGATCATAGCAATAGTAATTAGCAACTTTAAAAGAACTTGAGAATATAATAGACAGAGAAATTGTCTATCATGCCCATGATATGAAGTTTGACTCCCAGAGTTGGGTGAACCATGAAAAATTTTTCAGATCACAATTAGACATTTTTCCTTCAGGTAGCCAGCCTATAAACAAACTCAGTTCAAAAATAGATACTAGGATATGCAAACATCTATGAAGGACAACTCACATGCAACTAAAATAAGATGGACAATAACTTAAAACACAGCATACCCTACAAGAAAATTAAGGTGTACATATAAAAATGCGCACCCATATGCATTCCTTATATAGCGAATGGATTAAAACAATCAAACTCAATTGCATAAACTACATATGAAAAAAAGCAAAACAGTTTTTGAATGGTTCACTGCAGAATAGAGATTTTTACAGCAATCCTACTTAAAAGAAAAATCAAGGACAAGACATCATAAATCAGGCAAGTCAAAAACCAAGCAGTGAGAATTTATGGATTTCTTTGTTCAAAGTCTGGTTAAAAATACCTAGATATCCAAAGGTCAATTATCTAAATAAAAAATAACAAATTTTATCTGATTTCAAATCCAAAGTCTTAGGCACCATAAAGAATGGAATTAACTGTTGCTGTCATAAGATTCCTTCAATCCGCACATATATAAAGCAATAAATACGTTGATAACTAGTCAACCATTTCTTCTATAAAGCAATCTATTGCAAGCATTCCAGATTAGTTTCCACCCAATTCGTATATTTGGTTGGCATCTAGTATCCTTTGATTATTCATATTTACAATAATATACTTTAAAATAGCAATTCTCAACTTATGTCAGTGAACTACTACTGTTACATGATGGACTTACAGTGATTTGCTAAGATAAAATTTATTTTTGAAAAATTATATTTAGATAATTTAATCAAATAATGTAAAACTGATATAGAAAGTAGAAATGAAAATTATATCTCCATTATATCAATAAATGCCTTTGTCAGCTCTTTATCATAGATTAAAATATTCAGGCTTATTGCACTCTAGGTCGTATGAGATTTCAAAGCCATACTACACAATTGCTAGCACACCTATTTTTTTTTATTTTGATGCCAAAATTTTTTTTATAAAGGGTGGTGGTACTGAGAAATTCTGATATTCTTTGGTGTGTGAAATTCAAAAGACTGAGTGCTACTGTTTTAGAGAAAGCTTGTAATCTAATATTAAATATAAGCTAGGAAAGACTTTATGATGTTTTGTTTGCTAGAACGAATAAATGATTAGCAAATTATAATACAGTAACAATCTTCAATAGCTCTGATTTCAAGTCAAATGCTTCAATTATAACTATTGATGTGTAGTAATAGAGAAGACATATTCTCACCAGGCTAAACATCTAGTTGTTGGCAAGAGTTTTCCTTTCTTCTTTAAACCTAAACACAACTTCACTGGGTTGATTATCTGGAAAAATAATGATCTTACTGTAAAATTTCAGCTGCCTGAAAAAGTTATACATTTGTGAAATTGAAACCTATAAATAATTTAAAATCATAAAAACAATCTTAAATGACAAAAAAGGTGTCTGCAAAGATTTATAATTTAGCTCTGAACAATAATAATAATAAAATAACAGATGTATTTCCTGTTAAATGGGCACCATAAGCTGGTATAATCCTCTCATACTACTTGATTTAGATTTGAATCTGAGCTGGATAAAAAAAAATTATCACAAGCAGCTTAATTTTTTTCTTTCAATCAGCTAGTCCAGTGGTTCTCAATCGTTGTAGAATTGTGGAATACATTCCACTTAAAATTATTTTCATGCAGAACAATGACATAAGTTCAATTAGATATTATTACATCTTGACCATTTAAAAATGACAGTATAAATTCAAGTCATTCAAATAATGACATATGTGCTTCACACCAGCTTACACAGAAACTAACTACGCTACACCCAGGCAGCATGTAGATGTAGCCAGTCTTACAAAAAAAAATACATGGCTACAATAGCACAGAGCTGCGGAACACATGAAGTGGATTCATAAAACACCAATGTTCTGCAGATCATGCTTTAGAAACACTGAGCTAATCATCCAATTATTAGTTATTAAAGGATATCTATCTATTATAAGGAGAAATGATTCCAGGCTAATCTCGGTTGAGAAGTGAGAGATATATTGTAATGTGATACTGGCTTCTCCATTACAATCCCACAGTGAAGAATCCATAAATTAATTTATTGATGTTCTTAAAAATTGGGGCAGAAAGTAATGACAGATGGTGTCCAAATATTATTTATTTAGCATTCTATAGTCCAAGAATTCAATTTATCTTCAGGCTTATGAACTTATAAGTAAATTAAAAAAATTTTCCATTCAAATGTGTTTACAATAGCAGTGGATTTAATAAACAAAATATATAAATCAGTAGAAAAATAAATCACTTTATCTGGGCTATCGTAATCTATATTATGCCAATATTTATTATAAGACAAATACACCACTTTTCAAAACAAACTCCAAGTTCGTTTTTATTATCATTTTCGATAAAATTGAAATATTTAGATTTTAAAAATAAACTATTTTTATAATCTATTATTAAATATTTTTTTGACGAATTATATAAACATTCCAGATATTCTGAAAAGACACTATGACATTTATAAATTGCTTTATCTTTACCTTCGATTTTATTAATAATTTTAACGTATATAATAGAAAAAAAAAACATTTGTTTGTATAAATAGAACAGTTTCTATGGAGACACATTAATGAAATTGTATTTTTATATTGGACTATTTCCATCATCTAATATATGCATTGAATGTCTTCGGAAAAATTTAACTTTATTTAAATATTTCAAATACATTCAACTGTTAGTAATAGCACAACATTTCGAGACATATTTGTCTCCCCTCTTCTTCAGGTGTTGCAGGCCTGACCAGTGACAATACTAGCATGGGATTTGAACCTGGGTCCTTAGATTCTTGAGTTTTGAATTTTAAGGTAACGCTCTAACCAACAACTGAGCCATCCTGCCAAAGGCAACAATTTGTAGTAATTTCATATACTTATCTATGAGGTTCCTCCTGATTTCTCCATTTTTTCCTAAGAGCAAAGTTGATTAGTGGTTTCCATACATTATGTATAATCACACGGAATTGGCTTATGACAAGAAAAGGTACAAAGAAGAAAATTTAAAGAAGCTGCTCACATGACAATAGCCAACCCAGTGTGACTATACATAATGTATGAAAACCACTAATCAACTATGGTCTTAGGAAAAAATGGAGAAATCAGGAGGAACCTCATAAATAAGTATATGAAATTACTACAGACTGTTGCCTTTGGCAGAATGGCTCAGTTGGCTAGAGCGTTACCTTAAAATTCAAAACTCAAGAATCTAAGGACCCAGGTTTGAATCCCATGCTAGTACTGTCACTGGTCTACCTGCAACACCTGAAGAAGAGAGGAGATTAATACCTTTCAAAACATTGTGCATATATTAACCTGTTTGATGTGCTATTACTAACAGTTGAAAGTATTTGAAATATTTAAATAAAATTAATTTTTCTAAAGACATTTAATACATATATTAGATGAGGGAAATAGTCCAATATAAAAATACAACTAGAACACCATCATCACAAACCTGCAGGAAAACACTAATGAAATGTGTATTGTTATACAGATTAAAGATTAACTGCTTTGCTCGTATAGAATAATAAAGTGTCCAATTAAAAGCTCCTACTGCCTTGTAGCACAGGATGCTGATTCATTAAAAGCTAGGTCCTGTTTCGTATGCAAACAGTATTTTCTATCACAATCTTTTCCTTCTTCAATCATTTAAATCAGTGTAGGATTTAGTTATATGCATGTCTCATGGCATTAGTCATCTCTCTTCATCAATTATAACAAAGTGATTGGATTTGTGTAATCATGTTCCCCCCTGTTACCTACATAAACAGCATATCTGATTTCAAGTGACTAACAGATTTAGTAGGATGGTAGGCCTCTTTGCTCGAGCCAGTATAATCACTGACATGATTTGGAACCCAATTTGAGAGAATAGATCCAGCCGACAAAGCTTGTATGATTAGACAGTTTTATATAGAATGCCCTGCCTATCATGATAGTGGATGGGGCAAGTGGTCTAAACTACATAATCTGACTAGTTTATTGTGCATAGATCATTCCTTTACAGTAATATAAACAATAATATCAGCTGAAATGGTAAAGCAAGTGGCAGATGTAGTACTGAAACTAAGTATTATAAATCTATTTTTTCCTTAAATATAACTACTTAGAATAGAAAACTGAAAGTTAGGGAACTGTCAAGATTTAAAATCAATATAGCTGTTCTAAATGAAATTCGTCTTACAGGAGAAGGAAGTTCAATAAAACTGGTAGATAAGTACAATTTTTTTTTTTTTTTGGAAGAATAGATAAGTAAATGAAAAGAGAATACATGGTGTTGAATTTGGTCATGGGATTTCTTGGTATGTCACTAAAATGCTAATAGTGTTAAAACATGCCTTGCATAATGTACTAGTGTTCCTCTTATTATTGCCCATGCTCCAACCTTAGATTCAGAAAAATAAAATCGTTATTCCTTGCTGGATAGTGTTACTATAGCAACATTATTAGAAGATCTTTTTTATTTTCTTTTTGGAGACTTTAATGCACAGATTAGTACAAATAACAGATTTTGGACAAAAGTTGCTTGAAATAAAAGATCAGTTATTAATGAATTTTGCTCAAAACATGAATTGACTATCATAAATACTTTGCTTAGTCAGAAAAACTACTATAAAGGAAAGTGGATGAATGAGCACTTATAAGTATAGTTTGTTGGCCAGATCATAAATTAGTTAGTATATTTCAAAATTAAAATGATAGACACATTAACAAGTAGATCTTATTCTGATCATATTCACTAGAAAATTAATGTTCATTTTTGGAAATCTCTACTATGTTATATATATTAAATTTCAACAGCTATTAAATGACTAAAATTTCTAATTTGGATTCCAAGATTTTCATATTATTTTAACATGGAATTCTCTTAAAAAGTGTTATATAGATTTAAGTACATATATTCTTGGATTCACTAAAAACCATAACTGGGTTTCTTATAATGATCTTACTATTAGTATTTTGATTCAAAGGAAAAATGTAGCATTTTCTGTTTGGCATAATAATAAATTTAGTGAAGAATTTCATAATAAATATAGATATCTGAAGATAGAAGGAGTTCAACAACTGACAGAAAAGCTTAAAAATAATAGGTTGATTAAAATGGCAAAGATACAATCATTCATTGATCATCATCACTGTAGATCATTTTTTGATGTACTGAAAGCAATATATGGACCTGAGAAATGGTATCATATTCCTATTAAATACAGCAATGGGACTCTCTTATAAATGTTCTGAAGCGATGAAAAAAATATTTTTATCACTTTTTGAATAATGATAAAAGAATTGAGATGGTGACTTTGAATGATATATATGTTTTATCTACTCATTTAGATTTGGACAAAGATATACATCTTAGTAAAGTCAAACATAGCTTTTTGTAGTCTGAATAATAGAAAGACTGCAGACTCCTGATGAAATAGTTAAATAAATTTTAAAACATAGTGGTATGTTAGCATCAAAAATATTGGAACTTTTTAGGAATATATGGAACCCACAAAGTTATTCTATCTGGTTTTAAGATTGCTTCTATCATTCCAATTTTTAAAAATAAAGAGTGTAGACAAGATATCTTTTGTGGAATATCAATATTACCTTCTACAGTAAAGGTACTTTCAAATTTTATTAAATAGGTTGCTTCCAATCATTGATGAAAGATTACCAAAGACTCGTGATGGTTTTAGAGAAAAAGTGATTTATATATTACTCTACTGATTTTGATAAGTATTTAATTCAGAAACAGATTTATAGCATTGCTTGAAATTAATCATTTGTCTACTAAAATTTATTCTTATTATAAATGGAATATATGAAGCATTTGAAATGATAACTAGTGTGAAACAAAGATGTGATTTTGCTCCAACATTACAGTATTTCAATTTTTATGACAGTTGTTTTTGAAACTGTTTATAGATGGCTTAATGAAACAGCATGTGATATAGGCTGGATGGTAAAATTTTTAACTTGAATTGATTAAAAGCAAAACACAAACATTACTTCTTGGATTTAAAATATGCTGCTGATTATACTACTTTAGCCAGTTCAAAAAGACTTTCCTTTATTAATTAATGTTAAAAAAACTCAAGTTTTAGTAAAAAAAAATGAATTTAAATATTGAAATACAACACAGACTCCAATGTGTTACTAATGCTTTTAAGAAGTTAAAATGACAGGATATTTCATGACAAGGAAATAACTATTGCAATTAATTTAATTCTATATAGTGTTGCTATTTTATGTAATTTATCATATGGAAGTGAAACATGGATACTTTTTATTGATGCAATATGAAAACATTAAAAAGTTTAATTTAAGAATGTTCCATAAAATTTTACAAATACAATGACAAGATTATAAAATCAATCAATATGTTTTTTCAACTTGATGGATGTATAGAGTCCACTATTGTAAAACATCATCTTCAAATTGGATTGGACATAAAAAATGAATGAACAATGAAAGACTTCATAAAAGGGTGTTAGAAAGCCATTTGCCCTGCACTTATACAGCAAGACAAAGAAAAATGTTCTTTATATCTTTATTATTTATTATATACATAATTTAAATATATAATTTTTTTCCTACAGTACAGACTTTTTCATACCTGCACTCCAATATGTAATATAGAGGTTTTGAACTCAGACTTTCACATGACCCTCAACTATCCACACTATCTCATACTGCTGATACACTTGATCACACTCATGTCGAAAAGATAAACAATCATTCATAGACATATTTAATGCTAAACTAGCACTCGTCAGTTGGTCCAGATTATCATCTCCGCACATATACACAATCAATGCTCAGCTTATATTAAGATAGCCAATCTTCATACTTTAATGGACAGGCTTCAATCCACTGCAACCCACAACTCTTCAGCCATCTATTTCATTGAAATTTCTGATGATGGAACGCTCAAAGCCACATTGGTGCCAACCTTCTCACTCTACCCATGTTGACCATAGGTCTGAATTGTAACAGTCAATAAAAATTATTTTTTGCAATCTTTTGCAGACTTTCTTGTCTCTCTTTTATAATATGAACTTAATGGTTTAAGGGCCATTAAATGTTTATGGCATAACTCTAAAATTAAGATGCTAAAATAAACTGTGTTAATATGTTGATAATCTAAAATAAACTGAATTAAGAGAGTAGCAAGCAGCAGCAAATTACAACTGATAATAATTCTCACTTGATTGTAGTACTTTTGTGTAGTTATGCTTGCCTGCTTTCAGTGAAAAATTTAAAATACTCATGATTCACCAATATTTTCAACAAGCACACACACCCAAAAACCATCATCTATTGAGACATTTAATACTTATTTTCCATTAAAATGATTACTTTTTCAAAATCTTAATCTGAGATGAACTTCCGGTTTTTAGTTCAAAATGGAGTCAAAAGTGCTTTTGGATGTTTGATCACATTGCTTTCAAGTTTGAACCCCCAAGGCAAAGACTGGAAGCTGTTCTTAAAATAAAAATTTAAAAGCAAAGAAGCATTTAGCCTTGCATTGGTGGTCGAGGACAGCGTGACTGCCTTGCACTTGCAGGCAGTTGCCCAGGTTGCGGGTTCACGTCCCGGCCGAGGCTATGACATTTAAAAAAAAAACATTTATCAATTTCTGACTACTCACACTTACAGTAGATGGCAATAGTATAGAGAACTGCTCATTATATTAATACAACTTGGAGAAATAAACAAAGTGCTGTTATTATTAACATTCCTAGCTAAAAAAATATGTGTATAAAAATTTACAGAATACTAAACTGGAGTCATATCTCTATGACTATTCGAGTGGATTGACTTGGGTTCAAAACCTTAGATTGATTTAAATTTCAGGTTTTTAGTTTGAATAATAGATGAGAATTAAGACGTTTGAATGCATTGTCTCCAATGTTGAATTACAAAGACACATTGATAAAGATAAAAGCTAGAATTTGGATCTGATAATGGAGTTTTAAAAGTAAGAATGTGCATGATAATCAGTGATTATTCAAATTTATAGTAAATGGTAATAGAATAGAAAATTGTTGCTAGTTTTAAACTGAATATTGAACATTTGTCAAGGATGTAAATAATCCAAACCTTAAACTCTCAGAAGATAAAAAAATATATATATAAAATTTGAAGAAGAGTATTGGCATATATTATATGTAAAAAAAAATCCTTGATATCTCATGTCATAATCATCACCTTATTCAAGAATAATATTTTCACTTAGAAAGTTAGGCATTCAGCGAGTTATTTTGTTACATAAATGAATGTCCAGAGGAAAAATTTTTCAATAACATGCTTATAATTGATAAAAAAATTTATTAATAAATAAAATTACTTTCCTATATCTAAACAAAAGAGAGATTCTATGTTAATCTACATACATTTTGTCCCAGAAGGTTTAGTTTGATGATAAAGTTGAAGTCACAGTTTTTAATACAATTCCCATGCAATTAAAAAAATAACAACCAAAAGCTCAATTTGGAAAATATATTAGCTATCTTATTAGTTCAAATGTAACCTGAAATGACCCCCCCACACACACACACACCAATAAACTGACAGGACAAATCAATAAAAAAAAACAAACCAACTGTCTATGCAGTATTTTGAAACCTAAAAAAAAAAAAATCTAAATAAGTCAAATCCAAAATTATTGCAATAAAACCAATTAAAATGTCAATTCAGTACCCATACTTACTATTTCATATTTTAAAACTAATTTTTCACTGGCTTTTATGATCAATTGTCTTTTCATACAAAACAAATAGCATTTATGAAGAAGAACAAACTAGAAGCTTACAAATTTCAATATGAAGAAAACGTAAGATATTAATAACATTTATTTTTTGCAGGTGGATTTAAAAAAAAAAGTATGTAAAGCCTAGAGATATATTCGTTGATTTTAGTTACAAAGTCATTATAATTTCAATTTTCATTGATCATAAATCTTTATATCTCATCTATTTGCTCATTCTTTTTTTTTCTTTCTTCATTTTCTTTAATTTTACTGTTTTCAGTCATTTAGATTATATAGGCTTAATACCCATAAATCTCTTATGCCATCACTCATCACTCTACATTAACTGTGTATTTATGCTTCAATTTGATATTATGCTACAAGAAATTCAGTGAGGTATTCAATTTCAACATTATGGTCTCCACTGCATAAAGCAGTGGCTGTTATAAATTTTTAAATATTTCCAGGAAAACAATATAAAAATGTGGTTCAAGAGAACGACTATCTAGAACTCCAGATCTGACTTCTTTGGATTATTTAATTATGATGTCATTTTACATCAGTATTTACATTAACAGATCAAGACAAAGACAAACTGTAGTTAATAACAGTTCACCAGAACTGAAGCAATAAAAAGGAATTCTCTTATACTCAGAAATGGGCAAAGATCTTGTGAAATTTTCATCAGTATATTTATAATTAGTAACACTTTTTAGCAAATATTCTATATTACTAAGGGAATGTAAGGTTTAACACTTGAAAAACTTCAGATATTTATGCTTTATTAGTTCTTTGAGATTAAATTAGTAATTTTAATTGGAAATCTTTAGGGACAACTTCTTCAGATTTGAATTAGCATAACAAAGTTAATCAATTGTCGACCTTGATCAGTTTTTGACATATTTCTTAATTACTAAAATATGATATAGCAATGGGTCCATATAGAGTACTTAATGTTAGTCTGAAAGTATGTAATTATGGCATTTTTCTTGTTAAATGTTTTTTAAACTTTTTAGATATATTCAACTGTTAGCAATAACACATAGGTTATTATATAACACAATGTTTCAAATGATAATATTCTCCCCTTTTACTTAGGTGTTGCTTATCTAGCCAGTCACAGTATTAGCATAGAAATTAAATTGATGGTTTTTAGATTTCAAAATACTAACTTAAGGTAAGACTCTAATCAAATAAGCTACTCTATCAAAAACAAAAGTTAATAGAATTTTACATACTTATTTACGAGACTCTTCCTAATTTTTCCACTTTTTTTAAAAGTAAGATTAATGAAATTATAGTTATAAAGTCTATTACATTTGTACCTAAAATATGGCTTCACTATGGACATTTGTTCAATGGTTGCAAACATTCTTTGCACACTTAAAATGTATTTCCTTCAATCAAATTCAAAATAGAATTAAAACAGGAACAAAAATTAGCATTTATAAATGCTTTTGTGTCAAGACTTTTCACAGTAAAATTAAAACTACAGCTTATATATATAAAAACCCATACAGGAAAATATTTAGTGTAAACATCTAATCATGACAGATTATAAATCGAAGTTTGTTCAGAAGCCAAGGGAAAAAAGTTTTATATCGAATTATCTCATGACAAATGGTTATCCATCAGCTATCATTAAAACCATAAATAGATAATTAAAACAAACAAAAAAAAAAAAACAATAAAGAAAAAAACCATTATAGGTATTGTAATTTGTCCATACACGAGTAAAAAAAATCTGCAATCAATATAATATCAGAATAGCTTTCCAAAGCCGTAGCATATTACAAGGAATCCTAAAATCTACAAAATATAAACTTAAAATGCTGACAAACAAAAATTACATGTATAAAAAAAGCATGAAAATGTGGAAGAATATATATCAATAAAGCCAGATACTCATTGAAAAATAATAAAAAGAAAAAGTTAAAATTAAGAAAGTGGACCCCCCCCCATATATCTAAAGTAGAAGATCATGTATATACCAATGAACATATACTCAATAGGAAAAAAAACAAGAATATTGGAAAGGACAAACCTTGCCATTCAAAAACTGAATAAATCAGGAGGACCATAAGAATATAAAATTTCTACTGACTACTACTGTCTTTGACAGAATAGAAATAAGTGATTGGTTACAGTTTCGTCTTAAATTCACTGATTCAATTTCTTTGCTAGAACTGTCACTGTTCAGAACAAAAACAATTGAAGAGGAGAATAATATTACATGAAATGCTGTGTTATATACTATCCTGTGTGTCACCATTAACAATTGAAAGTCTGAATTTTTCTAAAAACATTTAATAATTAATAACTTAGATAACATAAACAGTCCAGAATATAATTTTATAAGTAAAATATCATCTTCTCAAACTTTCAGACAAAACAACAGAATTTTAAACTCATTACACAATTAAATTATTGTTTTGAATTCTGAATGAGATTATCCATTAATTAATCGGACTCATAAAAAATAACTACCAAAGATTATCTACCTTGATGCAGTAGATATTAAACTGTTAATAAAAAAATCTTAGTAAAGATTATGTAATAAATACAATAATAATGAAAAATAAATAAATTAATAACCGGTGGTCCAACTTTAAAAAAATAAATATATCTTAATGACCCAGTTTCTGAACCCTCTATTTAAAGTATATCTCTGTGTAAAGTTATACCTGTTTGCGTGCATAATGTACATAAGTGTGTATATACACTAAACAATAATTAAACAGCAGTTTAACATTATATACATATACTTTTGAGTGTGTATGTGTGATTGTATACCACATAATGAGTTTTTGTTATTAATTGACTGAATATATATATATATATTGCATATTAATCATTCATTATTGATGTGAATTTAGCTTTTTTAGTTTTACATTACTGATACATCTAGTTTTATAGGATTCATCATAAAGATATACATTTTTGTTGAGACTGAAATTCTAATATATACAGAGAATACATATAAATGAAGATCTTGTAACATAATCATAGTAGATCTGTCTGCCATTTCCATTAACTGGGTTTGAACCTAGGCCAAGTAAAATTATCTTCCCAAAAGATTGATTTTTCTTTCATGAATCAGTCCCATGACAACTCTCTAAATTATCTGATATTAGTTTAATAAATGTGTAGTTAATAATTCTTAACTAAAGGGTAAACAAAAATAGAAAATTGTTAAAATCTTCTCTACTTAGAAATTGGCAAAGTTGTTAAGTATATTCTCTTCTTTCTTTTTCTGCACAAGGGATTGTTGTAAATCCTTTGTCCTGCAGCGATTATTTAAAGAGTATATTCTCCATTACAGACTTATATAGTTTAAAAAAAAAATATTTTTTTTTCATGCGTCATAGCATCGATCAGGAAGCGAACCCGCTAACCCGGGACAACTGCTTGTAAGGCTGCTGTGCTGACCACTCGAATACCAACGCTTGACTTTATTCACTCCATAAAAATAAATACTAGATTGTATTTCATTTAAAATTATGATAGCTTTTCAAGTTTGCTAGTGATTCCTAATACAAATATATAAATAACTTTTAAAAAGAATAATTAAGTTCAATTTCATTGAATAATGAATTTAAAACTGACAAAAATAATAATAAATGTTTAATAAGCTACAAACAATTAGGCAGACATAAATTTATCACTATTGTATTTTAAGCATGTTACAGCAATGCATGCTATAATCCAATTTTAATGCCCTTTCAAACTATTGTCGATCATAGATATCTAAATTCATATTTTTAATTATAAAACTACAGGTTCATCTTTATAACAAGTAAAGTATTGATAGATATTTGTTCTACTTAGCAGAAAATATTATCAGATTATTATAGTTTTCTCAAAATTTAAAAAAAAAAAAAAAGGAAAATATATAATTGTAATTTCACAATAACAATATAAGCATGAAGAAGGCATCACCATACATTCAAATTATTTCTACTAGGAACAACTATAGTTGTAAAGATAGTATTGTTTCATTTGTTAACTTGCTCAATGCTTTCTCTGGAAGATGAATAGTAAGATGTTTTATTGACATAGAGCAAAATGTCCTCCATCTTTCAAGAACATTTAAAAAATATCCTTTTTAAATGAAATATATATTTTTCAGTAGTTTCTCATAGTTACGGAGTATTTAATTAGACAACCAGCAATGAGATTATGAAATTTTTTTTCTAAACAAAACAAAGTATTCAGCTGAAGAGAACATGTCGAAAACAGCTATTTTTCTATTATTTCCGACCACATTTACAAACAGCTAGCATTCCAAACAGATTATATCCAGAAATAATTTTATTTAATCTAACCCTTGGCTGATAAAAAAAACAAATTAGGTTATAATCCAGGCACTCCCACAAAATATAAGACAATACCATCATTTTGCAAATTACATTCATTTACTGAGATGGCTCGTAAAAATTTAGTGTAGTTACAGGATGAACTCCCTGAATCAAAGCTCAATTTTGTCTCTTCTGGTGCATGAACAATGCCCCCGTGTGACAAATTGTTCAACTATGTTTTCACATTAATGAT
This sequence comes from Epiperipatus broadwayi, assembly GCA_028023455.1. Taxonomy (NCBI): domain Eukaryota; kingdom Metazoa; phylum Onychophora; class Udeonychophora; order Euonychophora; family Peripatidae; genus Epiperipatus; species Epiperipatus broadwayi. Next base: position 305,411 of record JAQFVV010000451.1, read on the forward strand.
TTTCTTATATGGTAAAAATAATTCTGGACTCAATGTTCATGGGAGTACATTTCCATCACTGGTGAAGAGACAGCATACTTTAGTTAATGAAAGCTAAATACTCATTTACTGACTACATATAAATGGCTAGATAGATTTGCTATAGGCAAGTAAACTAAAAAAAGTAAATTCTTAAGCTTGTCTGTAAAACCTGAAAAATGTTTTATTTAGCCTGGATTTAAACCTCAAGGTCATGAGTGTGAGATAGATATTCTATTGTTACATCATGAGAATCTTATGAGATTTTCTTATGGCTACTTAGATCTGTAAGTTAATATTTCAAAATTTCCAATAAGCTATGTGTGAATTCCATCATAATCAGAAATCTCTCTTCAAAGCAAATGTAATTTTATTTTCGATAAATCTTTCTATGCTATTAGCATAACTATAAATATTTTCCAATTTCTTTTTTTCAAAATTATTAAAATTTGGCAAAAATAATAAACTTTCTATTCATCATACTGTAACCATATTTTCACAGTCAATTGTAAAGTGAAAAAGATTTTACTTTGTTCATTTACATGAATTGATTTCTGAAACTGCCATTTGGATGCTAAAATTTAACACTATTTATTTAATTAAAAATTTACATTGTTAAATAGGTTTTTGAGTAACATATGCATACATTTTTTTTTAAAATATTTTTGAAATTCTCAATACAGTTATGAAGCTGATTAATAATAGCTTTAAGAATTACAATAAATTGAGATACTGCCAAATCTCCAGCACTCGTTACAATACTTATCTGACAGCCAATCAGATGTCATGGATATGTTCAAATGACATCCAAATCTAAACACACAACAAAGATTTTAAGAGAAAAGGTTGGCCACCCTTTTCTCTACTTTTCTTTCTATATATCTAAGCCAGTCGTAAATATTGAGGTTTGAAAGTTTGAAGCTTTAAATATCTTTACAATTAACTCACTGAGTCTAAATCATAAATGTACAACGCGAAATCCTATGATTTACTACGTAGTAGTTTTTAGAATATATAACAAGCAGTAAAATATGTAATAATATTTTAATTTGCAAAGTGCAGATAGTTAAAAATTGAAATAAATTGAGATACTGCCAAATCTCCAGCGCTCGTTACAATACTCATCTGACAGCCAATCAGATGTCATGGATAGCTGTTCAAATGACATTCAAACCTAAACACACAACAAAAATTTTATGAGAAAAGGGCTATCCATGACATCTGATTGGCTGTCAGACATATTGTAACGAGCGCTGGAGATTTGGCAGTATCTCAATTTATTTCAATTTTCAACTATCTGCGCTTCGCAAATTAAAATATTATTTACATACTTTACTGCTTGTTATGTATTCTAAAAACTACTATGTAGTAAATCATAGGATTTCGCATTGTACATTTATGATTTAGACACAGTGAGTTAATTGTGAAAATATTTAAAGCTTCAAGTTTTTAAATCTAAATACTTATGACTGGCTTAGATATATAGAAAGAAAAGTAGAGAAAAGAGTGGCCGCCCTTTTCTCAGAAAATCTTTGTTGTGTGTTTAGGTTTGGATGTCATTTGGACAGCTATCCATGACATCTGATTGGCTGTCAGATAAGTATTGTAACGAGTGCTGGAGATTTGGCAGTATCTCAATTTATTTCAATATTCAACTATCTGCACTTCGCAAATTAAAATATTATTAACATTTAGAATAAAAAATAATTGAATGGTTAAATGCTCATGAGATCATGTAATGTTCAAGCACCAATTGACAGTGAATCTTATAAAATTTATAAAAAAAAAATTATTAAAATGTAAAAATAATTTCTAATATTTAAATATTTCGCTTATTATTTTTTTGGATTTCAGATAACTGAAACCGGGGATATGGAAATTGTAAATACAAGTGGAATGCTGTACGTCAGTATAATTATCAAGCAATATGAAGTGACTAATATGATTTCATTAATTCACATATCATTTAATCAATCTTCCCATATCAATATATTTTCTAGCCAATGAACTTACAGTATTTAAAATATATATCAGCAACTCATACTTAATTTCTAGATACTTCCTTCTTTAAAAAATTGGGTAGGATCTAGAATCAGATCTGCTAATCCTTTCAAATTATTCTCTTCCTTTTCATACTTCCATGAAATCTACAGTGCTTATATTTGATTATTTTCTATCTCTTTATAAAGATTCCAAAGCTAAACATACCCAGGCCAAATTTTTTTTTTCTTTCAACTATCCTTATTTTTATCCTCTTCATTATTTTGTAAAGAACTTATCTTATTTTCTGTTTGTAAATCGGCATTTTTTTCATAGACTGCATCAAAAGTTTTTAAAATTATTTTATTAATCTTAAATATTATGAACGTGTCATCTATTTGCTCATAATTTTGAAAAATATTTATAATTTAATCTATCTTTTGGATCTTACTATTTGATTTACTTTAATTCTATTGATCAAATATTTCATTTTAAAACTACCTGAGCAATCAAAAATATATAAAATTAAATGCAAAAATGAAGTCTTGTAATATACATAATATTAATAATTTAATTTAAACTAAATATATTTTAAATACTATACAGTATGTATGCAATAAAAAAAAAATAATTATTTTGCATAAATTTACATTTTCCAAAAAATTATAATTTTTTTTTTTTTGAGATTAAACAGAATTTTTAATAATTAATTTTAATTATAAATTTCACTTTTAATTTTTATATATAAAAATAATTAGTAAAAAAAAAAGTGAAATAGTTCTTTTGTTTTCTAATGCACTTGCAATAAGTAAACACACACACACATTCAGTATATAAACAAAAGATAAAGTAAAAAAGATAATACGTTTTTTGAATAATCCACTGCAAGGCAGTCTTTTAACCCTCTCATAAAAAAATAGTAAAGGAGACTCCATGACTCATCAAATTTGCCAATTCCAGATAGTAAGAATGAACAGTTTTCTATTATTTTATATCTCCAGCTAGTAGTAGTTAATGCTCATTTATTACCTATGGGACAAAACTGTGGTTCTATCAGGCAGGTAAGTCACTTTCATACTAAGAGATCCTTCTAATACAAAAGACAAAACAGTCTTTAAAAAGCCCATTGCAGATCCAAAACTATTGTAACTGCATTCAACCCCCATCTTAAATCAATAGTGAAAGAGAAACTTTAAATAATAAGTTTTCCAATAGCGGGATAGTGACAGTTTTATAACTTTTTTCTTTCTTTTTACTGAGAATAGTTTGTTAGATACTCATTTACTAACCTATTTTTGGATGGATAGTCAAGTTGGCTAATTAGAATATAAATAAAACATTTCTAAATTTCATTCTGCCTACATTTCAACACCAGGTTATGACGTGCATGATAAGCATTATATAAATAATTTTATAATTTTATATCTGTTTGAAATAAGTTATATTTATATTATATTTCATTGATTTATAATAAGATAAAATGAATGAATAGGTAAATAATACAATAATATTAAATCCATATAAAAGAAAATCTTGGGGGAAGAATTTAATACATAATAAATAAAATGAATAATATAATATAAAAGAAATAAAATAAAACATATATATTATTTAGTATAACACAGACAATGACAAAAAATTTTAAAAGACAAATAACTGGTATTAGTTACATTCAAAGAAAATTCTTGCATAAATATATTAAATGATTTGTGAACATTATAATTTAGCTGTTTATAAAGGGAAGCTTGAAAAAATTTGGTATTGTCAATTGAAATTCTAGAAATCTGATTAAGATTTCCCACAACAAATATCAAAAATCATTCTATACCGGTGTAATTAAACATCTCTTATGAGCCTCATAAATATCTCCAACAGATTTAGTATGAGATCTATCAAAAATAATACATTTTGTATAATTCTGTGAATAAGCTTTAATAACAAGAAATATAGTTATAACTTGAGGATTTATAGAGGTCAGCAACAAGTACTATTAACACATGACATAATTCCAATTTGTATTGCCAATTTTTAACTGATTGGTTGCTTGATTACATTTCAACTGAATTCGATCTAAAAAAATACATGAAAATCTTTAAACTTTCGATATTTACACAAACACATATATACTTTGATGTTCTGATGTTTGTTTTCACAACTTTTTAAATTAACTTTAGTATTATATGGCACAATCAATACATTCCTAACTGCTTGTAAATAAAGATAGAATTAAAACACCTAGTGAAAGTTTATAATTTTTTCAAAGTAGCAAAAATATTATTTATTAACACAGGCAAACTCTGTGCAAACTTAAGAAATGGTGATCATGTGATGTTTAGTGGTTTAATATTATTTACTCATGTTAATTTTTGATTGCATTACTTGAGTCTGATAATAATTCTTTTACTATAATAGCTTTTCAAGGAACTGTTTTACATTCATTCCTATATTATTTACAAGTGAAATAAAATGCTTAAAATGTAATAAATGTGTGTATTAAAACACCATATAAATAGTGACAAGAGTAAGACCTCAGATTCCAGATCTGATATACCTCACAGTAATAAATCAATATTCAAATAATAATTGCAATGATTACAACTTAATGATTTAAAAAATTATCAGAGCATTTAACAGTAAATAAAAAGTGATAGTAGTGAATACTCATATAAAATCTAACAATAATTTAAATAAAATAATTTGAAGAGTTTGAAAACTAGCTGATATATCTGAACAAACTTCAATTTTTATGAATTTGAATAAAATTGAAATAGAATGAAAACTGAAGACTGGTGCATGCAAAATCTATAGCACATTTGATTTTATGATCTCAAGCTGTGTGGGTACACCCCTCCAAAAGTCGTAGAGCTGCTAATACTTCTTTGAATGCAAAACCTGATTGTATTGACAAAGGTCAAAGTTCAATCTTTACAATCAAAAGAATGACAGGAAAAGTAGTAAAGAATGTGTTTGTACTCCGGAGAATAGCCTTGGCTTGAAATTTTGCTATATCTCAATGAAATTCCGAGACCATTTCATGTGTGGTAAATTAAGAGTAAAATTACAAATAGACCTCAGTATAATGTCCAAATCTGCTATCTTCCAAACTTCACTAACATAAATGGCTAATTAGGCTGCACATTTGATAAAATTTAATCAGAAATCAAATGATTAGACAAAAGTAGGGCTAAAGATGAAGTTGTGATTTTAAATAAACTATGCAAAAAGTAATAACAACAAAAAAATTATTATAATTATAACAAAACTCACACAACTATCAAGTGTTTGCAAATAAATACAATTCACTCTTTCTACCAATATATTGAACACATTGAGGCAACAAAAAAATTATTATAATTATAACAAAACTTATACAACTACCAAATGTTTGCAAATAAATACAATTTGTTCTTTCTACCAATTTACTGAACACATTGAGGCAGTCTGTCAAAAAATGAAAAAAGCTAGAAACCCACTTTGTACATATGTATATAAAAAAGCTTATAGTCATTTAACAAAGAACTTAAAACAAATAATATTAAAGATAAAAGACAAATATTAACTTTTAAGAAGCAGATTGATAAATACACCATTTCAATAACAATGGACATTAGCATTGGTTCGACATTCTCCATAACTTCAAAAGTGCTGGGCAAAGATAAGTTGAAATCAGAAAAGGGATCATTCAATTACTTCAAAGATTATCTATGATTATTAGGGCAAACTAATCATGATTCTAGGAAAATCACAGATTACATTTCAAAAATGCTCTAAATATACAATTTCCTAATATTTTGTTAAGAGCATAGAATCTCAAGTGACTATAATTGGTTCAAACACTAACTATTCACTAGTCAATGTGAATCAAATCACTAGAGACATATTAGATTTATAAAAAAGAATATGCCAAAATCTTTAAATCAGAATAGGGATGATGCAAAGGCATATCTATCCATTTATATATAAACAAACAATTAAAGCCAAATGGTTGTTGTTATTGATTATAATTTTTTGCTTTAATAGTTCAAATTTGAAGAATATCAGATAAACATTTATGGGATTTATCATTACGCTATACGTATTTCCCTTAGCTTTCCATAAATAAAGATACTATGCCTACCACAAATTTAATGGGCAATGAAGCCTAAAGAGAACTTATCTTTATAAACATATGGCACTACAAAGTTAATAGATTAACATTTGGTATCTTGGTAGTTCCAGCAATATCCCAATGATTAGTCAATCAGCTTGTAGGTTGAATACTTGGAGCATTTCCTTATTTCATTGCTTTTCAACTAATGGCTTCAGTGTCATTTTAAAACAGAAATTAAAATAAGTTCTGAGAAATAAAGAGTTTCTTGGATTTGGGTTATGGCATGGGCAATTTACCTCATAAAAAATATTAAGTCTATACTGAGAATTCATAATCAGACTTTCCTGGGAACAGTTGCTATGAAAAGTTTATTCATTATACAACAGAAGCAGCTAAGCTATTATGTCAGTTGCTAGACCAAAAAAAAAACTGATTATCATGAGATATTAAATTAAATCAAGTAATTGAGAAGTTAAAAATGGGAATAGTTACACAAAATAACTAGCTCATTATGATCCCAGGGAGGAACTAGTCCTTATGTGCAATGTGTTAACAGTTGGTAAAAATGCAATTTAAGAACACTATAATAAAAATGAAAGCCATCCATTTTATTCATATTTCATACCTTGATTGGAAGTGGAAAAAAAATTTACTCTCAAAAAGTCAGATAAGTTCTGACCTTGGTCATAGGCATTAAAAATTCCAACAAAATATTTATGTTAGAACCCCTATCACACAAATACATCATAAAGTTTATTTGACATATTTGCTGCTGGGAAGATCTACCTTTATTTAAAATCTTTTAGTTAAGATTTTACTTCATTAACGCTTAAATAAATTAATATATATATGTGCTCTGCGCACAGGTAATGAAGCTATTAATAAATTGTCAAAATTTTTACTGCCAAGCGCTTTCGGGACAGTCTACAGTCCCATATTCATGGCGAGTTATTCTGTTAATAACTGTAAAACAGAATAACTCGCCATGAATATGGGACTGTAGACTGTCCCGAAAGCGCTTGGCAGTAAAAATTTTGATAATTTATTAATAGCTTCATTACCTGTGCGCAGAGCATATATATATATATATTAATTTAAAATCTTTTAGATAAAAGAGAAATCTAAACATTATATATATATATATATATATTGTGGGTACAAGAAGTACTATTCTTCTGAGATGCAGCAAACATATCTTTGAATTTTTTACATGGCAGACACCATGGGATAGACAAATACTGGCAAGGTAGCTGAGCACAAAATTAAATTTAAAATTATGGACTAACCAATGCCAAATGAATTAAAATATCTAGATAAGGCAGATATTAACCCTTGTCCATTAGTCTCAGGTTTCTGAATACACATAGACCAGCCTAGTTCCACGGCAGATAATTTCTCATTATTAGAGATGTCTTTTCTGAATAGTTAGAGGTACATTAACCTTTTTTCATGCCTCAGCTAAGTAAGCATATCCTGTCTATGGTTATTCTAGCCAATTTAAAGACTATTGTGCAAAAAAAAAATAAACTCACACACATATTGGTATAACTTGTGCATCAAGAAAGAAATAGAAAGGCCAAACGAATGGTGCTGAAGGCTAATAAAAACCTCCAGAAAATAACAGCAGGTGACTGGAATGTAAGTACAGCCAGAATACTACCAATGCATCATTCAATTCTGACAAATGTTTACAAGAAATCACTAACTGAAATATTAATGAAACACACTGAGTATTATGTTAAATAGTCTCAGACCTAAACCTCATATTAAAAAAAGGCAAGAAAGAAGTATGTTATAGTTATTTCTATGAAGTAAAAAGGGTATTTATTACAGTGCATGTATCCAAAAAAAGCTGAATTTCGAGTTGGCCAGTAGAGTCTGCACTTCCTAGTAATGAAAACCTTCAGAAGATTAGTCAGTGACAGCAATAAAACAAGCTATGTCTTGATTACAGTCAGCCAGAATCTTCTAGCAGAAAATCAATCTAGAGATCGTGGAATGTTAAGAACCATCACATGCCAAAGATTCATCAATACAATAACATACCGGGGACGGAGAGCACAATTACCATCAGCAAAATAAAAACCAGAAGAGCACTGAAAATAGTTATTAGATTAAGGAATGTAGTGAACAGTCAGATTTGAGAAACTTGCTGATCCCCTTAATGAAATAAATTCTCAGGAATTATAATAATAAGCATGTATTGGTTTGTTTAGAAATAAATAATCAATTACACTATCACACCAATAATTACTTCGCAATTAATTTAAATTTTCTTTCAGCATATCTACATAAAATCTAAGACCTGGGTTCATTATAGATAGCAGGAGTCATAATCAAAATGACAACAGGAAGATACCATTAAGCAGTACAAGACATCATTATAACTAAATTATATGTAGTTAAGAAGCGATTATAAATTGACTGATATATCATATGATGCGTCTATACTGTACATGGTAAAACAATTAAGGGGCAATAGTATCTTCACATACACAGAAACATGGGATTAAAAAGGAGTTCTCTATCAGCCTATACTTTAATATAAATAAGTTTGATTCATCTTAGTGTATTGTAATCTATATCCAAAATGAATTCACAAGAGAAAAACATACTATTCAATCCAGTAATATTTAATTACAACTTTAAATTGTCTTAAAAGATTTCTAATTACAAGAGCTTCACATTGACTCGCTGTAAATCGAAAGATTTCACATAAGTTAGCTTGTAGAGAAATTGTGGACTTAATCAGTGAAGTATTTAATAGCTTTATGCTCTCAAATCAAAATGCTTTAGATTCGCCTATATAATTAAAAAGTAGGTTGAAGATAAGAGTGGCCGTTCTTGTTGTTTAAAGTCGTTAATCTTGTGTTAAGATTTCTAGAGGTTCCCACTGTCGCATAGTCTTAAGATTATAACCGTAATATATATTACTTAGGTAATGACTATGCGCTTAACAAATTATTAATTACAATTTCTATTTAACAATACATAATTGAATAAATATAAATGGAAAAAGTAAATACTCCCCAAAATAAATTTCTAGAAAATGAAATTGAATTAATTACCCCAAGTGAGAGGGTTTAATAATAATAAATATATTAATCTTTAACTAAATCAATGTTAGCTAATTTCAGTACTAATGTTTATTAATGAGGATTTTATTAAAGTTGTGAATATAGAACATTTGTCACTTGTAGATTAAATTGTAATAATATTTGTAAGTAAAATAAAATGATTAAAATAAGATAACCACTCAACTACCTACCTATCTATCTATGCAATATTCATTAATGCTTTCACTAAATTCAGTTATTAAATAAACATTTGTTATATATAGGGTATATGTGCACAGACTTTCACACGACCCACCATTCTCCACACTATCTCATAACACTGATACACTTGAACACATATGTTGAAAAGATAAATAATCACCAATATACATATTTCATGCTAAACCAGCAATCATCAGTTGGTCCAGATTACCATCTTTACACATATATGCTGTAAGTGCTCAGATATATATTAAGATAGCCAATCCTCATACTTTAATGGAGGCTTCAATCTACTCCACACTCGAACTCTTCAACCGTCCATCCAATTAAAAATCTGATGATGGAATGCTCAAGGCCACCCTGAGGCCAATATTCTTGTCACACCCATGTTGACTTAAGGTCAATCTGACCCTTCATGTACAGGACATAATCCATTTAATACATATACAAGGGATGGGCAGACATCTCTACTGTGAAATAACTGAAACACACAGGCTTATTATATACCTGTGTCTATAAATGTAATAAATAGGGTATATGAGCATAGACTTTCACACAACCCACCACTCTCCACACTATCTCATAACACTGATACACTTGAACACATATATGTAGAAAAGATAAATAATCACCAATATACGTATTTCATGCTTATGAGCATTCCATCATCAGATTTCAATTGGATGGATGGTTGAAGAGTTGGAGTAGATTGAAGCCTGTCCATTAAAGTATGAGGATTAGCTATCTTAATATATATCTGAGCACTTATAGCATATATGTGTAAAGATGGTAATCTGGACCAACTGATGATTGCTGGTTTAGCATGAAATACATATATTGGTGATTATTTATCTTTTCAACATATATGTGTTCAAGTGTATTAGTGTTATGAGATAGAGTGGAGAGTGGTGGGTCATGTGAAAGTCTCTGCTCATATACCCTATATATAACATATATAGACACAAGTATATAATAAGCCTGAGTGTTTCAGTTAAACATTTGTTATATAAAATAAACTATAAACTACATATTTCTAATAAATTTGAACATTTGTGGAAAATTGTAATCCTTTATGTAATAAATTATTAAGAATTCAATTAAAACAAAAAATAAAATTAATTACCTGGAATCAGATGGGAATAATTTTGAAAGACAAGTTGGTGAAGAAGCTGAAGATACCTATATATATATATATATATATAAACATTAAAAGCATAATAAAGTTAATTAGTCAATAAATAACCAAAATTACCCCAAATTCACAATTCAACCAGACAAATGAAATAACAAAAAAAAAAAAATTAAAGAATCTTTATTGTTAAAAATTTATGATTCTGAAGTAATTATCTTATTTAAAAGTTCTTTTAATATTAAGGGTATATGGGAAGTAAATGGAATTGTGATCCATTGTTATTTTGTAGTTCTTTACACTTGAGAAATCTGCTTGTAGTAGTGTTTTAGCCTTTTTTTCTTGGCTAGTCTGCTTGAATTGTGAATATGAGGTAATTTTGATTATATATATAAATAGATAATTGTAGTGTTATATCATGAAATAATAAAATATATTTATAAATTACATTTTAGAAAAAGTTCATTTTCAACAACTTACAACTTTAAAATTATTACTATAGATTTTATTTAATCTTTGAAAAAACCCTTTTTTTTTTTTCAAAAATTTAATAAAACCTAAAATAATTATATGCCATTATTAAAAACACATCCTACAAATCAAAATTATCAGATAGAGTGTCAGCATATTTAATGATAAATATTACGAATACAAGTGAAAGTTCTTATTAATATTATTATAAAGTTTCTGCAATTATAAAAATCATAATTTAAATTTCTTATTAAAAGCTACCCTGCATAGTTTGGGAATAGTGGTAGATTCAAGAGCTGAAGGTTTCTGAATCAAAGCCCAATTTTGTCATTTCCAATGCAAAAATCATTGGATTATTTTTAACAAGCTCATAAACAATAATTGTCAAAAATAAAAATATTAGTCATTTCTTAGGGATTGCAGTTGTAAGACCCTATCCAAAAACTTAGTAACAAAAATGATGTTCAAACTCAAAATAATAATCATCATCATTAGCAATTGTTCACATGCTAATTATAACTCTTAAGAAAAAAATAAATTAAAAAGATTTCAGCAGAACTGCTGTGCATTTTCATTAAAAGAAAAAAATGTATGGGCATAAATATAAAATCCCATTGTTGCAGTTAGTTCAATGAAATAAGTGGAAGCATGAGACGATCACAATTGAACATTATATTAACCTAAGTGATGAAAGACATAATGTAAAAGAAAATGAAAACAGAAATAATAATGGTTAACTTAGAATGAACAATGAATAAATTACGGCAATTAACTACAATTATTAAATTCTGACACATAATGAAACTAAAAAAATTAGAAAAAGAGAAATTTTTAAATTTCTTTTCTTGATTAAACAATGGAATGGAAAGAAAATAAATTGAAAGCCAACATTATGATGTAAAGAATAATAATTAGTGACCACTATGTATAAAATACAAATAGCAAAACATGAACCTTCAAATTAAATAAATACATATTCCATTATGCAGTCCCACTATGATATAAATTCTGTAACAAAAAAAAAAAAAAACCCAACTGTTTCTATATAACACATATTTAAATTATTTTTTTTATAGTTACAGAATTTATTAGGTTAAATATATACAAAATATTAATTATATATATAATAATCAAAATTACCCCAAATTCACAACTCAATCAGATTAGCCAAAAAAAAAAAACTCTAAAACACTACCACTGTTTTCACCGCTACAGCAGACTTTTCAAGTGTAAAGAACTACAAAATAACAATAGATTAAAACTAAACATTACCCACATTTCTACTTACTTCCCATACACTCTTAATATTAAAAAAAAAAACTTTTAAAAAAGTTAATTCTTTTAATATTAAGGGTGTATGGGAAATAAGTGGAATTGTGGGTAATGTTCAGTTTAAATATATTGTTATTTTGTAGTTCTTTAAACTTGAGAAGTATGTTTGTAGCAGTTAAACCATTGGTAGAGTTTTAGAATTTATATTCTTGGCTAGTCTGATTGAGTTGTGAATTTGGGGTAATTTTGATTATTTATTGACTAGTTTAGCTTTATGCTTTTAATGTTTATAATTGTATATATGTATTTATTGAATAGTTCTCTGTATAAAAGATATTTCTTTGAAACTTTTGAATAGCAAAAGACTAGTAAACTATAATTGCATGTAAAACTTCTTGACTGACAGTGTCGACAATTGTATTTCTTCACTGTGGTAGATATATTGCAGTTGCAAAGTTTCTGGTTGGCTTCAGAGTATGCAACAAAAAAATATAGAACATTTCTTTCAAGAAGATTAAAGTGGAGAAGATATAAAAATTCCCCATTTGAATAAATTATAGCAATTGTTGATCTGAAATAGTTTAATTATTATTATTTCTAATTATAAAAAATATAAATTGCTATATTTACTATTTTGGCTAGCTTGTTTTTTGGTTACTATTTACACATCTACTATAAAATTATTGCATTTATTACTATATGGATTACTTTTTTTTTCCTATGTGTCATAGCATTGGCTAGGAAGCGAACCCACTAACCCAGGACAACTGCTTGTAAGGCAGCTGTGCTGACCTCTCGACCACCAACGCTTGCCTACTATACCTGATTACTTTTGCTAGTTATTATTTTATACAAAGCACTGAAAAATTATGGCATATTATATAAAATCACAAATCAATCTATAAATATAATAATTTAATACTATCAAATACTATATTCATGATTTTAAACCAAAAAGCTTTTTTCAATTAAGTCTTATTATAATCTCTTTAATAATTATTAAATTTTAATAACCAATTACTGTATAACTGCAATACACTCTGCTAGTTCATAGTGAAAGTAAAATGTTCCACTAATTATAGCACAAATATTTATTGCATCGATAATAAAGGGTATTATATAGCTTCTTCATTTAAATTAAGATGATTATTAATCTTAAAATAATAAATTAATATATTGCTTACACTTTTACATTTTTCTTTATTATATATTATAGTGACTAAGTAATATAAATTTAAAACTCCCTATATAATTTAAAGTTATTAATAGCTCTTACTATTTCAGCTAATAAATGAGCTCAGAATCTTCCAGATATTATCATAATTGCTAATTTCTGTAAAAAAAAAAAAAAAAACGAAATCTTGACTTCATTATTATCTAAATAGAATATATTAATGCTTTAAACAGTCTTTAAAGTTTATCAGCTAATAAATGTGTAATTTATTAAGAGCATCCGCTATTAGTTCATTGTGAAAATAAAATGTTACATTGATTATATTTAAAATATTTATTGCATGAAGAATAAAAGACATGACATATCTTCATTTAAAGTAAGATGATTGCAATTTTTATACATATATACAAGCGCTAGATGTACATATGTAACTTTTAATTAACACAAAATATATATTCAGTATCTAAAAAATATGTAAAATGCATGAAAGCTACAAATAGAATACAGCCATGAGGGCACATAATTTAAAAGAAGCACCATGATAATATATCAGATTTAAATGAATAGCTGTTACTATAAAGTATTTCTACATTACTATGCTCCTACATTTTTGCTTTCTTACAACATTCCTGTACTGTTGAAAAAATAAAAGTACAACATTGATATCATCTACAATATCTCAGATAACATATGTAATGCCCATGTATTTTTTTATTTCTTTTATTCCTCATTTTAATCCATAAAATATTTCCCATAAAACTGTGGTAAAGTTTTGGAATCGTGAAATTTATTCTGCCTGCCATGCAATAAATGCCAATATTTTAAATTTAATTGCAATAGAAATCCTTAGTGAAATGCCTTTTTGCAATCCAATACAACCCCCCCCCCCCCCAGTTTATATTTATTGATGGATGTGGATTACTACTACACTTAGTAGATTTTCGTCTAATTCCTTGTAGATATTTTGTAATTATCATAGAAAGTATTTTCTATTTAAATGGCATTATAATTTGGTAATCTCTTCTTTTCAGGTTTCTTAAATATTACTCTAACCACCTGGTATATCACTTCTCAACTTCTTCACCTGTTTCTTTTTAAACATGGATTTCATTATTTCCAAAACACTTTTCTATTATATAGATTTGGATGCATTGCACATCTTTCTTGCAAATTGATTGATATCATTTATATGAGTCACTTTGTATTCCTGTTCTTGATAACTATTAAAAAGAAGCTTTTTTATACAATTTTTTCCACATATTTCATATAATTACTGAGATTTTTTTGTTATCATGCTATCTTTTTCTTTCTATTGTTACAACAACTTCCATCTCAATAACAACAACACTATATTCCCTTGAAAATTATTTCCAATTATGTCATCATTAACTCTTTTTTAATAATTTTATAGAATTTCACATTCATATTCTCTACATGGGTTGTTTTTATTGCCTTCACATTTCTCCTTGCCCGCATACATTGCCTCTTCTTGACAAAACATGGTACTGTTTTGTTCTGAACTTGTATAGATATTTTTAGCAAGATATCTTCCCTTTTTTAAAAAATCTTCAAATTTGAGTTGTCCTTAAAGTGCTTAACTTTTTGAAAATGATTTGACCACTTCTAGCTTATGTCCTGATGTTATGATATAAAGTTTTTTATGGCTTTTCTTCCTCTCAAATTCTGCAGGGTCATATATCTCGCATATTACTGACCGACGAACATATCAATAAATACATACTTTTTGATCATCATGATATCATCTATCTTTAATATATCTTTATTTATATAATGTCACATTTAATTCCTATTTGGAATTTTGTTAAAAAAAAACAAAAAACAAACTAACCCCAAAAATGGATTGTTTTATCTTCTATATAAATCCCATAAGCACATGCTTCTCCATAACCAATTTCTATTCATATTTTTCAGCTTTCAAATGTTGTCCAATTATTATATTAAAAATCTTGTGATAATTTTAAAATGTTTGTTCCTATTCAAAAACATTTGTTGATATATTTGTATCTTCATTTAAGTTGAATAACTGATCTTGTTACTATGTCACTAATCTCCATTGCATTGCTTTTCCATCATTTATGGAACATGAATCCCATTTCACTTGCATTTCTAAATTTGTATCTTTAAAATCAAATATATTATATTTAATCTTTTTTCTTACTTCACCAAGCCTTTCAAGAGTTTGAGATAATTCCAATTCACATGATCTTTCATTTGAAAGTAACTCACAGTTGTAAATGGGTATATTTTAAAGTCATTTCGGAATGGCAACCTAGATCCAAAAGCAGTATTAAATGGCATTTGACAGTTCAGAAAAAAGGGAAGTCATATTTTTTTGCTTGCCATAATAAGATAAAAAAAAATTATCGTTGGTTACTCAGAGAAGAGAGGGTCTGTGATATAAGCCCTCAAGAAAAAGATCAAAAGCAAGTTTCATTCAAATGTCCAAAAAAGGAGGGGTGTCACTTTACTTAGCAAAGAATTGATCCTGGAACATTTACTCCTTTAGTTGTGATTCTACCACTGTATTAAACTAGGTTCATGGTATAATGAGATAAAATGAACTTTTGATAGAAAGTGCAAACTTTGCAATAATGTCAAATAAATAAACATGCATTTGACGAGTACCTTTTTTGAGAATGTAAGAAATGTTGTAATTCCATCAAAATAAAAACTTAGCCAGATTCTAAAATCATTTTTCAATACTGCAAATAAAACATAGCAACACTATTATGATTAAACTTTATTTGGCTCATTCATTTTCAGTATATTTTTTAAGCTAAGTACATTGTTTCTTGTTTTGTCAAAAGTTTTGGTTCAAATGCTATTATAAGAGACATCAAAAAATGTATGGTGTTAAAAAATGTTAGGTAATAACCCAATGGCTATCTATACCATAAAAATTTCTAGTTTAAACAAACAAAAACATAACTAATTCCAATTCATTTTCTAATAAATGTAACTTTCTTTTTCCGTCAAATGGTGGTCTAGCGGTTAGCATAACTGTCTTCCAAGCAGCTGGCCCGGATTCGCTTCCCGGTCAACACGTTTGACATATGAAAAAAAAAATTAACTTTCTTTTTCCTTTTGTTTATTATTTGGTGTCAGACAATTCTTTTTGAACTTTTTACTTAGATAACCCTACATAATTATTTATTCAAACTACCAGATTATTGTTAGTATATCCAACTTATATGCTCACAATACAGATAAGGACTTTGTTTTTTTCTTCAGACAGTTGGCCCATTGCCTACTGCTACTATTGATTGGTAAATGGGTGTCTACCTATTCTTCATTTGAGGGTAAAGCTTTCAGATTAATCTGGATTTATTAGATTTATACAGTGATTGTAATAGCAAAACTCATTCTTAAGCACTGTTGGAAAAGATGCCACCAGCCTATATTTATCTGTTATATATATTTATTTATACC
Source organism: Epiperipatus broadwayi (assembly GCA_028023455.1). Taxonomy (NCBI): domain Eukaryota; kingdom Metazoa; phylum Onychophora; class Udeonychophora; order Euonychophora; family Peripatidae; genus Epiperipatus; species Epiperipatus broadwayi. Next base: position 322,273 of record JAQFVV010000451.1, read on the forward strand.
ATTAGTTATTAATTTTATAAAAACTATACAATATTGATCATTAAATGAGTGTTTAGTTACTATTAGCTAGAGATGAAGATGTTAGGTTAATCTTTCTTGATAATTTTACTATACTGAAAGTGACATACTTCTATGGCATTGAATCAGTGTCTTACCTTTATCCTCTTTACATATTCATTTATATTACTAGCAATTAATTTCATATATCAATATCAATTAGTAAATGATTATTACATCAACATTTTTGATTAATCTGGCTTGACACTGTTTCGTTTGCAATTTTGGTTTGACACTGTTATGTCTGTAATTTTACGTTAATTGCTTACGTTTACCTTTTATACTTTTTTTTTTTTTAAATATTACTAGCTATTAATTCAGTGTAGTGAAATGTAAAATTAATCTATGCAAAACTGCAGTATACACACTACAATTTTATAAGTAAACAACTTTTTAAAAATTCTCAGGCCACTAATTAGTTTGCAAAAAAATAAATAAAATTGTAAATTAAAAATAATAGCCATTAAAATAATTACCATAGGCATTGTTAGCATAATTAGCTTCTAACCAATCATCAGAAATTACATTTGTAAAAATTGAATAAAAACAGTTTGAGAACTATTTCTTTATTTCATTTTCTGCAACTAATTATTATTGTAACTAACAAAAGAATACAGCATTTTTCTTTTAATTAAAAAGTTTTGCTGCAAATTTATTATTATTATTTTTATAAATATTTTTACTTTAATAACAAAAAAAAAAAAACTTGTCTGTAATAGTAAATAAAAAAAAAATTACATAAGACTGTCAGAAGCTAAAATTAAAAAACAAAACAATATATATATATAAAGTTTTTAAAACATAAAAGTAAATTATAGATATATGTTGTACTATTTACATCATTTAGTTGGGGAACTACATATTACCAAGCTGTATAGGATACGTTACACCCTCTTTTTATACACATTTTAAACAAAAATAATAATTTTCTACATTTTTTCATGAATTTCCATAACGACTTACCGTACTACTTTTATAGTTATTTATGTTTACAAAAAATGTAACTAAGGAACACTGTAGTTAGGTACCTTTTAATCTTCATCCTCAAAACCCGGAAATTTCATCTCCAGAGTTAATTAAATGAAGAATCACTTGAAATCTCTTCTTCAGAAACAGTCTGCATATAACAAATCAGTCTCTGCGGGTTACTAATTCCACATTTCTTAAATGACTTCACAAATGTCTCATGTTTCACAGAATCACATAAATATTTTGACCCATTCAGAAATCTGCAAAATGCTAGACTTCTTCATTCTTCCTGATGGTGTCACTTCAAAATCTGTAGACTGCATCCAACTGTTCCATTTTTCCTTTAAAAATTCTTTAAATGATTTGTTAATGCAGACATACTTGAAATTACAGTTGAGTTTTCAGTTGATTGATTTTATTTTTCACAGCTTCTGTTCTGTGATTCCGTAAGTGACCCCATAATAGCAAGGCAGGTTTCTTTAATTAACAAAAAACAAATGCTTAGACCACACATAGTCTAACCACAACTTCATTCCCCCTTCATCCATCCAACCCTTAGGATGAACATACCCAAACACACCTTTAGTCAGTTTTCCCTTGGGCAACTTATTATCTTTACAGAAGAGAAAAAAAAATTATGAAAACAATTTATTCAAAACCAGTTTCACAAAAGGACAAAATGGAATAATAGAATACTTATATACATATGTATAATAACATAAACCCAGAGTTTTAGACTGAAAGAAATTTCAATCACAATTTTGATTACTGACGCATAGGAAACATCCTATATTTTAGGCATATTTTGTGGGGAAAAGTGTGTTATATGTCAGCAAATACACCAATTACAAGTAAAATTTGTTTTAAAGTTTACTGAAATGCAATCAATGTAAAAAAACAGGAGATAAAAGATTTCTATTGATAGTACCTAGATATTTTTTGGAACAAATGTTTATTTTGTCTTATTGTGATTATGACAGTAGCTAATCAAATATTTATTGTTGCATGGCTGTGATATATAAAATAAAAAAATGTAAAATTAAGGAGGCAATGATATCTAGGAATAGAAATGGTTTAATGAATAGACAATCAGCTAATATAAAAACAACAGAATTGTGGGAAATTTGAATGGATTGAATGATGGGTAATGCAAGTTTTTATTTTCTATACATTTGTATTAATGGTTGATAAAGATTGTCAGTGAAACAATTGAAAGTACTTCTGGTAAAGAATATATTATTTAATTTTGAATACTGTATTAAATAAATTTGTTTGAGTTATTATTATGATTTAAAAATGCAGACATTTAATGGTTATATATATATTGTAACCAATTGGATTCCATATACACAAATATACATATATATAAAGTTGAAAGGAAAACTAGAAATAACCATAGACAAAAATTATAGTAAATATTTTCTACATTTATTGAAATAAATAAATAATAACTCTGATTTAAAATTAAAAAAATTGTTTTATAAATTAAACTTTTAAAAGGTCTGAATAAATATAAATATTGTATTATTATTATTCTGATTTTGAAATGTAAAAACAACCTATTGTATTTTTGAAATTTTAATTAATTAAACAAAATTTTTATCTATTAGAAATCCCCTAAGTAAGAACATGTATGTAGTTTCAAAGGGATTAGAGAGATAAAAATAAAAACTCTGTTTTTAATCAAGGTGTGTTATCACCTTAGATGAGTTTATAAAAGGGCTGATAAAAAATTCAGCTCCAGTCTGGATAGTGATTTTGAAAAGAACAGTTCTGCTTGCAGTTTTGTAAGAGTTGGTCAGAAGAGTTTTTAATATTTTAAGCAGTGACCAACTAGGCCAACTGCAAAGTTTGGATAATGATTTTGAAGAGAGCAGTATGTTGTTGGCTGTAGCAGAGAGTTGGCAGTCAGTTACCATAAACTGATGTAGCTGAAGGCAAGATAGTAGACTGTTTTCTTTAGCAGGAGTTTGAATTCACATGGAGAAAATGACCCACTTTTTATGCTGAAATTCATAGCCTGAAATCTATCAAACCAAGACAGCTGATTGCCTAGAATAATCCTAGATAGAGCAGAGACCAACTACAAATCAAGATTTTACATGGATTGCATACTTTTACCTGATGATGACAACAAACATGGATTATATTTTTCTAATGGACCAAAAGAACCAGCTTGCTAAATAAATAATTATATAGATGCTGACTATCTAAAGGCAGAGAAGAACAGATAAAAATATATACAGCTGTGGTGAGTAAAGTTATATATGATAAACTTTTAAATAATTTCTTTAGTAAAATTACATTTTGAAAGTGATGCATGAATTTGTACTTTTTATTTTATGGTGGGTGTATAGTTGAACAGGCTATCTGAAGTGCAGTGTGTTCATGATGCTCTGAAGTATAGGCTCGGCACTGTCTAGACTTAGATGTGAAGTCCCAGAGTAGTCCAGTGGTGAATATATATATATAGGCCTCATGAATAGGCCTGGGTCTCATGAATAGACCTCATTTATACCCCTAAGTCTCACAGAGATGAGCAGGGTTAGCTCAATGCCTTTTAATTTTTTTTTCTGGATACTACTCTTTGAGGATGATCTGTCTGGGTACTTAGAAGGGGCAGTGCTTAAAAATGAGATATTTTCTCATGACGTCATGGAGCATTGTGGGTTTGATAGTCCATGCTTGGCTATCTACTTATCATGGCATGGGGAGCTGCTGTTCACGTATTCACTTTTCCTACCTCACCCTGCCTACTTCATCAGCATTAACTAATCAAACAGAAAGACATTTTAAAAATATATATATTTTTTGATTCTATAAAACGATATTATCTTTCGTTTATTAAAAAAAAAAGAGAGAGAACTTTTAAATTGAAACTAATTTTATATTATATCTATATTTTGTTTATAACAATATGTGGGAAATTTATGTTTTCAAATGGATTATGAAAAAAAATATTATTGTAAAAGTTTAAATAGGTAAAACAGTGCATATACAGACACTCATATATGTAAAATTATAATAATTTTTTTTGTTAGTGAATATTAATTGTATATTATAAATTGCACTTCTGTACACATATATGTAAATAATGTAACAATTTAAATTTTGAATAGTAATTATGGAAATACAAATGTAATAATTATTTTATGTTTAATTGAAATGTCTTCATATATATTATAAAAGCATCTGTGTAGGATATATTAAGAAATAATGCAGTTAATGTAATAACTTGATTGTGTAGTAATTTGTATACTTTTCAGAATGACTTATCTATAAGACTTAAATTTTTTGTGTAATTTATTTTATAATATCTTAATTTTTTTTGTTATTAATAAACTTATTTAATTGTTAAAATTGTATTATCATCTCTTGGTATACATAATAGAGCTTGTGTTCTCTGAGTAGATTGAATAATATGAATGGGAGTGTATTTAGTGCTTTGGGGCATCAGAGATGATCAATCATCATCCTGGTTGGCGTAAAAAGAATACTCTTTAAAGCCCATGCACTATTATTTTTTATTTTACTTTAGTCTTATTAAAAATTTAAGTTTATAATTGGCCAGTACAAGTGGCCTGAGCATTGATGATGATCAGCATGTTTTAAATGTCCCAGCATTGTTGTTTTGATTTTTGATTCTTGTGTATTCTGATGGATGAGCACTTAGTTTGTGCCTCCAAATTAATGGTTAAATAATTGCCTAAGCTGGTAAAGGCTCAATAGTTAGCCTGGTCTATAGAAGACCATTTTCCATCCAGTCACAAGGTTGGCTGTTGATTTATATTGTTTATTGTAATAATGTTTTATATTGTACTGATTTGTTTATTCCATATTGATATTGATTGATGGATGATTCTCTACATATTTACTTATACTTACTTGTACTTTATAATGCTGGTGGATAATTATATTTTAGTTGCTCTTCTGAGTTAGCTGGCTGATTTCTCAATGATTTCAGAGATTCTCTAATCTCATGCTCTTATAAAATACTATCTTACTTATATACACTTTTGTAAATGATACTCTTATAATTTAATTTTACTGGGCTTGATGATGATTTCATAATTTTCCAACACCTCCTCCCATCCCATTACAATATATATATATATATTTATAAACATATACATATTATCAAAAAGTTATTTCCTTTGATAAAGACTAAAATATATGGCCAAGCTTTAGAAATATTATTTATCTTATATCTGTGCATACAGAGCGCATATAGATATATATTAGCCTATATCTAGAGCCATCTACTGTAAGCTTGATTAATCAAGACACAAGATAATACAGTATTTAATGTACGTCAAATGATTTACTGCAGCAGCAGTTGGTCCACAGTTGACAGATGAATCATTTCTTGTGCTCAAACTTCTTAATACTCTTTAGCAATGAAAATAATTATTATTATTATCATCATCGACAAAGGCAAAAAAAGCCAGAAAACAATCTGTTATTCACTGATTACTCACATTTTGAATAGACAGCTCTAGAGTAAGGCAAAGAGAACTGCTCATGGAAGCATGTGATGTGAGTAAGCTGACAACATATGTGAAATTGTTGGTATTTTGTAATATGTATATGAACTATGTTACGATAATTAATATACATATATAAATGAGATATTGTTGAATATTAATTGCAAAGATTACTTTTTGATCTTATATTTTTTTCTGTAGATCTACGTTTGTTGCTTTTGTTAGTAACTATTCAGTGAAATTAATTTTTATTTTTTAGTAAAAATAAATAATTTACATTTTCGCAGGGAATATTTAAGTAACCTGAGATGACAGACATTACCTGTTATAATGCCAGATTACTATGAATATAACTATTTGATAGTTGAATGTAGTACGCTCAGCATATTATTTATAGATAAAAAATAATTCTCTTCTTAATAGACATGGCTAACGTGTTTACATCGAATTACAATTGCTGAAAGAAATGAAATTAAATATTAAATAAGTATTGAATTGAAAAGTAAAAATAATAAATTTCAATGATGTTTAGTAACAAAGACAGCAAATGTTCATCCAGATAAAAGATACAACATTGTTAACACTATAACTTAGGTTTCAGCACAAGAGAGAAAGATTTAAAAATTGATAAAGAAATTATTAATTTTTGTAGTGCCAGCAGCAAGACCTTGTTCCTTCTTTTTCCAGTTTCCATATTTACCGCTAATAAATAAAAATTATCGAATGGCTTTATGACTCAGGAGTTAAGTCTAATTTGATCATTGGAAGAACTGGAATCAATGCAAGGATTTAAGTTCTAGAATCAGACACTGCACCGATACTAAACCATGCCAAGCATGTTTACCATTGATTATTAGAAATTTACCATTATTATTTTTTTAAACATGTTTTTATCAATGTCATGAGTATTAAGCCTTATGTTGAAAGCATGTAAAATAACTAAAAAAGCATGAAAAACAACTGAAGCTAGTCAACATTAGAAGATTTCAGTTTTAATGTTACATCATAAAAATTATTAATATGTAATCTTTTAAGTAAAGCTGAAAAAAAATCATAAGTTTATCCAACATCCTCAAATATAACCTTGAAAATATAACTATTGCTAATAAAAATAATATGAAAAACCATTTTTATATTTTGATTTAATTAATGGTAATCCAGAAGTACTATGAATGGGAGATAAAGATGAATCTGAGAAAAGATGTCAGAACAATCATTTTACTTGCACAAAAAGCAAGACAATATTAAAAGCAATAAAGATGTGAGGAACTGAAAAAATTTTTTTGAAGAACGTTCAGAAACACAATATTATATGCAATACCTGCAGTGAAAATAAAAACAAGCTTTATAAACTAAATATTTTGGGAATTGGTGGAATTGAAAAAAACAAAGATCAAAAAAAAAGGTAGAAAGAAGGTACAGAAAACTTTTGATAAAATCAAAAATAGTTTGAAATTAAAGCTATAGGAATCAATGGCATGGCTTCGTAAATTTTGCAGAAACTGATTAGGAATCAATAAAAGTGAAGACAAATTATACTGGTTCATTTAGAAAACCATTTAACTGCTTATAGTTTGGAAGAAACTAATTCACAACCTTAAACCAAAAAAATAGTCTTGACAACATAAAAACTATTGTATAAACTATCTTATGCCACACATAACATCATATTAAAAAATAGTAATTATCACAGACTGCACTAAAAAGAAACAATATATATATATATAAACTGATTTTAGAAAAGAGATATCATTAGTGGTACACGCAGGGTTAAGTAGAAAGAGTAAAGAATATACAAAGAGTCAATACGAGTAATAAATGATATGGCATTTGATTAGAAACTATAGTTATACATAGATAAAAGTTATATGCAACCATATATATATATATATTCAACTTGCAAACTAAATATATAGCAAAAAAAAAAAAATGAATTCAAGGCTAAAAGAAATAATAACAATTTCAGATATGTTAAAAATATTAAAGTTATAACTTAAAAAATAAAGAAGACCTAAATATACTTATTAGAAAATAGTGAACCTAGATTTCAGATAAATATGAAAAAAAAAAGTTTAACTCGGAAAGAGCAGTTGATATTAAAAGCACTAAAAGAAATAATGAAATGGTTTATTGCTTATAGGTTCATAAAAAATTTGAGAACCGAAAGTGATAGATCTGGATTATGATCTATAGATCTTGAGCTATTGAATCTGCCACTCAAACAACCAAGCAGCATTTTAAAAACATTCACGATTTAGATGATATCAAGATTTTTCCTAATAGAATCATTAACCAATGACAAAGGATTTAGAAATCACAAGAAACATCATAGTATGATATCTGGAAAAACTATGATAGAAAATGTTGAAAAAAATATTTAGATGTAAAAAATATAATTTACAAAACCAAGACCAGATCATTCAAATTATATTATTTCTTATGATTCTCTATAAATGGCAAACAAAAATGGAAAAATACAAAAAGTATTGATGCTTTTGAACAATTGTACTAATGAAAACTTTTAATCAGATTAGACCAACTTTTGCTTGAACTACAAATGAACAGATTTCTTAATTTGGTCTAATTCATTAGAAAAACATATAACACTGGAAACAAGAGGACAACTAATAATGAAATGAACATTATCATAATAATGAATGTACCATTGATAACTCTGACATCTAATAATATAAATTATTTTAATAATAAACAATTTGGTAATAAATAGATACTAATAAATCTAGCAATAATAATTCGTTTTTTAAAGTGCCCAATTGATTGTACCACCCTCACCTCTTTCTTTGTTTTTTTTTTTTTAACTTTGCAATTGAATTCAGTCTAAAGATTAATTTTATAATATAATATACAAAAAAATTATTAAAGGTAAAATAAAATTAAATTGGCATTCTTCGATCCTTAGCCTTTTAAATTGAATGATTTTGCATATTGGAAAAATGTAATATTTCACCAATATATAATTTATCTCTCTTCCCTTATCAAACTACCACATCTTTAAAAAATCAAAAAAACCTTTATGCAGTTAGAACTTAAATATATTAAAGGAAAACTATTAATTTTAATATATATTGGATATGCAGTTATAATATATATGTCAAAAACTAAGTTTATATAACAAAAAGCTAAAAGATAGATTAATATAATTCTATCTTTTTATAGTCACTGAGGGTTCCATAACTCAGTAGGAGATAGTTACTTCTGTTATAATTAAATATATATGCACATTACACTTTTATTTTCATATTCCTTTAATTAAAACAAGAAATTTCCCATTACATTACTGAAATTCAGTTTTCTTAGGAAAAATTTCATGTCTGCATGTTTAAGTCTGTGATTTTGTTCAGATTTTAAAAATTAAAACAGGCTGCCAGAAGGCTTGCACATGAAATCCCCATCTAGTGCCTACTCATGAACAAACCTCCTGGCAACCATTGATTACTCTGGCTTGCATTGAGTGGCAATACTGTATGGAAAGTTTTGCCTGTTTTAATAACAGTTAATAAGCAAGCACAAGAAATGGTGATCATGTGACTTTAAAAATTGTTGAATTTTCAAGAGTTGACTAATGGCATTCTCCCTGCTTTATTATTTATATAAAAAATATTTTATTATTAAAATAAATATATCTCTTAATGGTTATTTTTCAATATTTAATTATAATTGATAATATTACTAATCATTTAGAATTATGAAATAGAAAGTTAAAAAAAGGATTAATTTTTATTTTTATTTCACCTAATAGTTTTAGTCATATTCAGTTCCCAGGAAAGAAAAAAAAAATATAGCAAAATCATAAAAAAAAAAGTACTTTTCATCATAATTAATTCATGCATATTATTATCATTAAAAAAAGCTCAATTTATTTTGTTTATTTACATATATTTTTTTAATCAAAATTATTTATATGCAAAACAATCATAAGGAAATTCACTTGAGTTTAATTTAATAGTAGAATTTATAATAGGGTGCCAATTTTTAGACTATATTATATCCTGGGCTATTTAATGCAATGGTAGTCTACCATAGATTCAAAAACTAAAAGTTTAAGAATTGATTCCAGTTAAAAAAAGAAAAAGAACCAGTTGGGTCAATTTTGTGTGATTATTATTTTGGCATTTGAATGTCCTAGACCTCCCAAGCATTCATTATATTAGAAAAAAAGAAAAAAATCTAACTACTTTCCTTCAAAAACATTCTTTTATTGATAAAGCTAAAATATCAAATTTCTACTTCCCACTAGATTAGAACTTTTTATTTATTTATTTATATAAACTGAATCAAGTGTGATAAGAGTGTGTCATAACCAGAATATATACTTATACATATAAGTGGCCTATTTTTAACAAGTAATGGAGAAAGAAAATAAAGTACAATAATAATAATAAAAAAATCAACATAGCAAAATACAGTGTCAGTTTTTTAAATTAATGTAAACACTAAATGTAGGACATAAAAATTGAAAAAAGTAAGTACAAAATATAAGAAAAAAATCAATGTTTATAAAAAAAAGTTTGTAAATGTACTACTTAAATAATAATCATTAAAAGTCAGTCAACACTTAGACAATCCTAATATCAATAACAATCAACAATTTCAAACTGTTGTCAAGGCAACCTCCTTTTAACAATAAATAATGTATTACGTATAAACCAGGTAATGAATTTGCAATTTGTTCCACTTTTGAAAAAATAAAAATAAAATAAATAAATAAATTTTAAAAAGCTATTCACATGACAATATTAAATAGAGCCATAAATAAATCAAGTTAGTATAATAATTTTTATTTGAGAACCATTCATTAATCTTGCCTTTAAGAAAAAATAAAGAAATCGGGAGGATTTCCATAAATGAGTATATAAAATTTCCACTGACTTGTCTTAACAGAAGAGCCTAACTTTAAATTCAATATTCATTAATCCAAAGATCATTGATTCAATTCCTGTACTAGTACTGTTACTGATCAGACCAATAATACCTGAAGAACATCATTTTAAATGTGTTATGTTGTAACCTGCACACTATAACTAATGGCTAAATCTATTTGAAAAGTTTAAATAACGTTTGAATTTTTTTAAAAACATTTAATAATTAAATTAGATGATGAAAATAGACCAATATATAATTACAAGTAAAATGCGACTATCACAAATTTTTAGACACACAGTATACAATAATATAATGCTTAAATAATAATAAAACACACACATATGCATGTATATAATGTAGTCAAAATACATATCAAAACACAAATACATGTATTAAAGTAATTGTAATAACTATAAAAAAAAAAAAATTACTTAACGGGGAAAAAATGTAATTTGCTTTAAGAAAAATATCCCTTGTTGCCATTTCAGTCCTAAATTGTAAATAAAATAGGATGATTTACAAAGTATTGTTATATGGTAAGATAGATTGTGCTATTCAGCTTTTTTTTTTTTTTGAAAGTTAATAACATGTGAGATTTAAAAACAAGTTGTCAAACAAAAAAGGTTACCTTCTTTCAGAGGCCCTACCAATTACCATAACCAACAAAAAAATTGCTTTTCAAATGTGGGAATATAAATAACTTTAGTGGGGGTATATTCGGAGTCCCTTTTTTTTTTGACGTTATTCATGGCTTTTCTGCCTCAGTTTTATCATTTAGGAACTTATGAATAATGACTACAAAGTTCTTTGCTAATATAAAGACTGCAACAGTATACAAAATCCAATAATTGTTGGTTCCACCAATGAAAATTAGTGTAAATGACTCTTAGTTGAAACAATACTCAGTAGTCACTGAATACAAAATAATATACCTAAGGATATTTTAATATTGTTATAAATAAATATTCAGTAGTTATTAGAATAAAATTAAATAACTGGATGATTTACAACTTAGAAAATTATGTTAAATTCGAGCACTAGAAACAACAGAATTGAGCTGCAATTCAGAAACGTGTGGTTTTTAAATTTGCCACTCAACTATATAAAATATATATAAAAATATATATATAACTATGCATTAAACCATGTAGGATATTATTAGAATGTAGAATTTAATAGTTAGCCTGTTTCTCTACTATGTATGAATTGAAGATTGAATTTAGAGCATGTAAAACTTTGGATTTTTTTTTTTTTTCAGATTTCAAACAGAATTAGGGATTTTACTTTTATCAAATAGTCAAGCCATTCAATATTGGTAAGTAAAGTGGTATCTAATTATTCTTATTTAGAAAACAAGAAAAACTGCTAAAAATTCTCTTCACTCTAGTAAGCAATAGTTTCTTTTTAAAGTTTTTCACATTGAGTGGATATCATTTGGGTTATTTAATGGATAACAAAATTAGACACTACCTTCAGACATTATTAATTGAGTTTCAGTAGATTGCTCATGTAAAGACAATAATATATTTTTTATACCTAACTCTGAAAGATTATTTTCATAATAACTTAATTCTACATATTCTTCAATTATAAATATTAAGATTATATTATTAACATGATTTTCAAAGCAATAATTGTTCAAAATAAGTCATTTTAATATTCCCAATATTAATATTAATCACTTTTCTTTCTTTATTTTTTTTACAATGCATTATACACTTATTTTACTATCATAATGGTTTTGATTGCCCAGCAATCTTCAGATCTATAATAAGCATAAAGATAAATACATGAATACTTATACATATACACATAATTTCTACATATTATATATATTTCATATTATAAATTCTTCCCTTTAATCAACATATCTATGTATCCTACATGTTTTTTATACTCCTTTATATATATATCTACATAAATATAACTTTAATCAATCATTTTTACATTTATATTATTTTTAATAATTAATACATTTTTTAATTATCTATTGTAACAGTAAGAAAAGTAGAGCTGCTTTAACCTAACCTAGAGATGCAGATAGAGAGGGTTTGGACCTCACCTACTCCTCTAGATTGCTACTAAGCGACTTACTCCTTGAACCTCTCTAGAATTTAGTCTTTAATGTATGCCCAGTGGTCAGGGAGAGAAGAGACCATGCAAAGGAATTTTTACATATATAATGATCAGATGTACATAGGCATGTCACAAAAGAAAACAATACTAAGTGGTTTTATTTATAGTGAATGAAAGATAACAGAAACTTTTATTATTCACATTAAAAGAATTCATACAATGCTTTATTAATAGGGTCGCAGGCTATTTTCACTGCAACCGGATAGACATATACGAAAGATCCATTGATCGTAATGATAAGAACAGACAAAATTTTACATTATAATTTCATCTTTAAATATTCCAGCCAATGGAAGTGTTACGTAAAAGAAATCAAGAGAGAGAGACATGATTCATTAACTCTGTGGTTGGAGAACATAGAAATAAATAGGTGGTCAATCTCAACTAAACACTTTGGACAGGTTTAAATCACAGCCCCACTTCTGATTTAAAAAGAATGAAAAAATGACCCAGCAGGAATTTCCAGCTATAATTGAAACATTTCTATGAGATTTTGAGAAAGATTTCCCAATAAATATAAATATACAAGACCATGCACAAAGGCGAGAGCATATAGTGGGCTGTGAGGCTCGAGACATAACAGTTACCAAGAGGTTAACACAAGACCGGATAGCTCTCCGTCTCTAAACTAGGTTAGAGAGAAAAATGGAACCCTTTCGCTAAACGCATGACCCGGATTCAGGATCGGAGTTTTTGTTGCTTATGTCCAGTTACGTACATTGAAAGGACTGAGATCGACATAAGATCCAGAAAAATTTATTTGTTTTTCAGAAAGTCCGAATGTAGGTATGTTAACCTAAGCAAACTTGGCAAAAGAAGCTCTGTAATATATGCTGAGCGGCCCAGTAGATCACCTGAGGCACGATGCCATATAAATACGGTCAACGACCTTTAAATTTAAAAAAGAAACCCTCTGCAATATATATATATATTAAGAAAGCTCAACTATCACTGAAAATCCGCAGAAAAATAGTAACTTCCCTTTTATAAAATTCAGATCACTAAAACAAGAGGGCGGATATTTTATTGATTTAGTTGAAGTTTAACCAACACACCCCAGAGTCAATGCTATTTAATAATTTTTAATACATATTGTCAAAATGTACTCTCTCTTAGTACTAAAATATAAATGCGAACGTTTTATTTCATGCTCTAACTTTAAATTTGTAACCCTTCATTGGCTAAAATATACAGGCATTTGATAATGATCTTTCTTTTATATATATAATAAAAAAAACTAAGTTAAAGTTTGGAAAGTTTTATAATAGAATATCTAGCAATTTAAATCTTGATTTTAAAATAGAGTTTTGCACTTTCTATGATTTGCTTCCTTTTCTTTCCAAAACATCTATATAAAATAAGTAATTTAATTACTGGAGTATAATGGCGGAAAGTTAAACGAAGTAATTTTCAATTAAATTTATAAAAGCTATCGCTACCATTATATATATAATAAACCCCACCCATTACGATATATATAAAAAAAAGAAAGCAATTAATGAAATACCATTTTACAAGATATGAATACGTAGATTAAAAAAAAACATATATATAAAAAAAAAACATAAATATAGATTGAATTCACAAATTACAAAATATTTTAATAATTTATGGAAACGTTACCGGTAACTAGATGGGTGGGTCAAAATAAGTTCATTAGATGTTTCCCACAGGTCTTCCCAGTTCTTCAAATTTGTTTTTCCATGTTTTTGAGGGCAGATTTTTACGGATACAGGGCAGACACTTTAGTTCTCTGGCTGGCTTACATGATTAGAACTCCAGCCTCAGGAATGGCTCAGGAGAGCGAAGGCAAAAGAGGTTACCCCCGCATTTTTGCAGAGCAACACATTTCTGGAATTTTATTTATATGCCGAAAAATAGAGTGCAGCTTGAAGTAAGTACAGCAAGCAAGAGTTCGCTATATTGTCTAATTTTTCAGCAAAATTTCTTCCAACAAAATTCTTAAGATTTTCTCTCTGACTTTCAGCACTGGTTACCCGCAAGCATAAGACCAAGAACAAAAGAAAAGTTCTTTATTTATATCCTTTTTCCATTATGTTTTTAATCTGCTAATTAGTAGCAAATCATGTCCGTTGTTTCAAATTTTCCTGTTATCTATTTTTTTTATCTAATTCAAAAAATGTTTTATTAATTAATTCCCTTTCTTAATGGATTCTATTTAATTAAGAAAATTTTTATCTTATTGAATTCTTCCAACATATATTTTAAAAATAGTTGCAAATATAATTTTAACTTTCTATATTTTATTTTATTAAATCTTTTCTCTTTAACACAATTCTTTTTTTAATTTAGGCAACTATTTGAGAAAACGATAAATTTAGTTTGAAAAAGAAACATACATTCACTGTGGTTGGACTTAGGGTCTTAATTAGTCCACAGTGAATGGTGAAGCCAGCATATATATATTTATATATGCACAGCTTCATATTCCTAGAACCCATTAAAAAAAACCAAATAAAAAAAAATGACTAAAGCTACGGTTTTGCAGAGAGAAGCAGAGTGATCCGGAAAGAGCGCTTCTATTATACAGAATATTAGTGTATTTACATGAAATAATGCTGATATGTGCAGTTTATAAAGACTAACTGAAAGTTTATAATACTGATAAATAGATTATATTAATAAAAAAAAACTGAAAGTTTATCATAATACTGATATATAAATTATATATATATTAAAAGAGAAGTATATAGTAATATTGGTTAATATATTATAACAATGCCAATATTTACAAACATACACACACAAAAAAACTGAAAGCCTATAATATGATTTCATTATCCATATGATGTGTCCTGGTCGTACCTTGGGGATCTTGTAAAAAAAATTACTTTTGAATGGAGCACTCTATTTTAAACTATTTTTTTTTCAATGGACCTTCCTCTCTGGGCCTTGTTATTAGCTCTCTGAGCTGTGTCCACTTTATTACCATGTCTTCTATCAATTCTTTTGCTAGAAGTCAAGTTGAAATTCCTTATTAATGGTGCTCTGTTCTTTAGCTGTTTCCCTCTTATGTGTTCTGATGATGAAACTGGCTCGTGGCTAGATCCCTTGGTCAGTGATTTTGGTATGGGTAAATGTGGTTTCAAACCTAGAACTGTGCTGCCACTTGATAAAGTAGTTTGTTTTGCCTGACCTGTTGTGGTGCGTTTTGGAAATATCTCATGATCATTAAATTGATGAGTAAAACACTTGAAGGCAAGGTGGGGTGCGCTCTGTCCTTCTATCTCTAATTCCATCTGGCCTTTTGTTTCATTTTCTGTTTGTTCAAGATTAGTTGGTTCCTGTATGCAGCTTATATTGGTTGTCTCTTGGGTTTTCCATTTTCCCTATAGTTTATTCCTGAGTCATGTCTTTCTAAGAAGTCCAACCCTAACAGTACATCATAAATCAAGCCTGGCATTATCTGAAATATATGTTTTACATTTGTTGCTCCTATCTTGATATCCAGTCCCAAGCGATGTGTTCCTATGTTGGCTTTTTCTCCATTGCCCAATATAGCATAAGATTTTCTCGGTGAGATTGGTAGTACATGAGTTCCTACTGTTGCATCCCACCATTCTTTTGACACCAGTGACACTTGACTGCCAGTGTCTATTAAAGCTGTAATTGGGACATCTTCTAACAGTGCTTTAATTGTGGGGCACTCCGAGAGTGGTGGTCTGTGATCATCTTCCAGTTCGCATATGAATGCTGATGCCACTCTTTCATTTCCCTCAATAATTTCTTCTGTTTCATCCTGGAGTTCTATCTGGGGTATATAAATTATAGGACCCATATTTTTCTGGAATTGCTGCATGTTTTGATCATCATCATAGCAGTCCCTGACAGCCGCCATCTGTACTTTGGGTGTGTCAATTCTTTTTTCTTTGTCTGCATGCTCTTTATTTAGGTTGCCAAAGTCTATAGCAATTAGTAAGTCTACCATCTCATCAATTCCACAGTTGCGGCAGCCCAGCATCAATTGTTGTATGTAGAGAGGCATATTGTATCTTATTGTCCGAATAATCTGCCCCTCCAATAAGTGGAAAGCAGTCAATGATTTTAACAAAGACACTTGCCGCAAGAAAAACTGGGTGTGAGTTTCTCCTTTTGAAGTGCAAAACTTTTCTTGAGATATACAGTGCATTATTCCATCTTGCCTCTCTTCACTCCAAAAACTTTTAAGTAAGGCAATGTGGTAATCTGCAAATGTTACTGGTTTGTCACTTATACAATCCCACCAATTCCGGGCAGATCCATGTAAATGATTAACTGCAACGGATAACTTTTCAGCTTCTCTGAGTTCCTGGAACATGAACAGCTCTTGTAAACTTTGCAAATGTGCCATGGGGTTTTCTTCTATGTCACCCCGAAAAGTTTTGATGTGGATAAATCTTGCCACCATTGGGTTGTCTGTTCTTTCCACGACCTTTATGCTTTCTTTATTTTCACATTGAAGATTCTCATTTCTTGGCTAATTCACTTGTGTCATTTTTGCTTCATTGTTTCTCTCTTCTTTCATCCTGTTGATTTCTGCTCTATATTGTCTACATTCTTCTTTGCATTCTTCTACTTTTTGTAACATAGTTTCCATCAGTTTCCGTAACCATTGTGGTTCCGGTGAATCTATGTCTCCTTCTGGACTATACATATTTTCTAGGGAAATACGAATAGCTAAAAAAAATATATAAGAAAAAAAATATTTGGTTTGCTGTTGTTTTTAGTCTTTATACTAATACTATTCTTAAAATTTGTCTTATTTTTCTATTTTTACTTTTCAAAATTTGCTTCACTCTCCCAACCATTCCTGCAACTGTCGTCCTTTTTTTTTAACCTGCCAGCTTTCTATCTATCTCTTAACCTATGCATAGTTCCTGCCCTATCCGTGTTTATTTACTTATTTACTACCCTGTTCTGTGTGTTGTATATGTGACTATAACTATGTGTATTTGATATACACTTCAATAAAATATGATTACTACTGCCGGGGGGGGGGGTAAAAAATTTCTACTTGCGCCCATCTTTTCTCTGTTCCTTGTTTGATCACTCTGTCTCCCTTCCTAGCAAAAGAAAGAAAAATACATTAATATCTGATTTGGTTTTAATTTTCAACCGAACTGATTGATTTCACAGCTTGTAAACTGTACAACTGATAGCAAACACAGAAAGTGCAAAAGAAAAATATATAAACTTCTCTCATTCACTATATTTATTTTCAAAAAAAAAACACACACAAAAAATTTCTTCTGATCATGAAATTCCTATTATTATATCTCAGGGTCTATCTCTAAACAGTAAGACCACACTTGGGACACCAGATTATAAAAAAAAAAAACAAACTGTAACAGTAAGAAAAGTAGAGCTGCTTTAACCTAACCTAGAGATGCAGATAGAGGGGGTTCGAACCTCATCTACTCCTCTAGATTGCTACTAAGCGACTTACTCCCCAAACCCTACTAGAAATTAGTCTTAATGTATGCCCAGTGGTCAGGGAGAGAAGAGACCATGCAAAGGAATTTTTACATATATAATGATCAGATGTACATAGGCATGTCACAAAAGAAAACAATACTAAGTGGTTTTATTTATAGTGAATGAAAGATAACAGAAACTTTTATTATTCACATTAAAAGAATTCATACAATGCTTTATTAATAGGGTCGCAGGCTATTTTCACTGCAACCGGATAGACATATACGAAAGATCCATTGATCGTAATGATAAGAACAGACAAAATTTTACATTATTTCATCTTTAAAATATTCCAGCCAATGGAAGTGTTACGTAAAAGAAATCAAGAGAGAGACAGACATGATTCATTAACTCTGTGGTTGGAGAACATAGAAATAAATAGGTGGTCAAACTCAACTAAATACTTTGGACAGGTTTAAATCACAGCCCTACTTCTGATTTAAAAAGAATGATAAAGTGACCTAGCAGGAATTTCCAGCTATAATTGAAACATTTCTATGAGATTTTGAGAAAGATTTCCCAATAAATATAAATATACAAGACCATGCACAAAGGCGAGAGCATATAGTGGGCTGTGAGGCTCGAGACATAACAGTTACCAAGAAGTTAACACAAGACCGGATAGCTCTCCGTCTCTAAACTAGGTTAGAGAGAAAAATGGAACCCGTTCGCTAAACGCGTGACCCGGATTCAGGATCGGAGTTTTTGTTGCTTATGTCCAGTTACGTACATTGAAAGGACTGAGATCGACATAAGATCCATAACAATTTATTTGTTTTTCAGAAGGTCCGAATGTAGGTATGTTAACCTAAGCAAACTTGGCAAAAGAAGCACTGTAATATATGCTGAGCGGCCCAGTAGATCATCCGAGGCACGATGCCATATAAATACGGTCAACGACCTTTAAATTTAAAAAAGAAACCCTCTGCAAAATATATATATTAAGAATGCTCAACTATCACTGAAAATCCGCAGAAAAATAGTAACTTCCCTTTTATAAAATTCAGATCACTAAAACAAGAGGGCCGATATTTTATTGATTTAGTTGAAGTTTAACCAACACACCCCAGAGTCAATGCTATTTAATAATTTTTAATACATATTGTCAAAATGTACTCTCTCTTAGTATTAAAATATAAATGCGAACGTTTTATTTCATGCTCTTTAAAATATAACTTTAAATTTGTAACCCTTCATTGGCTAAAATATACAGGCATTTGATAATGATCTTTCTTTTATATATATAATAAAAAAAACTAAGTTAAAGTTTGGAAAGTTTTATAATAGAATATCTAGCAATTTAAATCTTGATTTTAAAATAGAGTTTTGCACTTTCTATGATTTGCTTCCTTTTCTTTCCAAAACATCTATATAAAATAAATAACTTAATTACTGGAGTATAATGGCGGAAAGTTAAACGAAGTAATTTTCAATTAAATTTATAAAAGCTATCGCTGCCATTATATATTGTACCGGTATAAATCCACCACGCTTACTCATACACAGTACCCGAGTTCAAACCCAGTCCACGTTCAAGAATAAATTCCAAAACGCCAACTGAATTCCAACCCAAACCCCGGTATGACTAACCGATGATGACTTTATAACAGCACGGGGTTATCCCTTTTCTAGCTCAGCTTAGAACATAGACTAATTCTTACAGTTAATGATATATATATTTATTAGACTCTAGATACTGGAACGGTCATTTATGTAACGTATATATTTAAGTTGCCAATACAGACAGTAAGTGGCTAAATAGACTTAGAGAGTAATAAAGTGGAGGACACCAAAATTTAATTAAGTAAATTGTTTAATAAGCCAAATATAAAGCATATAAATATAGTGTTAAATAAGACAAATAGAAAGCACATGAATATAATGTTATATAATAGAAATATACAGCATATAAATATAGTGTTATACAGTACGGTAAGACTTCATAAATCCTCTTGTATTTGGCTACTAGTCTTTAGTGAACGTTTTATTTAATGAACAAACTCATGCCAATAGCTGTGTGATTGAAGGATTGACGGGTGGTTAAAAGAATCAGAGTATTAGAGCATTGGAAAAAATATTTATCTAAAGATTTTTGTTTACTTATTTTATTTGAATAGGCTCGAGCCGGAACGTAGACGAACAGTGGAGGTGGTTTTATATAAATACGACATAAGAGATAGATGTACTGGTGGTTTTATATAAATACGACATGGAAGATAGATGAACTGGTGGTTTTATATAATTACGACATGGAAGATAGATGAACTGGTGGTTTTATATAATTACGACATGGAAGATAGATGAACTGGTGGTTGCCTATATTCGAGAGCCCTACAGTAATCAATTGCGGTGCATTAACGGAATACCGGGCGGCTTGTACTTTGACAAGGCTTAATGCCCCCAAGTAGCTCCGGGACACGACAACCAGCCGGGATCATTTCGAACCCCGGTGATCCAAGAGATTACCGGGAAAGAAAAACTGCTTTCATTCCCCAATGGTAGTATGGCGAGACGCTAACTTCAGCGAAGGAAAGGCATTGCCACAGACGTGAAGGACGAATACTTGAAATGGATTTTTTTTAAAGAAATTATATAAAACCTGGAAACTATTTGTCTGTTTCTACGCCACAGGCTGAGATCCTTATCCCAATAAAAACATAGCGGACTTAAACTGACGGTGAAGACAATAACTAGTTAAATTTACTCTGAAACTCTAACCCTTCGGGTTGACAGGCGGTAGCGATAGTATCAAATTATTCAGTGAATTATTTCTCATATTATACATAACATTAAAATATCAATTTGAAACTATTATATATATATTTAATATTGAACCTTAGATTGTAATTTTATAACAACTTAACATAGAATAATAAAGTGATTTAACATTTACTAACTTGGAATGTGAAAGAATATTTAATTCAGAACATGAAATTACTTTTAGATTAAATCGATCATTATTACACACTAGTTTTCACAGAATTGGAAATATTACTATTGGCAATGTTTGTTCATGAAATAAGCAACATAAGAAAATATAAATGCATTCAGTTGAAATATTATTACTATTAATTACAATTTTATAAATGATTTCCAAAGACTAGAGCAGAGGATAAAAAAAAAAAAATTACTGACAGATTAAACAATAGCATTATAAATGATATAAAAACTTACATATGATTCACTTGATTGATAACATTAAGCACGGAAGAAAATTAAAGTTCGTGTAACAAAGTTACTGTTCTTTCTTCATCCAGCTTGGCTTGTGACGAACGTAAGCGCGCATTTTTGAAAGTTATTTGTAAGGCATAGCTAATTTAGAGTTTGGAAGTTGGAAATTGTGAGTTACGTGAAACATGATCAAACAGCGGCATGAGGATCCATATTGGCGGGCAAGGACCAGCTCCTGGCACTTAGCCCATCAACATTGCGATTCACTGGTAAACTTCTTAATAAAAATGTTTGAATTATACTCAACTGCTGTGTTGTCTCGAGACTACCTCTCTCAAACACGACCAAAGTTAGAATGTAAGTTTTTCTCTAAAGTAGCCACTGCTGACCTTTCCGACTTGTTTTTGTTTTAGGCTCCGCCTACTTTCTCTAGCCTCTAGCGATGCAGCTTGACCAACAATCAATTATCTGTTTTTAGCAATCTTTTAATTTAATATCTCATTTTTAAATCGATACATTAATTACATATAAAAATTCCTTACTAATTTTGAATACAACTTAATTGCTCTGAACATTTGTGCAATTAGATTTTAATTAAAAACACTGATCAAAGGAATGTGATTTTTGATCAGTATTTTTAGACGACTTTATACAATTTTAAACTTAAATTTAAAACAAATACGCCCGCACTGAAACTTTAAATTAAATGATATAAATTCACAAACCACGCACACACGAATATTATTTCATGGTTTGTGACATTTATATACGGAAACTTTACATATTTATTTATAAACTATAGAATATATAACTAATTTATATTATAACTTAAAATAGACAAAATCTCACTGCGGGCGAACAGTAGTTTGAATTACCGTACATAAAAACACCTGAAACGAAGATCGGTTCTCCGATCTGTCTGTTTCATTTCTTGTCACTTTATAAAAAAAAACAACAAAAAAAAAATGATTATACATAATTTCTGATCAACAGTGTTTCTCTTTTTTTCACATAATTGATTGACCTTGGAGAACAGTCTGGGTGAGGGTTTGAACTTAATATTTACAAAGGTGGGTATATTACCGTAATTCCTTTTTTCATCATCATGTGCATGTCATAGTGGTCATTTCCCGGGTTATCATTTTGTATATCTCTACCTTCTCCCTGGGTCGGGAGGTATATAAGGGTTATATGTCTGTCTTTTTAGATCTCTTAGTAAAATAGCAAAAGCGGTCACAATATTATGCTTTGGTATATTATTATATTGTTCATTATTAAAAGTATCTTGCTTTAAAAGAATTTGTCTGACTTTCTGTGATCTAATGGCATCCATTATAACATTTTCACTTTGGGAGTTGAGAAGTTTTTCCCCATTTTTTATGAAACTATTTTTTTCAACATATGTCCATGCTTTAAAACAAAGTTTATTATTTCTGTTTAATGAGTTCAGCTCCTCATCAATTTTGTTCAGATCACATTTCATAAATAAATAATCATGGAATTTATTAAAATGGGCAGTATTGCACACAACTAAAGATCTGTCCACTTTCTTCATTTTCATATCAGGAGGCCATTCAGCATCATTTCTAAACTTTAACTTTGATGACTTCATTAATCTTTCATCATCACTTTTCCACAGAACATCTTTATCATTATTATGAAAAGATAACTCAGAATTATTAATTATGATTTCAAAAGATTTATTCAAAACAGTATCTTTTGTTCTATTGATATCTTTCAACATCGATACAGCCACTCCATTAGAAGGTACTAAACTGGTGTCATCACTTTGAGATGGGCTGGCTTGCATTAGATTTGAAACGACCATTTCCTCAGTAATTACTTCATCTTTAGCTAAATCTGCTAGAGTAAAACTTTGATTCTGAGTAATTTCTGTCACATCTAATTCTTTACATTTTTGTTGAGTAGAGTTGGCATTTGTATTCACTAATCTAATCTCACGAGGTTCCAACCTTATTTTAGTTGGTTGAGGTTCTGTGTCCTCTGCTCCACTCCTCGCACTAATAATTTCTTTACCTTCCCTAACTGTTTTAACGTCCGACCCCATATACCATTCTTCAATCTGTACCATACGCGCCAACATGGCCATCATGATCTTTCTGTCCTCTCTCCCCTCTCTGAGGATCGCGTTAAACTTCGCATCGCGATCGTGCTCCCTCTGTTTGTTTCCTTCTATTTCTGCCATTTCTGCTTCGTTTTTCCTTAGAAATGTTTTTAGCATAAGACTTTGATTCGTACAACGCTTTGATTTGTATATTTCATAAAAGGTTACTGATCCCTGCTCCTTGTGCCAAATCCTCCTCCGCTGCTGATACTGTTTGTGTGGCTTACTTCCTTTCTCTCTTTCTTCCTTCGCCTACGTTCAGTCTGGTTTTTGTTATCTATGCTTTTTTTCTTTATTTGGGAATATAATATGACATGTCTAAAATCATTACTAAAAATATACAGGGAAAAAAAAAACTTTCTTTCACCCAGTTCGCACTGTTCTCCTCAGTCCTATAATACATACATATTCATAATGGGTACATAACATAGTATTTTTTTTTTTATTTCTGTCAGTAATTCTCTCTTTTTATATATGCCACCCTACTCTCTTTTAAAACAACACTCGCCACTGCTGCATGGACAAACATGTTTGCTGACAAATTTATTTGATAGGCGCCAGCCAGCAACATGTGACCAATAGATAATTTAATCTACTGATCCCCAAATATATACTTTTGTATGACCTAATAATTTTTGATTTAAGATTTATATAGGCAAAAAAAATTTAATACTGACTCCGGTAAGGTTTTTTTTTTTTTTATATTACAACATATATATGCACACACGTTTTTATTTTTAAAACTCAAGAATGATCCTACTTCTTTGTTCTTTTTTCACAAAAAATATTTTTCACAACAACGAAAATATATATATATGCGTACACATTTTTACTTTTCAGAACTGGACTTAATTCTACTTCTTTATTTTTTCATATGATTTAAACGACAAGAATGAACTCGCAAAAATATTATGGAATACTCATTTATTTTAATTAATTACACGCACGAATTGCTTCTGCTCTCTTTTCAAAAAAAAAAATCTTCACTCTGACTCTTAACAATATTTGGGAGTACTATACTGAACCTTTGTGTGAGGGAAAAAAAAATTTATATTACTTGTTTTACTACTATAATTTTCACTTGCGCATTTTAATACGCCAAATACGTATCGATATTATGACAAACGACACACAAAAAATTGAATATTTTTATCATTTAACTGTTTCCTTCCGTTCACTCTGCAGGGTGTGGGAGATTTCTTCATCGAGCACCACGGAGGGCGTCCAAAAATATAATAACTGTACCGGTATAAATCCACCACGCTTACTCATACACAGTACCCGAGTTCAAACCCAGTCCACGTTCAAGAATAAATTCCAAAACGCCAACTGAATTCAAACCCAAACCCCGGTATGACTAACCGATGATGACTTTATAACAGCACGGGGTTATCCCTTTTCTAGCTCAGCTCAGAACATAGACTAATTCTTACAGTTAATGATATATATATTTATTAGACTCTAGATACTGGAACGGTCATTTATGTAACGTATATATTTAAGTTGCCAATACAGACAGTAAGTGGCTAAATAGACTTAGAGAGTAATAAAGTGGAGGACACCAAAATTTAATTAAGTAAATTGTTTAATAAGCCAAATATAAAGCATATAAATATAGTGTTAAATAAGACAAATAGAAAGCACATGAATATAATGTTATATAATAGAAATATACAGCATATAAATATAGTGTTATACAGTACGGTAAGACTTCATAAATCCTCTTGTATTTGGCTACTAGTCTTTAGTGAACGTTTTATTTAATGAACAAACTCATGCCAATAGCTGTGTGATTGAAGGATTGACGGGTGGTTAAAAGAATCAGAGTATTAGAGCATTGGAAAAAATATTTATCTAAAGATTTTTGTTTACTTATTTTATTTGAATAGGCTCGAGCCGGAACGTAGACGAACAGTGGAGGTGGTTTTATATAAATACGACATAAGAGATAGATGTACTGGTGGTTTTATATAAATACGACATGGAAGATAGATGAACTGGTGGTTTTATATAAATACGACATGGAAGATAGATGAACTGGTGGTTTTATATAATTACGACATGGAAGATAGATGAACTGGTGGTTGCCTATATTCAAGAGCCCTACAGTAATCAATTGCGGTGCATTAACGGAATACCGGGCGGCTTGTACTTTGACAAGGCTTAATGCCCCCAAGTAGCTCCGGGACACGACAACCAGCCGGGATCATTTCGAACCCCGGTGATCCAAGAGATTACCGGGAAAGAAAAACTGCTTTCATTCCCCAATGGTAGTATGGCGAGACGCTAACTTCAGCGAAGGAAAGGCATTGCCACAGACGTGAAGGACGAATACTTGAAATGGATTTTTTTAAAGAAATTATATAAAACCTGGAAACTATTTGTCTGTTTCTACGCCACAGGCTGAGATCCTTATCCCAATAAAAACATAGCGGACTTAAACTGACGGTGAAAACAATAATTAGTTAAATTTACTCTGAAACTCTAACCCTTCGGGTTGACAGGCGGTAGCGATAGTATCAAATTATTCAGTGAATTATTTCTCATATTATACATAACATTAAAATAACACTTTGAAACTATTATATATATATTTAATATTGAACCTTAGATTGTAATTTTATAACAACTTAACATAGAATAATAAAGTGATTTAACATTTACTAACTTGGAATGTGAAAGAATATTTAATTCAGAACATGAAATTACTTTTAGATTAAATCGATCATTATTACACACTAGTTTTCACAGAATTGGAAATATTACTGTTGGCAATGTTTGTCCATGAAATAAGCAACATAAGAAAATATAAATGCATTCAGTTGAAATATTATTACTATTAATTACAATTTTATAAATGATTTCTAAAGACTAGAGCAGAGGATTAAAAAAAAAGAAAAGAAAATTTACTGACAGATTAAACAATAGCATTATAAATGATATAAAAACTTACATATGATTCACTTGATTGATAACATTAAGCACGGAAGAAAATTAAAGTTCGTGTAACAAAGTTACTGTTCTTTCTTCATCCAGCTTGGCTTGTGACGAACGTAGGCGCGCATTTTTGAAAGTTATTTGTAAGGCATAGCTAATTTAGAGGTTGGAAGTTGGAAATTGTGAGTTACGTGAAACATGATCAAACAGCGGCACGAGGATCCATATTGGCGGGCAAGGACCAGCTCCTGGCACTTAGCCCATCAACATTGCGATTCACTGGTAAACTTCTTAATAAAAATGTTTGAATTATACTCAACTGCTGTGTTGTCTCGAGACTACCTCTCTCAAACACGACCAAAGTTAGAATGTAAGTTTTTCTCTAAAGTAGCCACTGCTGACCTTTCCGACTTGTTTTTGTTTTAGGCTCCGCCTACTTTCTCTAGCCTCTAGCGATGCAGCTTGACCAACAATCAATTATCTGTTTTTAGCAATCTTTTAATTTAATATCTCATTTTTAAATCGATACATTAATTACATATAAAAATTCCTTACTAATTTTGAATACAACTTAATTGCTCTGAACATTTGTGCAATTAGATTTTAATTAAAAACACTGATCAAAGGAATGTGATTTTTGATCAGTATTTTTAGACGACTTTATACAATTTTAAACTTAAATTTAAAACAAATACGCCCGCACTGAAACTTTAAATTAAATGATATAAATTCACAAACCACGCACACACGAATATTATTTCATGGTTTGTGACATTTATATACGGAAACTTTACATATTTATTTATAAACTATAGAATATATAACTAATTTATATTATAACTTAAAATAGACAAAATCTCACTGCGGGCGAACAGTAGTTTGAATTACCGTACATAAAAACACCTGAAACGAAGATCGGTTCTCCGATCTGTCTGTTTCAATATATAATAAACCCCACCCATTACGATATATATATAAAAAAGAAAGCAATTAATGAAATACCATTTTACAAGATATGAATACATAGATTAAAAAAAAAACATATATATAAAAAAAACATAAATATAGATTGAATTCGCAAATTACAAAGATATTTTAATAATTTATGGGAACGTTACCGGTAACTAGATGGGTGGGTCAAAATAAGTTCATTAGATGTTTCCCGCAGGTCTTCCCAGTTCTTCAAATTTGTTTTTCCATGTTTTTGAGGGCAGATTTTTACGGATACAGGGCAGACACATTAGTTCTCTGGCTGGCTTACATGATTAGAACTCCAGCCTCAGGAATGGCTCAGGAGAGCGAAGGCAAAAGAGGTTACCTCCGCATTTTTGCAGAGCAACACATTTCTGGATTTTTATTTATATGCTGAAAAATAGAGTGCAGCTTGAAGTAAGTACAGCAAGCAAGAGTTCGCTATATTGTCTAATTTTTCAGCAAAATTTCTTCCAACAAAATTCTTAAGATTTTCTCTCTGACCTTCAGCACTGGTTTACCCACAAGCATAAGACCAAGAACAAAAGAAAAGTTCTTTATTTATACCCTTTTTCCATTATGTTTTTAATCTGCTAATTAGTAGCAAATCATGTCCGTTGTTTCAAATTTTCCTGTTATCTATTTTTTTTATCTAATTCAGAAAATGTTTTATTAATTAATTCCCTTTCTTAATGGATTCTATTTAATTAAGAAAATTTTTATCTTATCGAATTCTTCCAACATATATTTTAAAAATAGTTGCAAATATAATTTTAACTTTCTATATTTTATTTTATTAAATCTTTTCTCTTTAACACAATTCTTTCTTTAATTTAGGCAACTATTTGAGAAAACGATAAATTTAGTTTAAAAAAGAAACATACATTCACTGTGGTTGGACTTAGGATCTTAATTAGTCCACAGTGAATGGTGAAGCCAGCATATATATATATTTATATATATGCACAGCTTCACTATATATAGTATATTCTATGATTTTATATTCTATTTATTTATTATTTTCCCTAAAAGTCACTTAATTCTAATATACTTTTATTTTTAATATATTCTCTTTATATATTTAACTCATATATTCTAACTTTAATGTTATATATTCATTTTTTCATCTTTTTATATTTCTTATTTTTATTAATATCCTTATCTAATATTAATTCCTAATCTACCTAATTCCGTTTTTATTTTAGTTATTTTTAATCTATTCTTAACTTATTTTTATTATATTTTGTACTCATCTTTTTACTCATAAATTCAACTGTTCACAACTTAAATTTCAAATTTTCTAATAATTTCTAGTGGCTCCTATTTATACTTTTCATAAACTAAATTCATTTTTATTTTTATCTTTTATTTTTATTCTAACTCCCTTTTTAATATTACTTTTTACTTATGATAAAATCTTTCTTAAACCCGAATCTCTAATACTGGCTTAATATTATTAATAAGAATAGCTTCTTTTCCATTTTTTATCTCTCCTATTATTTGTAAATTTTATCACTTTTATACAATCTTTTTCAAATTTATATCCTGTTTCCAATGTATGTAAATATATTGGTGAATTGCTATAACATTTATGTCTTCTATATATTAAATTTTTTGTTTCACTCATATAATTTGTTCTTATATTATTAATTTTACATTGTTTACAATTAATTTCAAATATTGTTAAAATAGGCAAAACTCTTTCCATACAGTAGTGCCACTCAAAGCAAGGCAGAGTAATCAATGGATGCCAGAAGGCTTGTGCATAAAATCCCTATCTAGTGCCTAGTTATCCAATATCCCCAAACTAGTTTCTAGTAGGCACTAGATAGGGATTTTATGCACAAGCCTTCTGGCATCCATTGATTACTCTGTCTTGCTTTGAGTGGCACTACTGTATGGAGAGAGTTTTGCCTATTTTAACAACAGTTATGAGCAAGCATGGGAGATAGTGATCATGTGATGTTTAAAAATTTCTAATATTCCATTTGTTTCATTATCTGTATCATTATAATCTTTAATATATTTATTTTCTAATATATTAATCATATTATTTCCTTTTTTATTAACTATTTTAACTTTTATTGTATTATTAAATATTTTATTTATCATCTTATTTAAATTTTTAACCACATAGTTATTAGCCATGCTTATACCTATAATATACAATAGAGTTTGATATGTTAATAACTATCTTAGATGAAATGAGAGACATTTTAAATTTCTTATCAATTTCAATAATATCTAGAACAGAAATAATCTGAAATTGTTAGTTTTGTAATCAATTAAATATGTTCTTATGTCCAGCAAATTTACTTTCAGCTAAATTCTTCAATTTGTTTTCACTTTTTCTTTACTATTTCAGATGGCATGAGTTTAAACTGTGAAGCAATAAAATCAGACTAGTAACATAAATGATTCATATTAATAAATGTTATACTCAGTTATTAACTCACTTTTTGCTTTCTTATTAATAATATATATATATATATAAATGTAATAATGTGCAAGGCTAAATGAGTTGGTAAGTAATCATTAAACGCCACTCAACACTTAGACAATCCTAATATCAATAACAATTTCAAACTGTTGACAGGGCAACTACTTCCACCTTTATTGTTAAAAGGAGATTGCCTTGACAACAGTTTGAAATTGTTGAATGTTATTAATATTGGGATTGTCTAAGCGCTGACGGGCTTTTAATGAAATATATATATATAAAACATATTAAAATATCCTCTTAAAACTTTTCATTTAGATTCATTAAATTATCATAATCAGCAGCAGTCAATCGCAAATGAGTATGATATTCAAACTTCAGAAGACAAACAAAAAGAGTTAAAATCAAGTGTTGCAATGACTATATAAGTTAATCTACGAGTCATAAATATGCCAACATATACCATATGTTAAACTTTAGGTCTGCTATCCGATATCTTGCTATATCTTTTAACATCTAATCTAATTGTAGTTTTAAATTTATTCTAACATTAGCCATATATCTTCCCAAGAAAGCTATTAATATTGTGTTTCTTTATCTCTTTATAAGGTAGAGGGTCTACTTCTCCCATAAAAAACCACACTTAAATTCAATAGAAAATAAGTTTTTTACAAGTTTACTACCATTCCGTTACTTGACATCTGTAATTCAATGAAGGTGTGATTTTATCAATGTAAATTCTATAGTATCACATTCAACAAGCAGAATGGAGTAATTGCCTTTACTGTCATATTTTTTCAATATTGTGTACTATTCTTAAATAAAATTTTTGCTTACTAATTAGAACACGTAAATTAAATAATAATTTTTCTGTTTATAGTATACACAATGAGCATAGCTTCCACTGAATACATATGATTGAATAAAAATGGAATAATATGAAGAAATAAGAAATAATATAAAGTTTTACATATGTAAAATTTAAATTTTCTTTTTCTAAATTTACATTAGTTATAATTCTAATAATGAAATAGTTCCCTAAATTTTTTTTCCAACTTTTCATGAATTATTTTTTAAGCAATTCCTTCCAGTTATATAAAGTTAAATATTGACATATATTAGCTATAATTATCATTAAGGATCCTATCATTTACTAACATTGGTTTAATTGCTCTGTAAAGTTTAGTGCAGTGGTGGAGTATCAGACCCTGGAATGTGGGGTCCTAGGATAAATTCTGGTGATGATAACTTGAACTTCTTATGAACCCTCAAGCAATAAAACCATTTGAATATATATTGGTTTAAATTAACATAAAATTTGTTCTAAGATAATTTATATAGAAATGTTTATGTATGCAATAGGCTGGAGAAAGGAGTTTGCTATTAACTAAAAGGAGACCCGTTGATTCCCCTTCGATGCCTTAAAGGAACCAAGCAGAGCAATTTTCTAATGTCCATTCCATACATTCTTGTTGTTGCAGCTGTTATTACTATGTGATTATTCATAAAGTATATGAACATGGATGAGCTGCTCACCAACATGTATTATTCAGCGTGGTGAATTTATTGGCTTTTTATGTCTGAGTTTAAGATTAATAAACACCATGGTCTTTCTTCTCAGTTGCCTGATAAGGCAGAATGGATGTATGTGTAAATGATAAATATTTTTCCAATAAAGAAATATGACCGTGTGTTTGAAAAGGAAAGTTTTTAATAAATGTGTTTTACCAGTTCTTACTTATAGATCTGAGAGTTGAATACATAATAGAAGAGCAATACAGAGATTTCAGACCACTCAAAGAAGTATGGAGAGATGCATGTTGGGAGTAACAAGAAGAGATCGAAAACGCAATATATGGGAAAGAGAATAAACAGGTGTTACTGACCTCATTGAAAAAATTAAAAGATTAAAGTGGAGTTGGGCTGGACATATTACTAGAAGAGATTATAATAGATGGACAATTGTAATCTTAAACTGGATTCCACGAGATTGTAAATGCCCCAAAAAGAGACCAAATGTGGGATGGATGGATGAAATAAGAAAATGTGCAGGGATGATGTGGAGAAGAGAAGCTAAAGATCGGAGAAGATGGACTGAACTTGGAGAGACCTTCATCCTGCAGTGGATTGATAATGGTTGATGATGATGATGTATACAATAAATATGCATGCACGTAGAAATAGACAAAAAGTAAAAGAAACATTTAAAATTTTCTCATCATAATGTAAATTATGCAATATAAATTAAGAATGAGTTCAAAGTAATGCAATTTCTCCAAATAAGCAATAAAAAAACATTAGAAAGAGAATTTGCATGTGACATTATATATATATATAAACATACAAATATTGTCTAAATCAAAAATTCTAATATATTTTATATGAAAAAATAAATTGTACATGAATATGTACAAACAAACATACAAAAAAAAGAGGTCAAGCATTCATAAAAAATTTTTATTTTTGTTATTAAGATAAAGTTTATTTATGCTTGATACACTGAGTTTGGGGGAAATGATTGCTAGATAATATATACAATGTCATGTGATGTAATGTGGAAGTCAATTCTTTTTCTAAAGAGAGGTACATAAAAGTTCATATGCTTACAATGCTTATTACTCAAGATACAAATGTCCCATCTCTGTATTCTGAAAAATAATGATGACATCTACAGGTGCAAATGTATAATCACAAATAAAAATTGAAAAAAATTATGACAGATGTATACGTTTATGTTAAAAACATAAATATATATTATATTATTATGAATAATTACTATTCATTGGAATGCACTCATCAAAAGTCAAATGAGAAGATTTTTGAACTGTATCTGTACATTATGTTTTAATGTTATGATGACTTTCATGTTAACCCAAGTTTAAAAAATATATAACTGAAAATATAAATAAAATTAAAATTTCAAATATAAAAATTAAAATTTCAAATTTTAAAAATAAATTTAAAAAAAAAAAGAAAAAAAATTCCCAGTTGATTATTATACTTTTAAATTTAAAATTAAAGCAAAAATATAGTAATTTACCCTTAAAGTAGTGAATTAATGATATAGAATTTACATCTCTCTTTCATTAATTAGAGTTCAATTAAAAAGCTCATTTTATTTAGTAAAAAGAATGCCCTCCATTTTTACCAAAATCTAGTTCTTATTAAACTCATCCGATTTGGGTTCAGTTTTTATCTAATATTATATAATTTATATACTATTTCTGTACAAAGTAAAAACATTTTAATGATTTCAAATTTAATCATTTATTTTGAATTTTTTATTTTGAAGTCAGTAAATTATTACCTTTAATATTATAGAGTATATTTAATAATATACACAAAATCTAGAATAGTTTTATCAAAACATGAAAAAAATAAGAAGGAAAATTTTACTTTATTTCTTTGATATTAACCATATATATGTTTCAAGAATGAATAGTGGAACGGAAGTTTTAAGTACATTTAAAAAAAGCTATTGCACATAGAAAAGAGAGATGAAGTTGAATTATTCCATATGTTAATGTTTAATAAGCAAACCGTTATATTAATTTTTAACTGGGGTTTAATGATTATATCTGAGTTAGGGATAATCTTTAGTTTACTAAAAGATTAGTAATAATTACTGATGCATTTAACCAAAGTGAATGGTAATCAAGTTGTAAATGCAGAAAGTTTTAAAACTTATAACTAAGAATATTGAAACATATTTGGAAAAAAAAAAAAATTGAAATTAGCTTTAAAATTTCAACTCCCTTGAATTAGTCATATGATAATATAACACATTTCATATGTTTCTTTAAAAAATTACTATTCTGCTGTGATAATAAATTTTAATGAAGAATAAATGTTGATATTTAATAAAATCATAAATCAATAAGATGAGTTTTTGTTTCATATGTCATAGCATTGGCCGGGAGGCGAACCCGCAACAACCATCTGCAACCAACTGCTTGCTTGCAAGGCAGCTGCACTGACCTCTTGGTTAACAACGATTGATTTTTAGACAAAAAATCAAAGAGGAAAGATTACTTACTTCCCAACCTTTAAAATAATTGATAAAAATATAGTTTCGATATATTTTATTTTTACAAGTTGTTTTAAAAAAAAAAGATTACAACATGTATATAATTTTAAAATTAATTTTAATATATTATTTTACATGACAGGAGTAATAAATTGTTTACACAATGAACAATCATACTATTTTTGTATTGTAATGGTTCTAATGATAAAAATAAAAAAAGATACTTTACTAATAAATATATGGTCAATTGCTTAGGGTAGGGGATCATTAGAACACCAAAATGAAAAATTTACAGGCATATTACATAATCATGCAGTCAGTTTCTTAGGTCAAATGTTACAGCATCAAAATGACAAGCTGGGTGCATTTTTAATATAGAAATTTTAAACTGAACTTAATTGTGAACCAATCCAGAAACTTTTAGAATATAAATCTACCCCAAACATACAATATACTACAAAAAATATAAACATGTTGTTAATGAAAAAGTAAACACTCATCTTACTATTGTGCTAATAGTCATAACAATTTACACTGAATAAAAATGATTTAAAATTGTAATTTTGATTCATCATCAAAGTTAAGCCAACCCAACTGCCATGACCAAATTATTCAGATATTGCCCTAAACTACCACCAAACTCTCCAACCATATAGATCATTCAAGTGGTTGTAAGCCATGCAATGTACTAAGCTTATACTATAAAATTTAAACTATTACATATATATATATAACAATAAAAATAATAAATATAACGGTAATTAACTATTATATATAGTCTTTCAATCTGCAGAAGTACTTTTGGTTAACCGAAAGTACTTCTGCAGATTGATAGACTGTATATAATAGTTAATTACCATTGTATTTATTATTTTTATTGTTATTACAAGTTTTTTAATTAATGGACATTTTATTTATATATATATTAAAAGCCTAAATTTAGACTAATCAAATAATTAAATTACCCTAAATTCAGAATTAAACAAAACAAATCGAAATCTCACTCAATTGCAAAGGACTACTCAAAAAATATATACTAATTATATTTCCCACAATTACATCTCACATACTTTTAATATTAAAAAAACTTTTCAACAGATTGTTTCAGTATCATAAATTTTTAATAATAAAGATTCATTAATTTTTCTTTTTTATTTCATTTCTTTCAATGAAACAGCTTTAGCCTTTTCAAATCTAATAATGTGGCCTGTATCTCTTTAATGGATATGTAAAGCATAATTAAAATACTTATTTTAACCCCTATTTTTATGAATTTTTATTCTTTCATTTAAGCTCGAACTACCCTGACCTATATATAACATTATTTAACATAATCCCCTTCTTTCAATCAAACTTTTTTTTTATTACCAAACAAACTAACATTCTTACAGTGAATCATATTTCTGTAATGCAATTTTCATTACACCATTCTCACTCAAGGTAGGGAATATTTTCTATCTATTTTTAACACCTTGTGGAGGGATGTATAGTCATAAACATGTGATCAAAGATATGTGAAAAAGATTTAAAATTTTATATGAAGGAAATTTAAAAATATAATATTTTTTTTTCCTTTTTTAATTTTTAATGATTTTTTTTTTATAAAATTTCTTAAAATTTTGTTAAATTTTAAAAAAATTGGGGTGGAAAAAAAAAACAGAAAAAACGGGGAAAAGGAAGAAAAAAAAAAAAGAAAAAAAAAAAAAAAAAACATACAACTTTAAATATACCCAATCATGCTTAATAATTTTCTCTTTCAAATAATTAATATAAACTGAATAATTATTCCCCCTTCCATAATCTTATAAAACTATTATAAGTAAAATACATAGAATCCTCCAATATAATAATATGAGCAAATCTTTAATAACTTTAATTTTATTCTTAGATAAAGATCCATTATTAATCAATAAAGTATTAAGAACATAAAGACTACTTAATCCATTAACAGATTGATATATATTCTCAATATCTAAACTATTATATACCCAATTATTTTCCTTTTTTAAAATTATTAATCTTATCAACTCTCAAAAGAAGAAAAAACTACAAATCCCAAAATTGACAAATTGTTGTTTTAAAAAATTATTCAAGAACATAGGAATCCTTTCAACAACAATAGTAAAATCAAAAATAAATCTTAAAGGAAAATCTTTTTTGTGAGTTTCAATATTCATAAACATCTTAAATTAATACACTATACAGGCTTAAACCTGCATATATATATATATATGTAATGTATATAAGATTCGAACTCAGACTTTCATACGACCCTCAACTCTCCATGCCATCTCATATTGTTGACCCACCTGATCACACACATGTTGAAAAGATAAATAAACACCAAAGCAGCAAACATCAGTTGGTCCAGATTACTGGAAGGCTGAAGAGTTGTGAGCGGAGTACTTTGAAGCTTGTCCATTAAAGTATGAAGATTGATTATCTTAATATAAAGCTGAGCACTGATTGTATATATTTGTGGAGATAGTAATCTGGACCAAGTGATGATTGCTGGTTTAGCATTAAATACGTATATTAGTGATTATTTATCTTTTCAACATGTGTGTAATCAGGTGGGTCAGCAATATGAGATGGCATGGAGAGTTGAGGGTTGTATGAAAGTCTGAGTTCAAATCTCATAAACATCTTAAGTGATATGAAATCATTAGGATAGCAAATATTTTACTGTATTAAAAATGTTTAAATTTTGCATTTTCTTCATAATACCTATTAACTTCATTTAAATCACATTATCAGGATCTTTTCTTCAAAGCACATATTCATTACAATTATTTCATTCTTTAACAACTCATTCTCTATAACCATTTCTTTTTGTAATGACAAACAGCCAGCTTTGTCTTCATGACAGTGATCACCTAAAACAATTAATTTATTCTTGAAATATCTAACCTTTGCAAACTCGTAACAAATTTTTCTTTACTTCTTAAATTTTTTTATTGAAATCCAATTGAATACTTAGTGTTTAGTTTTTTTTTATTATTATTATTATATAAAACTATTATTATTATTTTTTTATTAAGGAAAAAAAAATGCAAGTGACTGATCACCTGCTACATGATGTAAATATATTTGTTTAAAAGAAATCTTGAGATCATACTACAGTCAATAACCCTAGTCTTCTCCATTGATTCATAAGAGTCTTTGAATTGCCAAGTCCTTTTTATTAATTCACAGATCCTTAAAACTTCATCTATGTTGCCATGTCTTTGTATAAACCGCATCTATGGGATTCATACTTTAATCTGTTTCTGAATTTCTATTGCTTTCCTGTTCAAAATTTTCCTCTTGTGAGCTTATTTCTTCATCATCTGTGATTTCCTCCATTTCATCAGTACACACAGGACTAGTACTAATTTGTTGCTGCATTTCCTTTGGACAGCCATCTACTTCCTCGCCTCCGGAACTGTCACTATGAGCCTCATCGCTCCTCTACATTACTTAATGTGTAGTTGCCATTTAAATTACTGGATTTTCAACAAAGGAAATTATATTTTTTTAAAATGATAAGAGACAAAGGATTTCTAATTCTGTTTTATTTAACTTAATATTAGAAAGATTAAACTTGTAAATATTAATTCTTATTAAGTGCAATGTCAGCAAGTAATACTTAAATAAGGCTAAAACCTTAGTACATGTGTTTAGATTTATAGAGGTCTCACTTGTAATAAATTAAGCACTCAAGGCGCATGTACTAAGGTTTTAGCCTTATTTAAGTATTAGAAAGATTAACAACTTTATTAATAGAATTACCATTCTTACCTTGTTATTAAAATTAACATTATTATTTTTTGTAAACAACTTTTATAATTTTTGTTCATACTTCCTACAAGAAAATTTTGACGTATTTATTCTAAATTATCTAATAAAAAAAAATTCAGAATTGAATAATTA
This sequence comes from Epiperipatus broadwayi, assembly GCA_028023455.1. Lineage (NCBI taxonomy): Eukaryota > Metazoa > Onychophora > Udeonychophora > Euonychophora > Peripatidae > Epiperipatus > Epiperipatus broadwayi. Next base: position 359,862 of record JAQFVV010000451.1, read on the forward strand.
AAATCTTATCTCCTAGAAGTAATTTAAATATGAGACCTAATTTTAATTATTCAATTTTGACTTTTTTTATTAGGCAATTTACAGTAAATAGATCAAAATTTTATTGTAGGAAATATGAACAAAAATTTAAATGACTGTTTTCAAAAATTAATAAAGTTAATTTAAATAACAGAATAGTTATTCAGAATAATTCTATTATTTTAAATTAAATGAAAGAGAATTATAAACTCTTGGTAAAGGTTCTAATTTTTTTTTCTTATATAAAAAATGTTTGATATAAATGATGATTAAAAAATAAGTAATGAATTAGTTTAAAATAAAAGTTAATGGTAAAGCAATATTTATTATTAGTTGTTGTGTATTCGGATATGAAGCTGACTACCAACAATTACCACAAAATTATAAATTCCCAAAACATTATTAATAAGGACTAATATATATTTATTTATAATATATACATACACATAAATAAAGATTTAACTGAGTAGCAATCATCACAGATAGTCCTTGATTTAACATTCTAACTATACAACCCTTATCACAATGAATAACAAATCCTGCCACTATACTAATGGTAACATTAAATGAATACTAAAGTTTATACTCATGGCTATTTTACACAAAACACAATCATATTTGAGCCTTCTGAGGTATACATAAATAATAACATGAGACCAGTGTGGTCTGTTAACATTTTTCCTAGCTGGCTATCTTTCATCTTCAGAGGTACAGGATCTGGGACATATCCATCATTGTAGAAAACTCTGGACACTTTTCCTTCAGCTTTTCTCAGGTCCTTCTCATATTCATGACACAGCAACAATGGCTTACAATGCGTGCAGAAAAGCTGATGACTGCCTTCTCTTTTAGTGCACACTATTTATACTCCTTTTCTTTGCTTGATATCATTGATAAATTCCTAACATTCCAAGATAACTGTATTTCCATTTGGCTAATGCAACCCTATGATGATGTTTAGGATCCAGCTTCTACTTACGTCCATTCACATTCCTTAGTAATTAGCTTCAAATATTTATCCTTTTGTTTGCTTCTAAAATTAGTTTAATGTTTTATTTTAAACAATATAGTTTCCTCTAACTCTTAAAACCATTATTATATCTGGCCTTGTAATCTAACAATTTGGTTTATCTTTCGGCAATCTTTTGCAGAATGCTTTTAACCTACTATCTTTGTCTGTTTAAGTTTAATTTAAATGCCAACCATCTTTCTTTGTTGCTATCAAACTTAAACTAAAAATTATCTAAAATAAAGTTCCATTATTTTTTACTGAATCTATTTTCTATTTCTTTTTAAACTTATTAGCAATCTTTTTTAGTGTTTAGATTTTTATTTACATTTTATTATTATTTTTCTCTAGAGTAAACGTAGCTTTATAACTTATAACTATCTAGTTACTAAAACCTATATATTTTTTCTGCAAAATACAGCATTAGTCATGGCATGCAAAATCGCACGATTAGATAATTACTGATAATATAATGATTTCTTGGGAAAGTAAAGGTGGCTGTTTTGTCATTATGAAAAGAAATCATTTTAAAAAGTTGATAAACAATTAAGTAATTGTAATTATATGCTTTTACAAAAAGATCCTGGTAATGTGATTAAAAGGAAGTTAATATTTATTATGAAGAAAATGCAAAATTTAAACATTTTTACTAGAAAATTAAAAATGTTATCTTAATGATTTCATAACAGCTAAGGTCTATCAATATTAAAACTTACAAAGGTTTTCCATTAAGATTTATTATTGACTCTACTGGTAGTATTATTGATAGGATTTATAATTTCTTGAATAATTTATAAAACCATTTGATATTTTAGGGAATTACAGTTTCTTCTTTTTTTGAGACTTTTGATAAGATTAATAATTTTTAAAAGGAAAATAATTGAGTATATGATAGTTTAGATATTGAGAATATGTATCAATCTGTTAATTGCTTAAGCGAGATTGAGGTTCTTATTTCTTTGTTGATTAATAATGGATTTTTGTCTAAGAACAAAATTAGTTATTAAAGATTTATTCTTATTATTAGAGGATTCTATATATTTTACTTATAATATAATGAATAAGCAAATGTTAAAACATTTAACGACTAAGCAGATTTGCGTTAGAAACACAAATAATTTATTTGAAGCTAAATACTTTCGATACCGTATAGTATCATAATCATATGGATGACAACTACCTCCCCTTTTATTACGATATGATTATGATACCACATGGTATCAAAAGAACTTAGCTTCAAATAAATTTTTTTGAATTTCAAACCAAACCTGTTTAGTCATTAAATGTTTTAATATTTGCTAATTCATTACATTATCACAGCTTTTAATAATTTTTTTGTTTAGATTTATTTATAATGATAAGTTTATAAGATTAAGGAAGATAAGTAATAGGTTATATCATTTCTTCTTTAACTTGTTTAGTTGATATTATTTGAAAGAGAAAATTAATTATGATTGTATATATTTAAAGTTATTTGTTAGATATATTGATGATTGTTTGTAGCTGAAAATGATAAATTGGAGAGTTTTTAAATAAATTTAATTCTTTTGATCCTTCCATAAAATATATTTTAGAAAAATGGGGTTAGATTTTGTTAAATTAAAATTTGTAAATTTATTGGCAATAAGAGATTTAAAGAATAGTTGTTTGATATGCAGTCATAATGTTAAAAGTAAGGATTTATGATGTCTAATTAAACCTGGGAGCTGTAAATCTGACTTCTATAAAACAGCTGTTATAAAAAATTATTGCTATAGAAATTAAATAGTTCTAAAAAGTATTAACTATTTTGGTAATTTTGTTAATAGTATTTTATTTAATAGCAAGTATAATTCTGTTAATTATTGTAATAGTGTGAAGGATAAAAAAAAAACTATGATTTTATTTTGTTGTCTTTTAAATTCTCTTATAAAATTTTAAATAAAAATGTTAATTTGTTTGGTAATAAGAAAATTGCTTAGAAGAGGGATATTAATTTGAATAATTTGTTTAATAATACAAAAGAAAATTTTTGATAGCAATGCTATTCCTGGAGTAGTGTATATCATTGCTTGCTTGTGTAAAACATTGTATATAGGTCAGAGTAGTTTGAGCTTAAATGAAATAATAAAAGTTCATAAAAGTAGTGTTAAAATATCTTAATTATACATTATGTATCCATGAAAGACATATAGGTCATAATATGAAGTTTTAATGAACCGAAGATTGTCTTATTTGAAAGAAATAAAAAGATGTAAAGAATATTTATTAAAAATTTATGATTCTGAAGCAATTAACTTATTTACGAGTTCTTTTAATAATAATGATATGTGGGATATAATTATAAATGGTGGCAAATATAATTAGTATACATTTGTTATGTTTTGAAGTCCTTTGTGCTTGAAAAATCTGCTTTGGCAGGGAATTCATTGGTTATGTTAAACTTTTTTTTTTAAAGTTTGACTAATCTTGTTTAATTTTGAATTTGAAATAATTTAGTTATATATATATATATCAATAAAGCAATATATAATTGACCATAAAAGTGTTTAAATGGTGGTTACTTTTGGGGTAATAGTTTTAATAATAATGATAAAAAAAAAAGGCTAGACAAATAAGTTAAAAAAAAAAAAGAAGAAAAATATTTATTTTAGTTCACTGATTTAAAATTTATTTGTATTATTTCTGTTCAAAGTTTAAAATTCAATTATTCAAAGTTTGAAATTCAAATATGATTTTAAAAAAAGGATTCAAGTTTTATTTTGATAAATACCAAGATATATAAATATTTTTTTATTGTAATAAATATTTTTGTTATTGTAATTAATAAAATTAACTTAAAAAATGATGAGAAAGTAATAAAATATAATTTAAATAATGATCAGTTTAAAAAAAAAAGTGTAATTAAAATTTTATTAAAAGCTGGCACTCTTCCCAGAATCTTCATTCTTTTCTTTGTTGAGCTGTCATCTTTAGCTGCTCATAAAAACTTCAAATTTTATTTCTATTTAGCAGTCAAGTTATGAATAAAAATTAACATTATAGAGGTGTGTGCTATTTATCCTGGACATGATGTAATCCTAATTAATTATCTATTTATAGCCTGATATGTAATTAAACTTGAACTGCCATTTCTGAGTTATGTTTAACCTATGTTAAAATTATGCCTGCACATATACATGTTAAATTACAATAGAATGACAGCCTGCTAAGCTAATTGCGCAGACGCTGTGAGAATGTTATTAATAAACGAATACCTTTGAACAACCACATGATATAGTATTTGTATAAGAGTAAAAAGGAATCCTCTTACCCTTATGACTCAAATGTTTATATATGAGCAAATCTAAAGTAGTTGTAATGAAGGCGTGACCACATAATAGTCACTTTAAATTACTATATATAATATCTGTATGAATGACGCCAATGAAATTTTCTAGAATTTACTAAACGCCACTCTAAACGAAACTAAATCATATACATGAATAAACATTTATTTTTATAACATCTTGCGTGCGATTATAATTACAATAGAATGACAGCCTGTTAAGCTAATTGCGCAGACATTATATATAGTAATTTAAAGTGACTATTATGTGGTCACACCTTCGTTACAACTACTTTAGATTTGCTCATATATAAACATTTGAGTCGTAAGGGTAAGAGGATTCCTTTTTACTCTTATACAAATACTATATCATGTGGTTGTTCGAAGGTATTCGTTTATTAATAACATTCTCACAGCGTCTGCGCAATTAGCTTAACAGGCTGTCATTCTATTGTAATTATAATCGCACGCAAGACGTTATAAAAATAAATGTTTATACATGTTAAATAAAAGATCTCTCATAGAATATTTGTGTTTTTAGAGGTGAATATGACCTAAATAATTTAAAATATAAAGTAACTAAAGTTGGAAACCTTGATATTTCTAAATCTTCAAGCATGGATTCTATAGTGACTGTCTAAAATATGAACAGACTCCATTATATAAAAATGAAAATGAATTGACAAATGTTAAGCTTAACAAAAAAAAAAAAAAAAGGATTTATAACCAGAGACTCTGTCAAAACTTTTAATATTGAAAGTGTGATTACCTGAAGGATGATAGCATTTATAATAATTTTATTTATGTATTTATTTACATATTATAACTTAATGTGTCATAATATATTATATGTTTTAATGAATAGCATTAAGTTTATTGAATGTCTTCATGTATAGCATTAAGTTTATTGAAATAATGTAGGACAATTTAACCAATAAATATTATTGCATAATAAATATTTTTCTTTTATTATTAATCTAGCCTCCTGTCTCTTTTCTCATAAATTCTTATCATTTGAATAGTATTTAATTATATACTGTAATGGGAATTGTTTGTATTATTTGATTAAAATAATAAATTATTTTATAATAGCTTATGAGATAAGAGTTCATACTCTACTAAATTAGTTGTTGTGTGGTTTAATAATGCTGAAAGGGTAGAATATCATCCTTTAAAATTGTGTGGCAATCTGGTTTAAACCTAATACTTAATCCATAGAGAATCTAATTTCCTTTCAGTTAATTAGAAGTGGTATAATAATCTGGTTACTAATCTATAACAATGATGGCGAACCTATGGCACATCCAAATTTTTTACTGATATATGACACTAACATATTTATATTTAAGGAGACAGATCTTTACATGACATAAACTAATATTTACTTACTTTATTTACATTTTGTTCAACCTTTTGTGACTGTGATACCATAACATCAAACTTTTAATCTTAAATTCTTGCTTACTTCTGTACTATTCTAGTTTTAAATTTATATAAGCACTGTGATCCAATTCACAATCGGCATAATACATACATTATATATATATAAGAACCATTCCTTAGCCATATTATTCCAGCCTCTCCATTCACACTCTCTCTTTAAATAAAGAAAGGCTTTCTTTATTTAAAGGGGGAGCGTGACTGCAATAAAATAACTATGGGGTATTTAAAATATTTTATATAAATTTCAGCTAGCAGTATAATATTTTTTTAATTTTTTTTTATTATATATATATAATACAACAGATTACAAAATGATAATACTTAATCATCACAGATGGAAGTTTGCCATTGCATGCCATTCTCTTAACATATAAAAATATTTTCAAGTGGTTCAATACTTAGAGAAATCACACATTTAAAACTAAAATAAAAAAATTTAACTTTGAGAAAATACTATACCCATTAGAAGTTTTTTTAACTAAAATATTATGTCAAAATATTTTAATAACTAAGAGATACTGTATGAATATTTATTTAGTTAATAAAGGAGACATTATCTAAAATATACATTTAATTAGAGAAACACATTATAATCCAAATATTCATAAAACAAAAGTATACAAAGATAATCAAATAATTAGTTACTCAGGATGTCAAGTGATATTCAAGCACCAAATTAAGTTCCATTTAATTGACCAAGGCATACAATTTTTTTTAAAAAAAATTTCAACCGCATATCAAATCTAAAAACTTTAGGTCAGGAATCTACTATTTCTCACCATCAATTTAATCAATATAAAACAAAAAAAAAATCATACCTTTTCTTTACAAAATATCAAAATAGAGCCTGTTAAAATGGTATAAAAAGATATTACATAGATTCTCCACCTTAGATTCATCTCAAATCAATATCCCCTTTTGATCACATGATCACATTTCCTATACTAGCACATTAATTGTTGATAAACAGAGCAAAACTCTCCATACAGTATTGCCACCTGTGCTAAACAGAGTAATCAATGGGTGCCAGAAGGCTTGTGCCTAAAATCCCTATCTAATGCCTACTCATCCAATATCCCCAGACTAGTTTCTGGCTTGTGGTCTTCGTCAGTGAGGAGCTTTGGATCTGAGAGCACTGCATCTAGATCTTAGGATCTAATGCAATCCTCTAGCAACCACCTTTTATCTCTACTTAACTACTAAACTATGAGAATGAAATTGAAAACACAAAAAATATTTTCAATTTAAGCTCAATAGGCTGAGCTTAGATTGAAAATATTTTTTGTGTTTTCAATTTCATTCTCATAGTTTAGTAGTTAAGTAGAGATAAAAGGTTTGAGCTTAGATTGAAAATATTTTTTGTGTTTTCAATTTCATTCTCATAGTTTAGTAGTTAAGTAGAGATAAAAGGTGTTTGCTAGAGGGTTGCATTAGATCCTAAGATCTAGATGCAGTGCTCTCAGATCCAAAGCTCCTCACTGACGAAGGCCACAAGCCAGAAACTAGTCTGGGGATATTGGATGAGTAGGCATTAGATAGGGATTTTAGGCACAAGCCTTCTGGCACCCAATGATTACTCTGTTTAGCACAGGTGGCAATACTATATGGAGAGTTTTGCTCTGTTTATCAACAATTAACGTGCTAGTATAGGAAATGTGATCATGTGATGCTTAATGGTTTAACACCAATCCTGCCTAATAAAATAGTGGTGGCTATGGTTGTAAAAGAGCCAAAGACACCAAAATGTATGGGTGCTGAACTGAGTTCAGATCCATATGACTATATAAGCTATTGAGCTTAGATTGAAAATATTTTTTGTGTTTTCAATTTCATTCTCATAGCTTAGTAGTTAAGTAGAGATAAAAGGTGGTTGCTAGAGGGTTGCATTAGATCCTAAGATCTAGATGCAGTGCTCTCAGATCCAAAGCTCCTCACTGACGAAGGCCACAAGCCAGAAACTAGTCTGGGGATATTGGATGAGTAGGCATTAGATAGGGATTTTAGGCACAAGCCTTCTGGCACCCATTGATTACTCTGTTTAGCACAGGTGGCAATACTGTATGGAGAGTTTTGCTCTGTTTATCCCCTTTTGAATGCTCAACCAAGAATCTACAACTGAAAAAGGATGGCATAAAAAATGTAATTCTTGAGAGTTCCTACCAAATTTATTTTAGTAGATTTTTTTATTATTAAGCTTGTGGTTTAAGACCTGTAGAGTCCCTACTATCGCATTTTTATACGCATGTGCTTGAGGCTACAGCCTTAATGAATATTATTATTAAGAAAATAAATTTATTTTGGAAGTTTACATGAATTATGGTACAAAATATTGCTTGAAATTAAGGATTCATAGGTGTTCCACTGCATGCTCTGCCCACACAAGGGACCTGGTTGTATTCAGTCCTGTGCTTTTGTCTGTACCGGCACACCTCTGTGCAGTTAACTTGATTCCGTAGGATCCCCAATTGTCAATTATTGTACAGCCAAACTGATTTAATTATAGCACCCTGGCTATAGGATGATTAAAACCAAGGTTTGTCAGATGCATCATGTCACTATTTGCATTGTAGGAGTGTTGTCGTCCCTTGCAGACATGAATCTGCAAATTTAAAGGACCCACTGATTTCTGCAATTTTGTCAATCACAGTGGTGCATTTAGATCACTATAAACCCAGCTGGATTTGAGTTATCTAGATAAAGTTCCATCAATAATTTCAGGACAAACCATGGTTGTCTGCATTATCTGTTTCATAAGTAGAATTTACAAGTCCATGATCTATGCTGATGTAGGCAAAATTTTAGAAATCATAAAGCACGTAATTAATGACTTGTCAAACATATAGCTAAACTGAAAGAATTTGAAGATAAAAACATTAATTAATCAATCTCCTGATTGCAGTTTCTATAGGTGTCTGGTACTTTGTTAATAGTTAAACTATTTAAGCTATAGAGAGATCATGGAATGTTCAAATATCAAATTTGTATTAGGCTGAGAATATTAGTTTAGCCAATTAACTGGAAATCCAGAAACCTCCAGCTCTTGAGTTACCATCATCACTACTGCATTAAAGCTTGCATAATAAAACCAAATATTTACATTTATTAGATACAATTTATTATTATAATATAGAAGATAGTATAAAATACCTAGCACTAATTAATAAGAATCAAATTACAAAACATATTAATAAAATTAGTACTGTATACGAAATCAATTAAAATTTATATATATATTAATTATGCCATTTTTAAAACGAAATGTAATTAAACCAAATACTTCTTTAAAATATAAATTTGGGGAGGGGGAGCAGTTATCAATTCTGACAAATTTAAAACAATCACAGAGTCCATCTAATTGTAATTTTTGTTTTATTCTGTAATTGTCTCCAGAGACCCATACTTCTAGACCGATTAATCTGCAAATAATTGAGTGTCTGAGAGATTCAGCAGTATAATTACAACTTTGTAAACCTTAACCTTTCTGACAGCTTAAAGCCAATCAATGGAATTCAATTTGTCAAAGTTTTACAACTTTTAACCAATAAAAAGAGTGAGTGGACTGATCTATACATAATCCCATCAAATGCATTATTGGAAAATATTTTAATCTTAATAAAACTGCAAATCAATGATTTGATTTATCTGAATAATGTTTTAGGGGGCGAGGTGGAGCAGCCATGTTTAGATTTTATCGCAAAGTTAAACTAAAATTCGTTTGACAATGTCGATTAACTAATAAAGGAAAATATTGATAATTTTTTTTTTTGTTTTGTTGTAAAATTTATCCTATAGAGTTTAAGATGTTATCATGTATTGAAAAAGATTACGCAAAGTAATAATTTATTATAAAAATTTTTTTTTACAGTACTTATAACTTATTTTAACTATAATATTAGGTTATTATTATAACAGTTATAATTATTTACATTAAATAATCGAATGACTTTATTACTGGGAGATCATAAAAAGTTCTACCGCCTGCAGTGACAGAGCTAGGCCGCGATTTATGGATTTTGAGTTGCGTAATCTGTCACTCTACCAAATGGTAAACAAGCATGCACTTTAAGTATAAGGATATATTCAATCCATTAATTTTTGGATTTTGTTTTCAGGTAGTCAATCCTGGCAAATCTGACTAGTCAATATTGATTATGAAATGGGTATCTGGCTATTTGCTCAAAGTTAAAACAAGGAGAGAAATATGTTCAAATTATCATTAACTGCCGATTGACGAGCCTAGTGAACGCATAGACTTTACTTTCATTGTTCTTTTATGAAAGGCAGTGTTTTCTTAGAAAACTGTTTCATATTTGATAATTTTTAAAAAAGAAAATCTTATAAAATTATGAATAATTTCACCTTTCTTAGTACTTTTATTTATTACTTATTATTTAGTTTTATATAGAATTTTCTTATTCATTTATATGAAAAGCTAAGAGCGCGCTCACACAATTAATATATTAATTTACATTTATATGCAGAAATTATTCAGATAGGAAGTCGAACTCCGATAATGCGCAGAAATAAAACTAAGCTGGTAAACAATATTGTCAAGGGACATTATTAGTGCAATAGGAAGTTTGCTCATATAAGTTTACTTGTTCCAATACTGATATACATTATTTAACATCTAGTAGAACTATGTGCCCATGTATTCACCGTCATTGTCTATTCAGAGAATACTATAATATATGTCTTCAAAACATCACTTTTATACTCTTTATATGATAATAAATGTATCATTTGTATTGATTTATCAACATTAAACCATTATTTCTTTTATAAAAATTATTTATTATTTTTGCATTATAAAAATAATAAGTACACATTATTTCCTTAGATTTGGATCATATTCTATGGTCCTTGCCAAAAGATCATAACAATATAGAAAATACCATTTAATAATAACAACAAATTATATGCACCAATATCTACATTCTATTTTTCAAGAATTTTTTCCACTCTAGACAAATCTAAACATGCTCTGACTTTTATGAGTTGTTACTGTTTCCTAATTTACAAAATAGAAACTATGTAAATAATTTGAAACAGAAAAACATTTTTGTTTCATGCACTAATTCAAAATACGATTTAATTAATAAAAAAGAACATTTCAACTGACAAATGAATTGTACAAATATCAGACATACAATAAAATCAAGCCCTAAATTAAGCATGGTAAGTAAGAGTTGGCATATTATATGAATAAGTTCTAAGGACAATAATTCACTTGTTTTACCTAAGGGTGAATGCACATAAATTCATACATTCAAAATTAAACAATTCATGTGGGAAGGTTACTTTCCTTCTGAATACTTATAGACAGATATTGTGTTGTATAAATAAATAATTATCGATTTATATAAGGGAAGAAATATAAAAATTATTGCCAAAGTTAAATATCAAGTGGCAAAATGCTAAAGATATATCAAATAATTGAAAAAAAGAAGTAATAAAATTGATATTTAAGAAAGATGATAAAGAAAATATTAAAAATTACAGACCTATCAGTCTTTTATCAGTTCTATACAAATTTTTTACTAAGGTAATTACAACAGACAAAACTCTCTATACGTATTGCCACTCAGTGCAAGCCAGAGTAATCAATGGATGCCAGAAGGCTTGTGCATAAAATCCCCATCTAGTGCCTACTCATCCAATATCCCCAGACTAGTTTCTGGCTTGTGACCTTTGGCAGTGAGAAACCTTGGATCTGAGAGCACTGCACCTAGATCTTAGGATCTAATACAATCGTCCATCAGCCACCTTTTATCTCTACTTAACTACAAAACTATGAGTCTTAAATTGAAAACACTAATATTTTCAATCCCAGCTCACTAGCTTATATAGTCATATAGGTCTGAACTCAGTTCAGTAACTATACATTTTTGTGACTTTGGTTCTTTAATAACCATAGCCACCACTATCCTATTAGGCATGATTGGTTTTAGGCCAATAAACATTACATGATCACCATTTCTTATGCATGCTTATAACTGTTATTAAAACAGACAAAACTCTCTATATGTATTGCCACTCAAAGCACTAGTCTGGGGATATTGGATAAGTAGGCACTAGATGGGGATTTTATGCACAAGCCTTCTGGCATCCATTGATTACTCTGGTTTGCATTGAGTGGCCACTCAAAGCACTAGTCTGGGGATATTGGATAAGTAGGCACTAGATGGGGATTTTATGCACAAGCCTTCTGGCATCCATTGATTACTCTGGTTTGCATTGAGTGGCAATACGTATAGAGAGTTTTGTCTGTTTTAATAAGTTATAAGCAAGCAAAAGAAATGGTGATCATGTGATGTTTAAGGTAATTACAATTTAACTGCAACAAAATTTGGATTTTAACCAACCAAAAAAACAAACTGGATTAAAATAGTTTTAGCATAATGGATCATATCCAAGTATTGAAATAAGTTATAGAAAGAAATGAATAGGAATTGTCATTATTCTTTGGACTTGTAAATTATGAAAAGGCATTTGATATTGTGAGTTTTTCTATAGTGATTAAAGCATTGGATCAACAAGACAGAAACATAGGATATTGTTATAGTCTAAAAAATATTTATCAAAATACAATAGCAACAATTAGATTATATTGTAAGAAGATTAAAGTTGAGAACAGTACATGACAGGATAATTCTACAACTTCAAAATCTTCTATAGCAGCTGTATAAAAAGTATTTTCTGGATTAAAATGCAAATCTAAGGAAATAAAAATAAATATAGGTTATTCAAGACAACTAGATTTTGCAGATTATGTGGTTCTTTTTAAAAATAATGCTTCAGAACTTTAGGAAATGTTGCAAGAGTTATCAGATGAAAGTAAGAAAATAGATCTAAAACTAAATACTAAAAAAAAAAAAAAAAAACTAATGTAATGTTCAATGGATTTTCTCAGAAAAAAAAAAAAAAGATTGATAATGGTAAATTAAAAGAAGTTACCGATTACAAATATCTTAGTCAGATTACTAATGCAGGTGAAAACATAATGGATGAAAATAGTCATAGAATTAAATTTGGATAGAGTGTTATTGGTAGAAATAATATTACATGGAAAACATAAGAGAAATAAAGAGACTTGATTATTAATTTAAGTTGGATAGATATTAGGAGTAACAAGAAGGGAACTGAAAACAAAAATACATGGGTAGTTGAGTCTTAAACTGGATCCCAAGATTTTGTAAAAGATTAGAAAGAGACCACATGTAGTAAGAAGGATAAAATAAGGAAGCTTGCTGATATTATGCAGAGAAGATAATATTCTTTAACCTGTTTTGTGCAGTAACATATTAAAATGTCATACTTTCTTATTATAGCATTTAATATCTAGATACCCATCTTATTTCATTGAGAGGTCTGAATGATATAATGCCAATTTCTGAAAGGTTGGCCATTTTTTTAAGTTTTTCAATTCTTGTAGATGATCTAATAATCATTGTCTATATTGTCTTTAAAAGGGATTCAAAATCCTTAATAAATGAAACCTGTTTCCATGCATCATGTATTTCCGAGATCTTTTCTGAGTCACACAGTACTGTTGAACTAAATGTGAAATATCGTCTCGTAGATTAGCAGCTACACTATTTGTTTTTCCTAACATTGTAGAGGTAAATATAACAATTTTTTTGTAAATTGAAGTTATTCTCTCTCTATAACTTTGTTATCCTATTACATACAATGAGCTTAATAATGCTGACAAATTCTGACTGATAACTGGGTGCAAATTTTGATCTGTATTTTATATATATTAATTTTTTTTTCCTATAGGAATATCCATATTATCATCAACTATCAAACAATAGAAGATATTCACACTTCATCAATAATCTCTTTATGTATGATTAAATTTATACATTCTATAAATTCAAAGGAATAATTCTTGCTAGGCCATGATTCGGGAATATTAACATATTTTCCTACATTATCATGTACAGATTGTACAGAAAATATTGACGAATTGATGGCAATTGTTAGGATAATATTGTCTATTAGAATTTTAACTGTGTTTTTATGTGTTTCCTAATTTCAGATTATGATCTTCTGGGTTTTCAGTTAAAATTCTCAAAATTCCTCCATTGTTTTTATTTCGAATGACAATAACTGATTCACAATGCTTTTTGACTTAAATGTCACTTTAAATAATCTACTTTCCATTTTGTCTAGTTTTTACTGGTAGTAAATTCATTTTTTAAATTTGTGACTGACAGTACATTTTACAAATACTGCTCTGATAACTAAAAACCCAATTTAATACAGCAGTTATAATTTTTGATGATGATGGTATTTCAGTTTCACCCGATTGGTAGAGCCATTCATATTTAAATTGTTAAGATTGAATCGATGCAGAATTAGATTGACTTGCTGAACATTTTGACATTTATCGAGCCAAAAATAAAATATTTATACGTTGGATTTTTTTTTTATAAATTACAGTAAAAAAGTCTCATCACATTCAAACTGCAGTCCTAGTTGTGCGAAAATTCTGCCATGGCAACGGACAATGGAAAAAAGGTAGTGTTCGATCAGCACTGTTATATATTGCCGAAATGTAGTAGAATAGAAATTTATTTTTATTTATTTCAGGCAGGTCACAATGAAATCCCCATACAAATTTTCCTATCCCCACTGCATGTACAGGTCAATTCTATCATCTTTTTTATCAAAATTATTCGTCTAGATTCAACATTATGTGTTTAAATGTAAAAACAAATGGATGAATACTTAGAGAATTGCAATGCCAGGAGTGTGCAGAAGCTGCTGAGCAAAATTGCTTCACAATTGCACAGTTTAGAGAGAATATTGGTAATATCTAATATTTTTTTAATCATATTTCTTTCAATCATCAGGCATATTATTATCATTTGGATTTTAAATATATAGCCATGCCAATAATTCTCTATTTCTTTATCTGCTTCTTTTAAATATCTGTAATGATTCCATTATTTCCCGAAGCTTTTCCATTCTTCATAGATTTAATCACATGCTTCACTTCATTTAAAACAATGCCATTATTATATAAGACACCTTTTTTCTTGATCCTTTATGATTTACATAGTATTTTGTACAATTCTTCTACTTACTTAATAAAATCATCTCTAATAGTAATAGTGGCATCTTTTTCTTATTACCATAATGATTTTTTTCTTCACAATATTAAAAAATCATTTTACATCTAAAATTTATCGACTTCTGTTGTTTTTCTTCTCATTTTGCAGTCATGTCTCTATACCATTTTATATTTCTATACTATTTTACAGAATGCCCAATAGTACCTTCTGCTAAATAAGTCATTTGATATAATTGCAGTTTTTTATTACTACTATCTGGACAGTGGAATTTAATGGAGTACAATATTTGCTGTCTTCTTATTAATCTAAATCAAGTCTGAGCCATTAACGGTTTGAAGGCAATGAAATGCTATTAAACTATCACAAAGCATAACCAGAATTAGGATTTTTCATGTACTAAATTTTTACTGCACTATCTCTTGATAGTCCTCATACATAAGAAAAAAGATGAACATTTGACACCCACACACCATGTATAATTAATATTGCATAACTATTTATGTAATTAATATATCACAGTTATATGTTATAATATTGGATTTTCAAGCACTCAGTGCTTGTTAACTGTAAAGAGCATTATATTTAATAGTTTGTATGTTTCATCGTTCACATTTTGGAATAAAGCAAACAAAAATCTACTTAATACAAGATTTGAAATTAATATTGTTGGGGTTTGCATAGCTAATGAAAAGATGTTCATCTGAAATAGACACAGTGAGTCTTAATAAGTTTTCAATTCGTTTGAATATAACATATATTCTGATTACATAATGAGCTAATAAATAGTAAGCAAATGATCTCATTTTCGATATAATTAATATTACTCATTATTCTTTAATCCCATATATAAGAAAGTCTTAATATACTACTTACACAGTTTAGTGCAATATACTTTTTTCCACCATATATCATTGAAACAACAATGTGTAAGCAGGAGTCGTGTACTAGAGGCGTGGTATAGTTAATGCATTGGTAGAGTAGAAGATTCTGGATATCAAAGTCTATGGATTGTGGCTCAAGCTGGTGACTTTAAATGCTTAAGCTTTTTAGAAACTCCCAAATAATAAATTATTTGATTACTTTTACCAAACAAACATGCTTTGAACATGACCCACTCACTATGAAATTGATTTGGACACTAGAAAAAATAATAGATTGTAAGCCTTTAAACTATAATGTTGGAAGAATCTTAACAAATACAGCAAAAAATAAAATAAACAAAAAAAAAAAGATGGTAGTCTTGTAATAGAATACAAAAGTCACTTAGAAAATCATGTGACTTTTGAGTACTGAAAAATGGCAGATTGAGCTTTGATGCAGAAACTTCTACTTCTTGAACTTATCATTATACTGCTGTAATAAACCATTCATGGAAGCAAATATAGCTGGTAAAAAATAATTGTGTAAGCCAAGGATAAATATCATGAGATTTGGGACGAGACCAAAATTAACACAGCTGACTGAATTCACTATGATAAACAATCTATTAAATTAAGGATAAAATATGCAAAATAAATAATCCTCTGTTTGCATACTTTAACTATAAAAACATATTTACATAAAAATCATTTTTAATTACCAACTTAAACTATATATCTTATTAGTTTTAAAAGTATTGCACATATGGTAATTATACAAATGCAACTATGAATTTAAAGGAGCATACAAATATTAAAGGAAATGTTTAACAATACAAATAAAAAGTATATGAAATTCTAGAAACAAACAGCAGGGAATTAGAGAAAATCAGTAAAAAAAAAAAAAAGACTAACTTTCTATGAAGATATTAAAAAGAATAAACTAGTTTTCTTAGAGACAAATAGCAGGAGTTAGGAAAAAAACAATAAAAACTTTTTAGAAAAATTAAGAAGGATAAAAAAGTTTCTTCAAGAAACATATAAAAACAAGTGCAATGTAGGCATAAGAGATTTAAATGTTTGATACAAAATGCATGCATAGTGAGAAAGGGTGTTCTGCGGTTTGGGGCTGGTTGAATGGTGTAGATGAGATGAGAGAGGGACTGATAAAAACCAAAAAAAACTCACAAATACAACTATACTATAAAGATTATTTTAAACACAAAATGTTTTTCATACAATTTTTAAAATGATTAAAAGAATTAAATTGGCAACAATAAGAAAGTTATTAAAAAATATTTGTAAAGGTATAAAAACAAAATTTAATGTTTTATAAATTTTTTATGTGGTTTAGATTTTTATTTTTTCTGAATTTTTTATTATAAACTTCAAAAGTAAAAAAAAAAAAAAACACTTTGATATGGAAAATTAACATTTAATCATTTTAAAATAAAGAAAAATCAACTTGAAAGGGAATAAAAAAATAGAATTATTCCTAATAGCAAATGAAAGAAGAAAAAATTATTAAAGATTCTCTTCTTTTTTTGTTAAAATAAATTTCTAATAGGAATGATAAATTATGTATTTTATTGGAACTATATTGTTTAATTTATGTAATTTTATGCACTACAAGAAAGAACTGAAGAAATTAAACAATAATTTCAACTTCTTTTTTTAAAAACTATTTTTCATTCTATATGCACCCTGGAGAGATCTTCTTAACACTATTTTTCATATGAATCCTTAAGGTCACTCAAAATACTTTTTTCATAATAACTGTTTAAAGACTAATGGAATTTTAAGTACTTTTTGTTCAAGAATGACTTATTGGAACTATATATGAATGATAATTCATCTCTAGGTTTGACGCAAATTACACCATTAATTTCAAGTTTTATCAATTTTAGTCATTCTTTTTTAATATACTGTTTTTATTTATATTTCAGTATACTAAAGATTTCAATTGTTTTCTTTTATTGATCCCCACCCCCCTTTTCTTAGCCACATAAACATCAGCATTTCTCTGCTTGATGGCAAATAGAATAATTAAAATATAACTCTTGATCATCATCATCGCAGGTAGTGGTATGCATTCATGAGTGCACACACAATCTAGTAATGTCTCTTAATGTATTGAAGCAAATCCATTAATGATATATAAAATAGATTTTTTTTCCATGTCATCGGGGAGGCGAACCCATAATCTTCTGCAACCAATTACTTGCTTGCAATGCGGCTGCGATGACCTCTCGGCTAACAACGCTTGACAATATAAAATAGATTTTAACAGTGATTTAGTCTGTTACTTGAAAATTGGTCCCTTACTACACACGATTTTTTTTTTAAATACAGACATATACACTAACAGATATAATTCAGAGTAACAGTTGATAAAATATAGAAATAATTTTTGCAACAATTGTTAATATTATAATAAAAATTAATACATTTTTAAAAAAGACACTTCACTTACAGCATTTTTTACAATGATTTATTTAAATTTCTCGTGAAATTTAAAAAGTACTGCAGGGGAGGTATAGAGAAAGTTTTAAATTATTACTAACATTATTTTTTTAAAAAATCATTAGTTTTAATTTGAATGATTTGTTGAGAGATATTTCAGAATGTAAAATTTAATAATTATTTTAGATTTGAAAAAAAAAAAAAAATAGAAAATTAAAAACATTATAAATTAAAATATCTCTGAATATTTTTTAATAATATTAATAATTTAATACATATATAAACATAAAGCATATTTATAAATGGGTACATGTTTTTCGTTTATGTTTGCACATATATATTAAATGTATATTATTAAGTGTAAATATAATATATATAAAATATTTGTAATGATAATATATAAATTATAATATTCCACAAAAGTGTGTGGACAACTAATACTACAATGATAAACTTAAAAAAATCAGCAATCCAAGACTTCGATGCCGAGTATCTTTATTCAAACCAAACTACACTTTATTTTAGCAAACAAAAATATACACCTATTATAAATAACCAGTCCTTCTTAAAAAAAATGCCATTGGTCTTACACTAATGGAATTTTTTGAATTAATAATTTGTTAAGTTTCTATTTTAAAGTTTTTATTATTTTTTCCACAATCTTGTGGTATATAACTTTATACTTTATAGATATAATAAACACCTCCATACTTCCCCATTCTTTTTAAATTCACTTAAATAAAGATATACTTAAAGACAAATGACCCCCAAAATGCATTTCGTACTGAATCAGCACTCATCAGTTGGCCCAGGTCACTATCTCGCATATATATCTTTATTATATGTGCTATATACGGTATAATAATTAATAAGTTTTGTTAAAATAAGTTATACGTATATAATAATTAATGTTTTACTAAAATAAGTTTTATTAACTGAAATAGACAGGAATTTTGTAATTAAATTTGGTGCGCTATTAAAGATAAGCACTCCAGATTAGAAACTAATGAAACAGCTAGATTAAAAATGCTGATTACTAAAAGTAGACAATAGCTGAGAATTAATTGGTTTCTGAAACATTCCTTAACAAGAAATAAGAAGGAACAAAAAATAACTAAGCAGCACTTGCAGCGGGGAACTCATTGAATGCACACGAAAGTCAAGAGTTTTAACTTAGCATCGGAACAAACCCAGTGAACTCCACCATTGAAGGTTAAAAAGTGGACCTAGGAACTTTGCAGGCCACACCGGTCTATATTATGTTTTTTGTATGCCTACATGGCCAGCGTTCGTAAATTAAACTTAATTGTCTTATAACTATATATGTAACATTATCTATCCGACTGATAATTCTATTAAACTACTTGTCTAATCACTTGGTTTCTGCTGTCTATTTACCTGATTGTTAAGCTGAGTGAGTGGCTGTACACAGCAGAAAATTGGCACAGTTAATCGACAGGATACGTTCCAGTAGAAAAATATGGTGCAATTTAGAATCGAAGTCCAGGTGAATATTGAATTAGTAGTCGGAAAAATTGTTTTAGTAAGCGTATTAACAGTAATTTGTTTTAGTAAGCGTATTAATAGAAGTTTGTCCCAGTAAGCGTGTTTAATAGTTATCTCGTAGTGAAATAGAAATTTTTTTTTTTTTAAAAAAAAAAAGCAAAATAGAAAATGATGACATCAGTGCCTCAGGTAACAATTAACGAGTTCAACGTTAATAACCCTTTTGATTGTCCAATTTACCTTAAGAGAATTGAGAAACTGTTTTTGATTAATGGCACGACAAGCGGCCCCATTAAAGTTGCCACATTATTGTGTTATGCCGGACAACAAGTAGTCGAAATAGCAAATAGACTCTGTGATCACGAAGAGCCCGAGAATTTGCCATACAATGTAGTTATGGGGAAATTAAATAATTTTTTCAGTCCCCAGCCTTCGAAGCATGTCGCAAGACTACACTTCAGAAACCAAAGGCAAAACAAGGGAGAGCATATACGAGATTATGATCAAGCTCTAAGAGAACTTGCTAAAAGTTGCAGTTGTGGCGATGCCTTAGAGGATAATCTGCTTGAGCAAATACTTTAGGGCATGTCAGACGATAGGCTTAGGCAGCAGTTTTACTGGCCTCAAGAGAGTTAACGTACGACGAAGCAATCAAAATGGGAGTAGCCCACAAAATAGTACTCGACCAATCGGAAGAATTTAGAAATTTTACCCACAAAAATGACGGTAATGCATATATTCGGAAAACTGAAAATAAGTCCCAACCTATTAAGAGCAAATCATATGAGATAGTATGTTATTGCTGTGGGAAAAAAGGCCACATGGCTCGTAAGTGTAAATATAATAAGGAGCATTGTAGGACCTGTGGTAAAGTTAGGCATTTGCAGAAAGTATGTCGAAATAAAGGAGAAAAGGATCATGGCAGCTTGCCAACTTGTAAGATTGAAAATAAAAAAAAGTGTGATATTTACAATACACAGCTTGGATACAGAAATCAGTTTATGCTGACAGTTAATTTATTAAAGACACCAGTAAAAATGGAAATTGACAGCGGAGCAGGCGTGTCAATGATGACACTTGAAGACTGGGAGAAAGTAGGGCAAAATAAAAAAAAACCCTCCTTTTTTAATGAAGACAAGTTTAAGAGCAAAAGACGCTAGCGGAAATAGTATGAAAATATTAGGGAAGGTGATGGCTCAGATTGAATTAAACAGTAAGGTTCGAACACTACCGTTATATATAGTACAAGGTGGTCTAAATCCTATTATAGGTAGGGAATGGTTCGATCCTTTGGAAATAAAGATATGTGTGATAAATAAAGTTGCTATTGAGCAAGAAATGAGAAATAAATATAGTGAGTTATTTAAAAGCGATGAGGGAAAAATTATTACAACGCCTATAAACATAGAGCTACAAGGTGGTGCGACCCCCGTTATCTGCAGACCCAGAAAAGTTCCTTTTGCGCTGCAAACTAAGGTGGAACAAGAGTTGATAAATCTGGTTAGTAAAGGTGTATTAACGCCAGTCGAGGAAACGGAATGGGCCACTCCAATCGTGGTTATATCTAAGCCAAATGGGCAGATCCGCATTTGCAAAGATTATAGGACCACAATAAATAAAAACCTCACTAAAAGTCAGTATCCTGTACCAAATGTCAGGGAAATACTGGAAAATATGCAAAAGGCAAGTCACTATGCTAAAATTGATTTAAAGGCCGCATTTCACCAGATACCAGTTTCTGAACGCATCTCAGAATTGCTAACTATTACAACACATAAGGGATTGTTTAAGTATAATAGATTGTCTTATGGAATTACGGTTGCACCAAATATTTTCCAGGCCAAAATGGACATGCTGTTCCAGCAAATGGATGGTGTAACACCGTATTTTGATGATATTTTGGTCGTGGCCAATTCAGAAGAGGAATTACATGAACGAGTTTTAAAAGTTTGTGACAAGTTATGCAGTTTCAGAGCTAAAATAAACGCAGACGAATGTATATTAAAATTCCTGGGACACATAATCTCAAAAAAGGAAAAGAGACCCGACCCTCAAAAAATTGCAGCCGTAAAGGAAGCACGAAGACCCAGAAATGTTAAAGAACTTCAAGCTTTCTTAGGACTTCTGAATTATTTTGAAGTTTTTCTTAAGGGGAAAGCTCACATAGCAAAACCGCTATACAATCTATTAAAAAAGAGCCAAAAATAGCTTTGGGATCAAGCCCCCAAGAAAGCTTTTTGTGACACGAAAGAATTATTAACGTCAAACAGCTTATTAGTACATTACGACAGTAGCCTCGAATTGGTATTGACAACAGATGCATCCGAAGAAGGAGTAGGGGCAGTCTTAAACCATACAGTAGCTGATGGCGAGCGACCAATCATCTACGCTTCAAGAACGTTAACAAAAGCTGAGCAAAATTATAGACAACTAGATAAAAAGGTGCTGGCTATCATATTTGCAATAAAAAAGTTTCACCAATATTTGTATGGTCGACAGTTTAAAATCTTTACTGATCATAAACCGCTGTTGGGATTATTAGTAAAAAATAAAACTGCCCCTGATCATCTAAGCCCTAGAATGTTACATTGGGTTAATCTGTTATCAGGCTATGATTTTGATCTAAATTTCAAAAAAGGAAAGATCATTAAACACGCAGACGCACTGTCAAGAATGCCCATTAAAGCTGAACTACAAAAAGAAAACCAAACTATTAACTACATTTATAATTGGAACAACGAATTAATAAATAGTGTAAAGGTAGCTAGTTGGACTAAGGCAGACCACAGATATAAATACTTAAGTAATTGGATCAGCAAAGGCTGGCCAAAAAGTCGGCCCGAGACACTACATAAAACCTTATGGGACGTAAGACAAAGACTGTCCATAAACAAGGGATGTATATTAATGGATGATAGAGTGTTGATACCGAGCAATGGGCGGAATAAGATTCTTCACTTAATTCATCAAGGTCATCCTGGAATAGTGCGGGCCAAAGCTCTGGCTCAAAGTTACGTATGGTAGCCCACAATTAATATTGACATAGAGAAATATGTGAAATCACGTGAAAGTTGCCAAATAAATGCAAATATGCATGAGAAAAAATATGCTGCTTGGCCGGCAGCTGAAAGAGCGTGGAGCCGTATTCACATTGACCACGCTGGACCATTTCACGGCTTTATATTTTTGATAGTGATCGACGCTTATTCAAAGTGGATGGAATATAGAGTTGTGAAAAACACCAGTATCGAAGAAACAATCGCAAAACTGAAGGAGATTTTTGCTTTCCATGGGATTCCTGAAACAATCATGTCTGACAATGGTACCAGTTTCACATCCACTAAATTTGAATTTCTCACAGAATGGGGAATTAAACACACACACCCATATCACTCGGAGTCCAATGGTATTGCAGAAAAGGCAGCACAAACTTTGAAGCAAACGTTACGGAAGGAAGGCACTGCAAATACACAAGACATCTTACATTCTGCCTTATTATATTAACATAGTATTCTGTGTGCTACAGGCAAATCTCCTGCAGAATTAATTTTCGGACGGAAACTCCACATGAAACTATCGTTAATTCACCCAGAACAAAACTCTACACACTATGAAAGCAACACTGGAGATACTATTTACTCCAAGGGAGAAAAAGTCTGGGTTAGAGACGTTATCAGGAAATACTGGGTGAAGGCCTTCATAAAAGAAATTCTGTCAAAACAAATAATATTTGTAGAGACAGAAACTGGAAAAACAACGCGCAAGCATATAAATCATGTGAGACATCGAGAAGAATTAGTGCAAACTGGAAGTACTGCAGCACCGCGCATATCCCAAAAGTGAAGAAAAATCCGACGATCAAGAAACTGAAGGAGCCAACAAAACACCAGTAGAAGATAAATACGATGATCAAGAGACCAACAAAACGCCAGTAGAAGAGAAAACATCTCCGCGAAGATCTTTAAGAATAAGAAAAGAACCCGCTTACTTAAAAGACTATGTAAGACTTCAGAAACAATAATTTCTGAAGTGGTGGAGGTGCTATATACGATATAATAATTAATAAGTTTTGTTAAAATAAGTTATACGTATATAATAATTAATGTTTTACTAAAATAAGTTTTATTAATTGAAATAGACAGGAATTTTGTAATTAAATTTGGTACGCTATTAAAGATAAGCGCTCCAGATTAGAAACTAATTAAGCAGCTAGATTAAAAATGCTGATTACTAAAAGTAGACAATAGCTGAGAATTAACTGGTTTCTGAAACATTCCTTAACAAGAAATAAGAAGGAACAAAAAATAACTAAGCAGCACTTGCAGCGGGGAACTCATTGAAAGCACACGAAAGTCAAGAGTTTTAACTTAGCATCCGAACAAACCCAGTGAACTCCACCACTGAAGGTTAAAAAGTGGACCTAGGAACTTTGCAGGCCACACCGGTCTATATTATGTTTTTTGTATGCCTACATGGTTAGCATTCGTAAGTTAAACTTAATTGTCTTGTAACTATATATGTAATATTATTTATCCGACTGATAATTCTATTAAACTACTTGTCTAATCACTTGGTTTCTGCTGTCTATTTACCTGATTGTTAAGCCGAGTGAGTGGCTGTACACAGCAATATGAAAAGTATTTATCTAGAGTAAATTGTTACATTTTCATTTACCATTATCAAACTCCCTCCACTCACAACTTTGACGCCATCCATTTCTGATAAATACACTAATGATTATTACTAATCATTTTTGAAACTAGATATTATCTCTAGCACAGATATAAACTTTAAACCTCAGTTAATATATCTGATTTTTTTAAAATTTACACACACGGAGTTATTCACCTTTCTCTGTCCTGTATGTAATATTTTTATAGATATAATAAACATCTCCATACTTCCCCATTCTTTTCAAATTCATATAAATAAAGATATAATAAAAGACAAATGACTCCCAAGATGCATTTCGTACTGAATCAGCATTCATCAGTTGGCCCAGATCACTATCTCTCATATATATCTTTATTATATGAAAAGTATTTATCTAGAGCAAATTGCTACATTTTCATTTACCATTGTCAAACTTCCTCTACTCACAACTCTGATGCCATCCATTTCAGATAAATACAATAATGATTATTACTAATCACTTTCGAAACTAGAGATTATCTCTAGCACAGATATAAACTTAATATCTCAGTTAAAGATTAATATATCTGATTTTTTTATTCTACACACACAATGAGTTATTAACCTTTCTCTTTCCCATGTGTAATATCCCATAGATATAATAAACACCTCCATACTTCCCCATTCTTTTTAAATTCACTTAAATAAAGATATAATAAAAGACAAATGACCCCCCCAAAATGCATTTTGAGCTAACCAGCACTCATCAGTTGGGGCCAGGTCACTATTTCTCATATATATATATATATATCTTTATTATATGAAAAGTATTTATCTAGAGCAAATTGCTACATTTTCATTAACCATTATTATGGTCCAAAAATTTTAAATTACATACACATATATTAGATAAAATTATTCTATAAAAAATACTTGTAGCACAGTTGCTTTTAAGATCTGAAGACGACTGCTAAGCAAATAAAACTGTCATAAAAAGTTGAAATAAAATAATGTAAAAAAATGTATTAAGGACAGAATTTTTTGAGATTGCACAGAAACAATACAATAAGAATAAAATATCTTAGAATAATTAATACACTACAAAACATCACATGATCACTCCATAACCTTCTTGCATCCACTGATTACTATGGCGTTCACTGGGTGGCTCTACTGTATGAAGAGTTTTGCCTCTGTTTTAAAAAGTAAAATTTATTGCCAATTCATATGCTAAAAAATATAAAAAACAATTGTAAGTTATATTTAACCAGTCATATTCAACCAATATTACTTCATATATCGACGGTTATATATCTTATTAGATTTATTCATTGTCTGATAAAGTATAACATAACAGAAAACTGTGGACTCTGAAACTCAAGATCTATAGATTCTGTTTTGTCATTTCCAATTTTGAATTTCTTATAAATTCGAATAAACCATTTGATTAATTTATTTATTCATTAATTAGCAGCCACCTATAAATGAGTATAGAAAACTATTTGAATTCTAGAAGAAAAAAAGACTAGAAAGTTAAAAATAGGTTTTGGGTTAAATGCAATTTGGTAATATTTCGTAGTACTTCTGAGGTTTTGTGTTATTCAAATCAATTTTTAGAACACAAATAGGATTACATACATCGGATGTGATAATTTAGGTTTTTGTATAGCATCTTGGGGATACTATTTCCATTATGAGACTATACCAATAGTGGTCAATGTTTTACAGTCCATGTTCCAATTTTCCTGCAAATGAATTTAGATGTGCCTTACAATTTTTATATAAGTATTCTATAAAATACATTAATATAGATAAATAATATTTAGTGTGTTTTTTCATAATATAATAATAATTCATTTGTTTGATTTGTGGTTCAACAGTTGTGGAAAAAATATATAACATAGAACATTTTACAATAGTTCATGAAAAATACAACACCGTATATTCTTCTAATAGCAATTTAAGAAAATCTAAAGTGAAAGAATTGCAAACTGCATTAGTTGTCCAGCAATTGAACAAAAACTGATACAATTGCATCATTTAAGGTTACAAATATACTTTCAAAGCAGCAAAAACTTTTCAAGGATGCAAAATAATAAAAGAAGCAATGCATACTGCATTAAAAAAACTACTTCAAGAACTGAAAAATAAAAATGAAATAATGGAATCTGTCCAAGAAGTTCAATTATACAGAAATCCAATCACTAGTAGAATAGAAGCAATGTCTGAAAATATCAGAGCTCAAGTAAAAAAAATGATTTACAAAAATACACATTTCTAAGTTTACAATGTGATGAATCAACAGATATCTGTAATATAGTTCAAGTAAATATTTTTATAAGGATGGTCTTTAGCGATTGCTCAGTAAAAGAAGATATGTCATCAAAAAGAAATCCACATGGAGAAAATACACCAAGTTAGTAAAAACCATGTTAAAGAAACTAATCTCCTGTTTCAAAAACTTGTATCTGTAATAACAGACATTTCACATGCTATGATTGATTCTGGTGTTGCCTTCATCATATTATGTAAGAATGATACTGATTTTCTAAATTTTTTCCACTACCACTGCATCATATATCAACAAGAATTATGTATAAAGGTGCTGCACATCATGAAAGTAATTCTAAAAATTATAAATTCTATTGAAACTATACCACTTCAGGGCTGATTATTCAAAATACAGACTGATGAATTTGATGTTGAGTATGGAACTTTAATGTTACATTATGAAATTCGATGCCATAGCAAAGGATAATCCAGAAATAAAACTGTAATCATAACTGATTATCTGATTTAACTTTCCTTAAAGAAATAACAACAAAAATGAATATATTCATTCTTGAACATCAAGGGAAACAAAAAACTATTATTAAATTAATAGAAAATGTAAACTCATTTAAATCGAAGTTACATTTGTGGATATCTTTAAATAAACGAATGTAACTTTAGTCACTTTCCAAATTTGGAGAACTATGTTAAAAAAATATAAGAAAATCGTAACAGAAAAATATTCTGAAAATCTCATTGAACTTAAAAATAATTTCGGAATTTTCGTAAAATTCACCAATTGCTTCATTCATTTTATATCCATTTGTTAATATTTCTGAAATATCAAAACAGACTGCAAGTATGATAAATAAAAATGCCACTAATTTAAAAATGGAAATAATTCATTTTCAATCTGATCTATAATTAAAATCAAAAGCATCACAAACAGATTTTTGGACACTTGTAGATGAGAAAAAATATCCACTTCTAAAGGAAACTTTTTAAGTTAAATTTTTGCTTTGATTCAACTTACCTTTGCAAAATGGTTTTTGAAAAATGAACTTTTTAAAATCAAAGTTCAGATTCAGGGTAATGAATGAACATCACCTTAGCTATAATATCATAGATGCTAGAGTACAATAAACTAGCAGAAGACGTACAACATCAGGTTTCATGTTAAAATCTTTTTCTTGTATTTAAAGCCATAACAAATAGGAATATAAGAGCATATAATTATATATTTTCTTTATCATATTACAAATTTTATTATCTACACATTAAATATGTTTAAAATTGAAATATTAAAAGTGCAAAATTTATTTGTGGCTTGTCTAAAATTTTTAAATTCTACATTGGCTCAAGCTAAGTTAAAGGATATACCTAACCTTCAGATGTCCATAGTACAAAATTTTTTTTTGAGATGATAGTTTCTTCTTTGTACAAATATATTCCCTTTCTCTTTAATTGTTGAATGATTATATTATACTTAGACAAATACATCAATTATGAGAATGTTAACAGTGGCCTTATATTAAATCATTCAGATAAAGAGTGATTACAAGATCTGATAAAATATCAAAATTTGATAAATTCATTTGTAAAATCAAAAAGGCAATAAGGATCCTGTGTTATATTTTTTAATTATTAATGTAAATAAATAAATTGTTTTCAATCAGTTTTGAAAAATCTAATTATTTAATTTAAAATTATAAAAATTTGATGTGGAATTGATAAAAAAAATTTCTGATAAAAAATATTAACACCAAATTACTAAAATTGTCACCCAAATTTTTTTTTCTGTATTAGGTCCTGTGCAATATTTTTGAATTGTTGTAAGCTTATTAATAAGCGAGATTTTTTTTTACTAAGCTTTAAAAAGATTAATTATTTATGTTCATGCCTATAAAAACATTTTCATTAAATAGCATACTGATTGGTGTCTGCAGTATGTAAATAAAATTAGTAACTACATTCCAGTTGTTATTATTAAGTAAATGAAATTTTGAATTGATGCACAACAAAGCAGCAACAACTCATAAAAATCTAACGTGCCACTTCTTGAATTTATTCAGTTTAAAAGATCTTCAACTTTATTTCAAACTCACGCCTAGAATTAAGTGCATATCTAGAGGCTGATGAAACGTTACAAAAATATGGTATAAATATTGGTAGAAATGCTAACGTATATGTGAATATATATAAAATATATTGGTATTTTGTAATCTGAAACAGAGCATGGACTATGTTTTGATCAAGATATTGTTCAAATAAGCAAAACTTTAAAGAATCCTGACTTATCATGAGTTAAATATGTGATAAACTAAATGACCAATAGCATTCAGATAAGTAATAATTGGACATTTTAAATATAGATGAATTAAAATTGAAATGTTGTAGCTTGCCATCCATGAATAGGATACAAACATGTTGTAAACATTCTAAGTTTTTTGGAATTAAACATTAACTTGTATACAATATTGTAGCTTTTTATGACACAAAAAATGTTATTATGAAATAATGGTCACTTTCTTGAACCATGACCAACTTATTCGTCACATAAAAAATGATAACTATTAACCTAACTTCTATTTCGATAATAATAAATCGAGCATTGATACTCGAAAAGGCTGAAACTTTTTACAAGCAACATTTTTTGTTTTTATATTAATTAAGCGGGCTTAAAAAGTTTTAAATAAATCAAATAAAATTCTAATAATTTTAATAAGGTGATAAATAAATTATGACTTATTCAATATATAACACTGGTAATATAACTAATTCATGTGAAAAATGTGACTTGTAAATTATCAGAGTAATAATGTTTTTAAACTTATTTATTCTGTGAATAGGTTTATATTATTTGATAAGCAGTAATTAATTATTAGAATATACTTTTCATATGCTGACCATATTATTATATTGCCCTTATTTATTAGAAAGGAAAAAAAAACAGTCATTTTCAGGTGCTGAATTAATATGCGATCATGGCCATTTTGAATTCTAAGAACTGCCCAAAATCTTCACTGATACCTCCAAGCAATAAATGACATAGACTAATCTATATGTGGTCATCAATAATTCTAAAATTACCATTAGTTACCCATTTTCATTTCTTATATATAGTTTGGAAGTGCTATTTAATAATATTATATATATGCATGTAAAGATTTTTATACAAACACAAACTGCTTTGATTTTATTTACTGTGGATTTTAAAATGTAAATATTTAACAAAACTGCTGGAAATGATGAAATGTGATAAAAGTTATCTCTTATTGAATCTATTATCTTAGATTTCATCATCTTGTGATAAAAGTTATCTCTTACTGAATCTATTACCTTAGAAGATAACAAAGCCAAAAAACATACTTTTATGAATAACTAAAAATTTTTAAATATTATAAAAAATAAAAATTTTCACACAAATGTATATATTATTAATTTAACGGTGTGCGATGCGATGCGTTATGGCTACTCATTTATCGAAGTCAGGAATCTCTCAGCCACTATGCCCAGAGAAACCTGTTAGACACCTTACCTTCCGTTTCCATTCCCCATCTTAAGTTTTTCCCATAGTCTTCTCTATCCTGTTCCACTCCATTTCCACAACACCATCTTTATCCACTCACCTTATCTTTTTCCAAACTTAGTATAAAAACAAAGAACCCACTTCCTGAATAATTACTTTGTTTATATTTATTCTTCCACAACTTCATTATTTGTACCCTTTTTGCTTGTAAGTAGCAGCAAATTCTTCATATAATAGCCCAGTGCAAACCTTGTAATAAATGGATGCAGGAAGGTTTGTGCATAAAATTCCCAACTAGTGCCTACTCATCCAATATCCCCAGACTTGCACTGGGTGGCATTACTGTATGGAGTGTTTGCTACTGTTAATAACAATTCGTGTAAGCATAGGAAATGGTGATCATGTGATGTTTTATTATAAATTTACATATATTAATTCTTATATACATCACGTTAATTAATAATAACTTGCCATAATCAACAAGACATCACACAACCTTAGCAATTCATTAGCAAATTCAATTATGGACATATCAATAATGTTAAATAAGTAGATTATGAATAATTAATTTTCAATTATATGAATTTTAAGATTACTAATATTTAAAAGAACTATAAATAATATATAAACCTGAAACAAAACACATTTATTTTTGACTTGAATATATACTGTTATCAATTCATTTGTTTCATTGTTTTCTTAATAGCTCAAATGGTCAGAAAGCATTACAATATAAAATCAGAACTAACCAAGTGAAGCTAGAGATGAATAAATTAATAAACTAATTTTAGAATTACAAATCTAAGTATGATTTAATATTTTACAATAATTTTATAGGCATTAGAAAATACAACGATCCTTTATCAATTTAAAAATATCACCAATAAACATCACACAGGTATTTTATGGCACTATAATCATCTGATTATTCAAGCTTATAGAAACAAAACAATTGTTTCTGTTAATATAAAAACAACTAGTTTCTAATTAGTAGGCTATAGAATATCAAACCATGATCAAATCAATGAAACCAAGGTTTTTATTTGATCAGGAAAACATTATTTCAACTTCAGCAAGGTATTTAGATATAAGTTCTTTTCTCAAAAATCTTTTTTTTAAAATATCAAAAATGAAAATAAAAACAAAAACTATTTACCAAGCTCTGGTCGACTTCTTCATTAAAACTGTTATTTGGAGTTTTAAATTGAATGAATGAAAGTCCAAACTGAGAATCTTTTTTATAAGGCTGAAGACATTCTACACGGACACGATCCCATTCTTCCTTCACCACATCTTGAGCAAAATGAGCTGGAATGTCAAAATATTAATTTACAAAATTTACAATAATTATATTGCATAAACACACACATGTAAAGCTTTAAATTAAAAATAAAAATTTTTCCAACATATATATATAAATTTCAAAATATTTTTAAGTTTTCGCTTATCAGTGTTTTTCGCTTATCAGTGTATCTTATTTTAACTCCACAGCACAGCAAATATCACCAGTGCAGACACTCTGGTGGATAACCATAACATAGCAGAGCCAAAATGCATTATCAAAAACAAGGATTAACAAAAATAAAAAAGATTTAAAAACACATTCAAGTTTACCTCCCATGGAGTTTTTTTATCTTTTATTATTTCTGAATAGCTCTACACAAAATATATATAGTGATGCAAGGAAATCAACTCAGTATAACCTAATTTTATAAGCTTGTATTACAAATGTTATATAATGAGCATGCCAATAGCTCTTAACAAGCTTTTCAGAATATCCCTATCCTCAGACCAGTTTCTAGCTCTGGCCGTCATCAATGAGATGCTAGGATATTCCAGCATTAGATTTAAATACCAGGTCAAGCCCAGCATTTTATATAATGTTTAACTATTAAGTAGAAAATCTGAAATTTTCAGACATCCATATGTCTTCAAATTCAGCTATCTAAGTTAAATAGCCATATGGGATTTTACGTTTTTAAAATTATTTTTGATGGTTGGCTAATTTTATCAGTGTATATTTTCTTTCATACTTGTGAGATTTTATACAGACCTTATTTTTTCAGTGAATATTTAGCCACAATCCCATGGGATTTAATAGATACAGTTCTTGTTTTTCAATAGTGGTTAGTGTTCTAGCTATTTTAATATTGTATTGACCAAGTTCAGATACACCATATTTTAATAGCTTTAGCAATATAAAATCGCCAAAGCCTTAAGTAATTGCAAGGAAATCAAGTCATATATCACATGATTTAATTTTACAAGCTTGTATTACAAATGTTATATAATAAGCTTGTCAATAACTCTTAACATTTTTTCAGAATATCCCTATCCTCAGACTGGTTTCCAGCTCTGGCTGTCATCAGTGAGGCACTAGGATATTTCAGCATTAGATTTAAAATACCAGGTCAAGCCCAGTTTTTATCTAATGTTTATCTATTAAGTAGAAAATCTGAAATTTTCAGACATCCATATGTCTTCAAATTAGATAGGGTGCTGCCTTGATCTGGTATTTAAATCTAATGCTGGAATATCCTAGCACCTCACTGACGACAGCCGGAGCTAGAAATTGGTCAGGATATTCTGAAAAGCTATTGTCATGCTCATTATATATATATATATTGTTATAATTTCAATAAGCCTGAAAATAAATCCCAACTATTAAATATATAATACTGATAATATATAATGTTATTCATGGTGCAACCAAGTCAAACAAGCTACCAAAGTTCACAAGTTAAATTCAGAAAATTATTTTAAAAATTCTTTTAAGTTTGATCTGCTCATGAATAAGATTATACAATATATATATATGCACATAATATAATTAAAAACAGCAGTTCCAGATATATATATATAGGAATTAGCAGATCTAGCAAATTTCTAAAAAAATCCATTAAACTGAGATGTAAACACTGTTTCATTTATATTCAGAATTAGTTCTAATTTTCATAAAAGAACTAATTTCTTATTAATTTTTTTCATGCCTATGTAGGAAGAGAACTTTAAGTCAAATTTTGTAATATAATTAAATATATTTTCCATATAGTTTCCAGTCTTGGCTAATTAATCAAATCCTGATAATAAACTTTTTCACCACCCTGTACATATTAGATTACTATGCCAATTCAAAACAATTTGCATTAGATGTCCCATACAGTCACAGGGATTAGCAGATGTAGCACATTTCTAAACAAGAATGAAATCCATTGCATCAGATATAAACATAACCTTATTTACATTCGGAGAGTTCATTTCTCCCAAAAATGAGTTTATATTTATATCTGAGAGGTAATGGATTTGACTTTTTAAAAATCTTGCTAGATCTGGAACATCTAATGCAAATGGTAATTTTGCATTGGAATAGTAATCTAGTAAGTAAATGATGCTGAAGAAGTTTATTAACAGCATTTGGCATATTAGTCATGACGTGAAACTTCATATAATGTTGGTTAAAAAATGTTGTTTTTAATTGGATTACAAATAATTGACTTATATCCTTTACTTGTGCAGGTAATAAAACGAGTAAAGAAATGAACTTTCCCATGAATGTTATAACTAAAACCATACATAAATGAGACTGTGCTGACATTGGGAATGGAATGGATTTTACTTTTGTTTAGAAAAATGCTACATCTGCTAATTCCTTCCTATATACATCTCAGATAGCTAAAGTGAATGATCATTTTGCATTGGTCTATTAATATATTAAGTATAGGAGTTCTGAAACGATTTATTAACAAACATTTAATTAATCAAACAAAACCAGAAATTTACACACATATATATCTGATAATTCAATTACCCACAATTCCAAAAAATATTTGAATTATATAGCATTAAATAATAATATATAATATTTGGAGATTCATCTCCAAGCATCAATTTTTTCATTTTTTCTATACCACTTAATGTAAACTTTGGTAAGTAATGAGAGATGCTAGATGATAGTGCTATTGTCTGTTACCTATCCAAAATCCTTAGACTCGTTTCGGTACTTTAACCCGATGTGCTATGTCGCTACCAGGCGACGCTGCAGTACCATCAACAACTGGTCAGAAACCTGCAAGTGATAAAATTTTTAGTTGTCGATTTTCAGGCACTTTTTGAAAAAAATTTTTATCACTTGCAGGTTTCTGACCAATTGTTGATGGTACCGCAGTGTCGCCTAGTGGCGACATAGCATGTCGGATTAAAGTACCCTAGTGTCAAGCTTATAGCTTTGGATTGGAGATCACAGGATAGGGATTTATCAAACATTGTCTACCATTACTTACTAAAGCTTACAGTAAGTGGCATAGAGATAGTGAAAAAGTATCCCGCAATAACAATTGTATGTAAGCTGAAGTCATATGATAGATCATTTGATAGTTAACTGCTTTATCTTAGCATTAATTAAGATTAACAAAAAATGAGGCTTTTTTAATTGCTTTGCTTTGTGAATGTAACTTATGATCAATTTTAATGATGTTATGTAAATACAGAAGTGAGCGGCATAAATTCCCAGTTCACTATATAATAAAGTTAAATTCACAAAACAAAATTCATTGTGATTCTTAAGTTATTGCTACATTTTAATAAATAAAATCTAGTTTGAAAAAAATTATAAGAAAAACTGAAAATGAATGAAACAAAAACATTATTTTGTAAGTAAAATAAATGAATAGTTTATTGCTTGGGAGTTCATAAGAAGTTTGAGTGCAGAAAAAGATGGAGCTGTGATCCAGGGATCTTGAATTCCAGCTTCCTCCACTCTATCATTGCACTAAACTTCATGGGACAAATGTATATTGATCATAGAGAATTAGAATACTGTAATCTGGGATGAATAAAGCTTATGATGCATAGTGGTTCGAAATAATGGTAGAATAACAAACCTTTGAGAATAAAGTTCATGGATCATGGACTAATTTTGTTACTACCAACACTTGAACTGCTTATAACTCCTAACCAATAAAGCCATTCAATTATTATTATTATTAAGGGTATAAAAGCAATGAAGTTACTAAGTCAGACTAATCTCAAATTTGTAGCAATAAGAAAGATTAAAAAATATAAGGGTGTTTCATAGAATAAACATCAATAAACAATAAACATACTCTATGGAGAGTTTTTGCCTGTTTCGTAGGATAGTTGAATATTTAGGAGCAGACAATATTTTAATAGTGGCAAATGGAAACAAAATTTGAGTAGTATATAAATTTCTGAGCCAAAAAAAAAAAAACAAACAAAAAAAACTACAGCTTATTAATAAATCTAAGAGGACAAAAAAATATGATAAATATATAAGTTTAGACAAACCACTGATGACATTCATGGAAGATTTAAATGAAATAGCAGCAATCACAGATTACAAATGAGGACACAAAAATATATAGTTGTTGATCTGATACAATATATAGCTATGTAGGCAGGCTATCTTGGATTCAAAGGTTTAGGATGCTGAAACTTCCAAATCATTAGTCAAACAGTATAAAAGATATGTAAGTTACTTCTGGATGAACATGGGCAATCAAATACTCCTCCCTATAAAAGACTAATTTGGGAATATGTTTTAGCCCTGCCATCTGGTGGCCATCGATCATTCATGCTTCATAAATGGCTCTAATGTAGAATGGATTATTGTTGATGATAGAATACTAAATATATACTGGAAGCATTTCTTCATAATATCTCATAATGGTTAATAAAATTCAATTTATCAATTTCTATTTTTATTTTAAAATAAGACTATTGTTTTGTCATGTTAGTCTGTATTGGTTATTACACAGTTTCTTCTTCTTTTGAGACTTTTGATAAGATTAATAATTTTAGAATAGAACACAAGTGGGTATTTGGTAATCTGGATATTGAGAATATGTAAATCTGTTAATAGATTAAGCAATATTGATGTTCTTATGTCTGTGTTAGTTAAACATGGATCTTTATCAAAAAATAAAATTAAAGTTATTAAAGATTTGCTTCTATTATTAGAGGTTTCTATTTATTTTACTTACAATGGAAATTTTTATAAAATTAAGAAAGGGTGGATAATAGTTATTATTTCTACTTTAATTTGTTCACTTTATATTAATTATTTAAAAGAAATTATTATTAAAAAAAATTGTTGTTTGTCTGTAGTTGAGTATGATAAATTGAAAGAGTTGGTAAATGAGTTTGTTTTGCTCCTTCTATAAAATATGTGGTAGAAGGAGAAAAGTTAGATTTTGTTAATTTAAAATTTTTAGATCTATTGGCAATTAGAAATGTAAAGACTAATTGTTTGGTATGTATCCATTATGTTAAGAGCAAAGAGTTAAGGTCTATAATTAAACATGATAGCTATAAATCTGTATTTCATAAAATAGCCGCTTTAAGAAATTATTGTTATAGAAATAAAAGATTAAATAATTCTAGTAGAATGGCTGCCTTACAGAAAGATAAATTTTATAGAGATTATTTGAGTGTTGGCTATTCTGATAAATTTGTTAAAAGTATTTTATTTAATAGTGAAGCAGTCAATTTGATATTCAGATTGAGCTTCACAGCCCATTCAGAATCTCTCACCACCAAACCATATTCAAACTCCATCCTTATGCATATATACTCATTTATTAATACACTTTTTTTGCTTAATTATTAAAATAATCACTGATGTATTTTAATTTGTATATGTGCATAATGAATACATATATATATCATAGGTGAGGGAGGATTATTTATAAAGTGTTTATAATATTAAAAATTTGATATTAATTTGTATTTTTAAAATTATGTAAAATTTTATTATTTATTTTAGTAATGGCGGTCAGAAAAAAAGGCTGATGCAATTCTGCAGAATATTCTTGAATGCAATTAAATCAATTAACCGAAAAATCCATTAGTCCGAAATAAAATGTTATAATTTTATAAAAGTAATATAAAATCCATTAGTGGAAATTTTATCCACTTCAAATTTGTTTTAAAATCTCAGATTATATTTTAAAATAATCGTTCGAGAATTCTTAGCAGGATAGGAACAAACATATGCATCCGGTATGCAACTTGCAGATCGATAACATAGATAAATTGTCTTAGGTGAACTAGCTAAAAGCATTCCAGAACAATTTCAAAATCATATAAATAGTGCTGGATTTGAACACATGAGGACAGCAAATAATTTGAGAAGACCAACGGCCAACAAAATCCATGTTTGTCATACCTTTAACTCAATGTATCATGAGTAGGTAAAAACTTCACCTTTTTGCATCATTCCAAAATGCCATCTTTCCCTACATCACTGCCCAGGATCCAGATGCTCATGAACTATTGCTATATGCCTATACACTAAATAAAGAAAGTGCTACCTGCCTGACTAACCTGAACAATACTAGATCTAGTCTACGATGGACATTTTCAAATCATCAAAGAATTGCCGTCAATACTGAACAAAGTAACAAATTAATGTTGCTGCTATAACTCATAAGCTTACGCATATAATCTAAATTTAAAACTGTATTTCTTGTTTAAACATTCTTTTAAGTATAATGTAATCCTTTTTTAGCTGATATGAAGATCAGAAATTCATTATCAACTAAATAATTTGTAAAATCTTATCTTATTGTTAAAATGTATTCCACTCTCTAAAACACTCTTTAATATTTCTCCTATCATTGAACCTCTCGTAAATAATTCTAATTTCTTATTTTACTTTAGTGTAGCAACAATATTTCGTATTTTGATTATTATGTTTTATAGTTTGTATTTTAAATAATATGCCAATAACTTTCTAAATTTGCAAGAATGTTCGCTCTCTCTTTTAAATCCCCACCTTCCTGTTCATGGGGAGATCAGATTATTTTCTTTTAGTTAAACAAGTTTGTTATTTTAATTATAGCAGGTGCTTGCAAAATTGGCAAAAACAACTTGATTATATTATAGTGTGATTACTGAACAACAGAAGAAATCTGTTTTTCTCATAAATGTTTTCATTTTAATTTAAAATAATAGTGCTAATTCTAAAAGTTCAAATCTGTTTTATGTGAAATTAAATCAATATTTTATTTTGTCAAATCAATAACAACCACCTAACTCTTATATATAATGATGGATACAATATCATCAAAGAACTTAGAATCAAATTTTCATATTGCTTTTAATGTTTGTGGGAAGTTATATATAAAATAATGTAATAGGGGAAGGGGATTTC
This sequence comes from Epiperipatus broadwayi, assembly GCA_028023455.1. Taxonomy (NCBI): domain Eukaryota; kingdom Metazoa; phylum Onychophora; class Udeonychophora; order Euonychophora; family Peripatidae; genus Epiperipatus; species Epiperipatus broadwayi. Next base: position 398,150 of record JAQFVV010000451.1, read on the forward strand.
TATTTCAATATTTTGTCATTTTATTAATGAATTTAAGCTCTCCCTTACTGTTTAGTATTTAAATCATACCCTTACATGGGATATTCCATAATATATAGGAAATTTTTGATAGAAAGACTATTTCTGGAGTAGTATATATTGTCTCTTGTTTTTGTAAGAAGATATATATATAGATCAAAGTAGTTGGAGTTTAAATGAAAGAATAAAGGTACATAAATGTAGGGTTAGAAATTAATATCTTAGTTCTACTTTGTATGTCCATGAAAAAGATACAAGCCACACTATTAATTTTGATGAAGCTAAGGTTGCCTTCTTTAAGAGAAATGAAATAAAAAGAATCTTTGATGCCAATTTAGTTTGCACTCATGGTCATTTTGAAATGTAAAAACCAGTCAAATCTACTGCTGACACATCCAAATAATAAATGACATAAATATTGAATAAAAGTACTTTAAATTAATATTTTAGAAATTATAAGCTAGTAAAAATAATATGCATTATTTCATATGGGCATATAGAATAATTTGTATTTTAGAAGTTATAATCTTTTAGTATTTGAAAATTATAAGCTTGGTTTGATCAGACTTCTGCATCTTTAGGACAATACTTAGTATTGACCAAACCATCCTTCCTCCCCGCATACATTTGCGCCATTATATTTCAAATATTTTATAAAGCTAAGTTTAAAAAAAAAAAAATCACTAATAAAATAAAGCATATTATTTTTATTACTTATAATTTCTAAAATATAAAATTTTAAATACTTTTATTCAATATTTATGTCATTTATCGGTTGGACGTATCAGTAATAGTTTTTAGATTTCAAAATGACCGTGAGCACAAATTAAATCGGCACAGAAACTTTATTATTAAAAATGTATGATACTAAAGCGATTAACTTATTTAAAAATTCTTTTAATATTAAGGGTATATGGGAAGAAATTGGAATTGTCGGTAATGTTTAGTTTAAATATGTTGTTATTTTGTAATTCTTACACTTGAGAAGTCTGCTTTTGGAAGTGAAACCATTGGTAATATTTAAGAGTTTATTTTCTTGGCTAGACTTGTTGAATTGTGAATTTGGAGTAATATTGACAAACTTATAACTGCAATTGTATGCAGTTTACAAAAATAATCCACTCCGTGACTTTTTTTGCTTATGTAAATTTTAAATAAGTGAAATTTTATCTTCAAGTGCATGTTTATTATTGGCTATAGATCAAAATATTAAAATATTATTGAATAATTAAAAATAAACTTTAAGAATATATCATATAAGATGTTCATATAAGCACAACTGAAGATGTATTGCTTTATCTTTCATTTTTTGAATTTTCTGTATTTTGGATATGTCAGGGATTGTCTGACATTATGTTAGCATTACATAAATCAAGAATAGCATGAACATTTAAAACTAGGGTTTTTTGTCAAATAACAGCCCGAACATATTACTCTAACAATCACATTTTATAAAATCGTAATTATTTCGTTACTAACAAATGCTTCACAATATGAATAAAAGTTAACATTCATTGTCATATGATTATTTATAGCTTCTGACAGTTTATTAATATATCAAAGACCATCATTAGTATTTAGAATCATATACGTAACTACTGAACTTATGTTTTTACATAATATATTTTTAAAAAGATCATGAGCCGTACAAACAATTGATTAAAAAAAGCTATAAAATATTATATGGTATTGTCCGATATATAAATTATTAATATACAAATATGTGCTGTACTTAACTTAACATTAAACTATTGTTCATAACTTCAGTGCAATATCATTTAATTAACTCAATGGTTTCTATTTCCAGGTAGGATGAAAATCAATTAATTTGGTATGCCTTAACATTCTTTTAAATATAGAAAAAAAAAATTGTACTACGCACCTATAACATACATTGCTTAAAAGAATAAGTTAGTTCTGACTAACAAGGCAGAAATTTGTAATTTATTATTACTATTTTTGGTAAATTTTTAAAAATATATATATATATATATTTAAACGAAAAGAGGAAACAATAGAAAATGTATGAGACCTAAAGAGATATTTTCAGAGTAAGTACAGGCACTGTTATATTACCCTACATGGTTTGGTGCAATGGTGGAGTGATAGACTCCGAGACTTAAGATCAATGAATCCTATTCAACTTTGACGCTTTCGGTTCTCAAGTTTCTTTCAAACTCTTAAACAATATAACCATTCAATTATTTATTTATTATATTTTTTTAATATTACGTTCTAATGAAATGTCTTGTTAAATTGTTTCAAATTTTTCTTCAAAATTACTTAGTCAATCTATAAATATGTTTGTAAAATGTATACATATACATACATATGTGCCTTGTGTTACTAATGTATATTCGCACTTTTAGATTATAATTATTATTAAATAAACATTTGAAAACAAATTATTTTTTGATCTAATATTTATTTTGTTTGAAAAGGAAGTACCCTCCTCCTCCACCATAGCCTCTCATAAAAGTTTATAAATAAAATGTTTGTGTATGTACATATATATGAATTTGAATTACTAATGTATATTTACAGTTTTAGATTATAACTTATTCATGTTATCATCAAATAAACATCAGAAAACAAACTAGCATATAATCCAATATTTATTTTCTTAGAAAAGAAATACATTGCCTAATCAAAGATTCTCGTAGATAGGTCGTGGCTCAAAAAATAAATTATCAAATAAACATTAGAAAACAAACTATCATATAATCTAATATTTATTTTCTTAAAAAAGAAATACATCCTCTAACCAAAGATTCTTGTAGATGAGTCATGGCTCAAAAATAAAATCAGAAAATTCTATTATTATCACAAAAAGATTGGAAGAAAATATGACCAGAGAGAATTATTATATATCATGTTAATCAAAATTTTATCAAGATTTTATTAAAATTATAAAATTCCTATTTTAAAACATAAATCTCAAAATTAAGACTTTATGAATAAATTCAAAATTAATTATTATTATTTTTTACTTTATAAAAATTTTCTGTTTTAGAATTTTTATGCTAATGTTAGCTCTATGAAGCATTGTAATATTTTACTTTTAACTTTCTGCCATATTATTGTGAAGATTACAATAATAATTACAATATTATTGTGAAAATTACTATGGTGCATGTTGCATATAACAATTTATGACATAATTAAAATAGTAGTTACATAATAATTTTATAAAAAAATGCAAAGTCATTTAAAACAATATGGCTTCCATATATGACAAATTATAAATATAGGGGATTTGAACTCAGACTTTCAAACAACCTTCAACTATCCACACTATCTCATACTACTGATATACATAACCACACACATAATAGAAAAGATAAATAATCACCAATATACATATTTCGTGCTGAACGAACACTGAGAGATGATAATCTGGACCAACTGATGAATGCTGGTTCAGCACGAAATATGTATATTAGTGATTATCTTTTCCACAGATAATGTGGATAGTTGAAAGTTGCTTGAAAGTCTGAGTTCAAATCTCCTATATTTATAATTAAGTTCCAGATATAAGAACGCCTGTATTTCAAATCTTAAATATGATAAATTACTAAAAAATAAATTTCAATTTTATAACAATCTATATTTAAACATAGATGTTTGTAGTTAATAATATAAGCTTAGTAAATGTTTATTTGACAACCATCTAAGCACATTTATTCAATTAACTAGCACTGATTTTACACCCCCCCCCCCCAAAAAAAAAAATACCAACCTTATATTTGCTTTGTTTTTAAGCAAACATTTTGATATTAGATTAGCTTTAGTGAACAAATTGTAATCATAAAAATTTCCAAACAAAAATTGAGCTTGGAAAAACAAAATTTTCTAATTAGAAATACAAGTAGCTATATCTTTATCAAAAATTAATATAGATAATAATAGCTTTATATTTTAATAAATTAAAAATTTCGCTTTATTCTAGCTTCATTATCTGGGCAAATAGTGCATATATATATATTAGTTTATAGATAATAAAGCAATTTATGTGGAGCATGCTGGGATATATTTAAGCAAGATTTATCAGTTATAATAAAAAAATTAATCATACTAATAATTAAAAATGTTATGCAGATCTACAATTTATGCAAATTTAACTTCACAAATTATTACTATTGTTATTGAATGTTATGAAATCAGCTCTAATAGTCATCAACAAATCATTGCCCTGATTGTCCTCTTGTCAGTTTAGTTTCACAGTTATCAAAGGCATGTTCATTACTGTAACTATAAAGCCCAACTACCTCATTATTTTCTATATTTCCATTCTTTAATTATATGCCACAACAAGTCTATCATCAACCTTATATTCCCTCCTCCCCTTCTTCTATTGTTTAACTTCCAAGATAAGAAAATGACCTTACTCATTTATGAAAGATAGCTAATAATGAATAATAATTAAAATATCTATAAATCCCAACTTCTTTTTAAAATAATTACTTTTTGGTGAACCAAATTTCATAAAAAATATTATATTTTTTTTACCAATATTTCAATCATATAAAATATCAAAATGAAAGAGAGATTTTTCATAAGTTTTATTCAGTAAAAAAATATTTTTGTTTAAAAAAAAAAACTTTTTAAAATGCAGATTATTAAAAAACAGAACAGAATCTAATTCAATCATAATACTTAACTACTTAGTATCTAGGAAAGAGACAAAACATTAGCAGCAGAATAATAACATAAGATAGATTGAAAACAAAAAAGGAAAATTAACTGATTTATTAATTGCTATATTATGGTATCTGATTGATTAACTAGTTACTTCTCTAGATATAATAGCAATATGAAAAAAAAAATTCTCCGAAATGATACCATGGATTCAGAGAAAAAAATGATCACAACAAAAGATAACTAAAAAAATAACAGGCATAAACAATTTAGATAACTTAAAAAAACAAATTACATTTGATGTAATAATATTTTGCAGACAGAAAGAAGATAGATTGGCTGAATTAAATTAGTATTACTTATTATATTGAATAATTTCTCAGATGATTAACACATTAACATGAAACTAGGTTATTAGATTGAACAAAGCAAAAAAAAAAAATTGTTATAGCAGAAATACTATTTGAATAAAAAAAATTAAAAAAATAGGAAGAAGAACTCACAATAATTAAACATTTTAACTGTAGTTTTGTTTTGACCACTGCGACAATCTTTGACACTCATAAAATTAACTATTGGTAAAAAGGTGCTGTAAGTTTTGTCCCTGGCCCAACACGATCTTCCTACAGTAATTCCAATCATCGCAGAACCAAAATTACCTAAATATTAAAAAAAAAATACACACAAAACAATAGCATGAATAAATGAAAACATATACATGCATATTTGTAATTCTAAATTTTTATAATTAATTAATTCAAAAAATAAATATGTACAAAGTTTATTGAAGTTTTTGAAATTACATAATTAATTAATGTTTTTAGTTTATTTGAAATACTACGCTTGTAAGTAAATAATAATATTTTATAGTATAATCTTTCAGAGGGATCTATTGTGAAATAGCAGAAAACTAATTTATTAAAAATTTTAAACTATATAAAATGTTTTAGTCTACTATTTTTAGTTTAAATACATATATATGCATGTATCTGATATTAGAATTTACACGTATATCCGCAAATATTTGTTCAGATATAAAAACATATATATATACACACACAAGGATCTCATAATGCAAAGGAATTGCATTTGCTTGTTATTCTGAAGAAATAGAATTCAAATTTAAAATAAATAAAATTCCCTTTAAGAAACTTAGAATTTTTCTCCCAATAGCTTGCTCATAGCCAACTTAACTAATACTTGTCAAACAATAAACAATAAACAGTGAGGATTGCCAATTCCTCTACAAGCTTTATGATAAATGCTTAGCCAGAGCCAGCACTTAAAATATCTCTGTCAGGAACCCCTGGCTAAGCATTTATCATAAAGCTTGTAGAGGAATTGGCAATCCTCACTGTTTATAACTTACAAGCTTAGGAGATAGGGTCATGTGATCTATGAATTGATCTATGACTTTTATTTTGACTATTTATTGTCAAACAATGAAGTTCTAAGTATCCTTGACTTAGAAGGTAAATATGAATGGACTCTAAAAATCATCACCAACAAACAACTGGCCAATGTAATGAGTGTTGCCTTCTCCTACACTATTCCTCTACAAGGAACTCTGCAGTGGGTATTTATTAAAAAAACGGAACTTTTTAATTTTTTTATCTTGTATTCATATTTCCATAAAAAATAAATAAAAAAGATTTATAAAAATATGTAATCTTGTTTAATAGTTACTATTATACAGACTACTTTTAAAATGGCGCTCCTTTAATCAGCTGAATGAGACTAATATCATATGTATTCATTATAAAAGAATACAGCTCTTAATATAAAACCACCCTAAATTAGACAAGGACTTCACAGTAAATTGAAATAGCAATTAATTTCTGTTAAAGTACATTAGTTTTTTATGCTGTGATAATCCTTCATGAAATAAAAATCCCTATTAACCATAAATAGACTGCAGTATCTAACACTGAGAATATAAATTTATACACAAAGCAATTAACTCCAAATACATTACTAGTCAGATTATCAAAGAATCATTTTCTAGTACACTTGCAAATTTCTCACATCAAGGTCAATCTACTGATTAGACAAAAGATTGGTATGGATATAAAAAATGGGCATTATTCTTTGGGAATCTAACTTTTTATCAGATTCATATTAGTTGCTTTGTGAATAAATCTAAGAAACCTTTAAAAGATTTGGCTGATATTTAACCAATTTCAGACATACTGTTGATAACAATTTAAGACTCAAAATGGCCTATCTTTTACCTAGTTGGATTTACATTGAGCATACTACATTTAAGAGTATATTTTGAATTTAATTTACAATAGGAAAGCAGAACTTTCCAAATTATACACTTATTACCATAAAGATATTTAGCAAAGAAGTTTTGTTTTGCAGAGAACAAATAAAATTATATATGAGGTATGATAATTTAATTACTGGAGTGGCTTATGTTGTGTCATAGTGACTTACTTGTATCGAAATCACATGAGTATTTGTGTTTGAACATGTTTAAGCCAGCATATGTGCAAATTTTAAGCTGATAGAGCTAGTTGTTAATTAGCTATTGAGAAGATAAATATCCGTGAAGATGCTTTGGCACAAAAATGTGTGACTGAAATTTTGAGCAATGTATTAATATCAAATATTGTGTGAAAATTGGTGCTATGAAGAAATCCAGCATTTGAATGGCATAAGAGGTTCAAAAATGGCCACGACAAATGATCCTAGAAGCAGAAAGCCAAAAACAACGACTGACATTAATATTAACGAAGTGTGAGATGCAATACACTTAGACAGACAAGGTGTGAGATTGATCGCTGAAGAATTGCAGATTAATAGAGAAACACACTAATATAGAATAAAAAATTGGGCATAAGAAAGATTTCTGAGAAGTTTGTGCCTTGGATCTTGACAAACGAACAGAAACAGCATCGATTTGATGAGACTTTTTGGCCAAAAAATCAATTATACAACTAGATCATCCTAACTTATTCACCTGACTTAGCTCCCATTTTATTTCTGAAATTAAGAATTGAGATGAAAGGGCAAAGATTTTCAACTATACTGATATCCAACAGAATGTGAGGCAGCTGCTTAACAGTATTCCTGAAAATGAGTTCTAGGTGTACTTCTAGAAATGGGGACGCCATTTTAATCAGAGTATAGACGCACAAGGGGAATACTTTGAAGGCAACAATAGCCACTAGTGTACACTTTCCACATGTATATTTTATAAAAGTGCATTCAGGCAATCAATCGTATGATTTAAATAAAATTAGTTATTAATAGCCCAATAGTGACATTTAACGCTTTATACAATAATATAATTCAACTCATCTCAAGTTGTTAAATTTTTATTTAGTCAATATATTGCTAGACCTCACAGTGTTAAATATTTTTGTGAACCCTTATCATTTGCTGCATTCTTCTTTAAAGTCATCTGTGTAAATATGAACAATTTGTGGATGCTAGATAGTTAGTGCCAACCAGAACTCTAGACTAAATTTTGGCTACTGGTCTTTGTTCAATATTTAAATATATATGAAAGATATTGAGAGATAGGTAGCTACATGATCAGATTTGCATTATCATCATCATTAATTTCAATCATTATTGATTTATCGGAGAACGAAGATCTCACCAAATTCAATCCAATTTCTTCAGTCTATAGCTTCTCCTCACACCATCCAATAAACATCCTTATTTCAATCATCCATCTCACATGTGATCTTGTACTAAACCTTTTACAACCTTCTAACAATGTGTCCAGTCCAATTATTTGCTACTTAAGCCTTTAATAAAGTAATGATTGGGAAAATTAAAATACTGTGTTATATAAATAAGTAAATGAGTTCAATCTTTTATAACAAACTTTTAGATGAATTGTTAAATGAGCTTCATTCCAAATAGAGTAGAATTCATAGTATTAAAGGTGGGTTCATTGCCATGAGTATGTAGAAATCAGTACTTGCAGATAATGAGAAATGAGCCTATACCAAAATTGCATATAAAGACTGATAGAACTTATTGAAAGTTCAGAGAAAAAATAAATTTCAATAAAAAAATATGAAGAAAAGAATTAACTATAAGTATTAAACTGGAAGTTACAAAGCATTATTTGTGAAGTTGGTTAAGTGAAGAATGAAATAGCAAATAAGGACAAAAAATGATAAATACAATACTTAAATGGGCTTTTTAATAAAGAAAATGATTATTCTATGTTCCAGTAAAATATAATCTGGGAAAGAACACTTTATTTGAAGTATAGTTTTTACACAGCAGAAATGTGAATATTAAAAAAAAAAAATTAGAAACTTTAGAACGGATTTTGAGAATGAAAAAAAAAAACAAATAGAGCTATTTAATAAGAAAATTATACATAAGATGTCAAATTGAATTGTAAATCTACTTAGGGACACAGAAATTTATATATGATATGGGGAAAAAAAATTGATTGAAGATTTAAAAAAAAAAAAAAAAGTGATGAATATTTGTGAAGAATTTGGGGAAGCTTAATTAATGTGTGGAACTTGGTTTTTTGATAAAATGACAGAATTAAGAGGTGAAGATTATTAGATCAAAGCTCAACTTGCTTAATAGGTGACTTCAAGAGCCACTATTCATTCATATATTTTTTTCAATAATTATTATTATAGTTTTTATCATCATCATTATTGTCAACCATTATCAATCCACTGCAAGTGAAGATCTCTTCAAATTCAATCCATCTTCTCCATTTCACCCCTGCACAATCTTCTTATTTCATCCATCCATCTCACATGTGATCTTTTTCTGGGTCTTTTACAATCTCTTGGAATCCAGTTTAAGATTTTAATTGTCTATCTATTATCATCTCTTCTAACAATATGTCCAGCCCAATTTCACTTCAATCTATTAATTCTTTCAACGATGTCAGTAACACCTGCTTGTTCTCTTATCCATATATTGCATTTTCAATCTCTTCTTGTTGCTCCTAACATGCATCTTTCCATATTTCTTTGGGTAGTCTATATACAATAACTTAGTAATCAAATAGATTAAAGAAAATGGAAAAACTAACCCAGAAACTATTACACATATTTTAAATCCCATGCAAAGTAATAGAAATTAAAAAAAACTTTAAAATATAATATAAATTTTTTTCACATATAAAAATATTTTCTTTTTTGACCAGACACACAAATCAATTCTAATATCATATTAGTGTAATCACATCTGTTTATACAAAAATTTGTTATTCACTAAAAACCAAAGAATTTACATTTTTGTTTTTTTAAAGAAGCATATTTCCTAATCACTTACTGAAAATATGATTATGCCAGCATAATTTGGAACAGTAGTAGAGTGACAACCTCTAGATTTCAAAGACCATGAATCATAATCCAGTTCTGCTATCACCAGTGCTTAAACTTTGTGGTTTTAATGACATATTAGATTTAGTACACAAGACTACATATTTTCAACAACAAAAAAAAAAAAAAAAAGGAAAAAATTCAAAATTGCTTGCGAAAAAAATGAATGAACCTATTTCTAGAATGAAATATTCCCCAAGGCAAGATGAAAAAAAAATGGTTTGATTATAAGTTTAACGTCTTGGTGTGAGAAGAGAATGGCATGCAAATTACCTACATAGGTAATACAAAATTTTAAATATTGTCCCAGCTTTCTTTTCCAAATCAACAAAATTAATATGCACTTCCAACTATATAATCCTCACATCTTTATCACCACATGGTATATATTTATTAATAAAAAGTGATTATGGTGCAAATATTATGTGAAACTAATATTAAAATGGTAGCACTGATAAAACATGCATAAATACCAGTGTGTAAAACAAGTTTTACTACTAATAATTTTACATTGATGCATCTAAGAATCCACTGATACAAAATACCACTAGATCTCAAAACAAATCCTACCCTATGCAGTCTTCTTTTATTCGATACTCTGCCTTCCCAAATAAAAGTTGTCATCCATCCTATTTTATTATTCTTTCTTCTCTGGAGGATGATTTTCATTAAGAGCAGCTACATAATTATCACACCATGTCAGATTCTTAGCTACAAGTGCTGATCTCCATTTGCACATTCCATGTACTTAATTTTTTTTAAAAAAATATTATTACCACTAACTCCTGTTTTTTATTACATTTTAACATTACTAAGTCTTACATTTATTTATACTACTTTAGCGAGTTTTCCAGCAATTTAGGCAACTCATGCAAATAGAATTTTTTGGACCACTTTTTTTTTTGGTTCCTTCTATGATAACCAAAGAATACTAACTGAAGTAAGCCAGTCTAAATATAAATTTGTTGATGAATTGAAACTACTGCCCTCAATCCAATTTAAAAACAACTAATTCCTGATTATAATGTCTCATGCAAAGATCATAACATAAGGATTCACAGTCGTCCCAGCATTGTTTTCTCAGCCTCAAGAACTTGTGGGACAAAAAAGATAAATGAATGGAATCAAAATTACACTACTGTGAAATTAAAGGGTAAAGATATAATTAGACAAACACATAATCCTATTGTCACAGTTTTAATGCTGGAAAATGACTGATCAATGACATTAGAGGCTCATGGACTGGCCTTGGACTAATTTAAAGAACAGAAATGCCTGTTTGAAAGTAGAAACAGTATATTAAACTACAAGACATCAGGAGATGCTCTTGGTCTGCTGTTGATTTTTGCACTCACAATTAATCCTCACCTAAATGTTACATACATAATCTGAGGACACTATTAGCAAGCGTGAGTATGGCATACATACATACATATATATATATTGGTTTAATTATAGAAAAGAAATACAAAAATAAAATTGTTTGTAATATTACTTAAACACACTTCTATCTTGTCAAACTTCTGAAAAAAACTTCTCTTTCAGAAAATTATCACAATATGACATTTAAAAAAGATTAAAATATTTGTTTTTTATTGGCTTAAAAAAATCTTATAGATTTTATATACACAGTATACATAGTACAAAAAATATTTTTTATTTAACCATCGCAATATTGGAGAAGGGAGGGGAAGATTTTAATTAAAGAATAGATCTTAAAAAAAAAGAAGTTAAAATACATAAGCATACCCCCCCCCCAAAAAAAAAAAAAAAAACACCATCTATGGCATAAATATTAATATACGTTTAAATTCAATTTTAACTAGTAAAGAAAGTCTAAAACTTGACACAAACAACACTTTTGAAACGCATTTGCTAATCCTTCTTATTCTCAAAGTAATCTTAAGCTCAAAAATAAACATTTTTTGATAAAATCAAAAGAAGCCAAACTAAAATTGCCAAAGGAATTTTCCATTAATAGTGTTAATGGATTTCAACCCGTAATCTCTTAAGAAGAAATTATAAATATTTTCAGTATGGAGTAAGTACATGCATTAATTAATTTTATATACTTTATTATCATTATCGTAATACATTTTATATATTTTATCAAACAAATATAAAAAGTTAACAAATCACAAACAAATATTTGATAAAAAGATTTGTCAATCATTTAACATGTTTAAATTTCACTCAAGTTTAAAAAAAAACAAAAAACAGTACGAATTAAAAGTTTTTAATTTTGCTGCAAACCATACAATATTCGCTTAGACTAGATTTATATACTGCATACATTCCTAAATTCTCATTAACTAATAGCTAATAATTAATAAAAAATAAACATTTATTTATTTTTCAAAAAACTAGTCATATATATGTATACACTAGCCGATATTATCAAGATCGCTCAAGGTTTATGTTGTGAATCAAATTTTAGTTCATATAGCCAACTTTACTGTTAAATGGTTGCCTTGACAACAGTATGAGATTGTTATTGATATTGGGATTATCTAAATGTTGACTGATTTTAATGATTAAAAATAGATTATTGTACAACATCATGAATAAATAAGAAAAAAAAATCCAATTATATCACATGTATTTACATTTAGCATAATTCAAGGCAAGCTAATAAGGAACCAATATTAAGTATACCCACAAATAAGAAAAATAATTTCTGACATCAATTAATTTTAAATTACTTTTTGGCTTACCCTTGTTAACTGTTATAATTGCTTTCTAATAAGTATGCTGGGTGAGATTATTCCAAAAACAATTTGATTAGTTTTTCTTATTTGACTAGGCCACATTCAGGTAAAAAAACTTCTGTAATATATACAAGTTGATCCTGGTGGCTCATCTGTGTTTAAAGGTTTTTAGAACTTTACTTTCTTAAATATCGCTAGATAAACATAAATCTATGTAATTTATTGGAAGATCAAGACCAAAGACTTTCACACTTTTTCAGTCTGATAAGACTTGATCAAAGCATATGATAATATTGCAATTCAAATTTTTATATAGTTCCTTTTGCAAACTCTGGCTCTAATGGCATTCCCACCAGTAGAGTAAGAAGATATGACAGCCTAAAATTTTTCTGAAAATTATGCATTAGAATGTTTTTTCAATCCTTACTTAGGAATATGAGATTTAACCATTTTCTATAAGAGCAATAAAAGACACTTCACACAACACAGAGAAGTATGATGAAATCGAAAGCAGAATGTCTCAGACCTTGAAAGAATTAAAAGGCTGACATAAAGTTAGGCTAGACACGTTCCTAAAAAAGATAAATGTACAACTAATGTCTTGAGAGAATGAAAAAAACAACAACAAAAAAGGACTTCTTGAAATGGATGGAAGTGATAAAAAAGTTTGCTTGAATGATGTAAAAATGAAGCTATTAATCCTAACCCTAATGAGAATAACTATATTAAAAAAACCTTTACATATATATGATTTGTTTATTTATTTATTTATAAAGGTTAAAAAAAATTGTCCTAACACTTTTTCAATATCTGAAATTCATTTTAAATAAATGATCTATTTAATTAAAAGAGATTATTTTTACCAAAAAAGAGTTGTGAGTTGGAATAGTTTGAAGCCTGTCCATTAAAGTATAAAGATTGGCTATCTTAATATAAAGCTGAGTACTGATTATATATGTGTGTGAGGATAGTAATCTAGACCAACTGATGATTGCTGGAACATGTGTGATCAGGTGGGTCAGCAATATGAGATGGTACTGAGAGTGGTGGGTCGTGTAAAAGTCTGAGTTCGAACCCCGCATATATTACATATATAAATGCAAGTTTAAGCCTGTACAATGTATTAACTTATATAAATAGTGTGTAAAAGGTCTGCCCATCCCTCGCATATGTATGTATAAATGGATTATTCTTCTCTACATGCGGGGTCAAAATGACTAATATGTCAATATGGGTAGGATGACAACCTTGGCACTAACAAGGGCTTTGAACGCCATCATCCGATTTTCAATGAAATGGAAGGCTAAAGAGTTGTGAGTTGGAATAGTTTGAAGCCTGTCCATTAAAGTATAAAGATTGGCTATCTTAATATAAAGCTGAGTACTGATAATATATATGTGTGAGGATAATAATCTAGACCAACTGATGAATACTGGTTTAGCATGAAATATGTATATTGGTGATTATTTATCTTTTCAACATGTGTGTGATCAGGTGGGTCAGCAATATGAGATGGCACTGAGAGTGGTGAGTCGTGTAAAAGTCTGAGTTCGAACCCCACTTATATTACATATATAAATGCAGGTTTAAGCCTGTACAATGTATCAAAAAAGAATTTGTAATTTTACTGAAGTTTTCTCTGTTAAAATCACAGAAATATGCTGTTTACACGGTCCAATGCAGTACTGTTCATATTAGCCGCTATAGAGTGTATATGGCATTACACACCAATATTACGGCCCACTAATATGCTTCATGACACTATGCAAACACACACACTTAACAGATTGCTATCGTATGAGGTGAGGGTGTAGGGAAATTCAAGTGTTCATAATTGTTGTAATATGCATTCGAATTAAAGATCTTACCCATATCTGACGTATTTGATACTAATAATTGTAAGATCATCACCATGCTTCCATACAAATTTTGGAAGGTGGAAAAAAATTGCAAAAGATCATGGCCAAGCACCTTTTCCCAGAATTCATGCGAATACCCATGTAAATTACGAGATAAATAAAATGTCTGAGGTTGCACGTAGTTTTGGAAATCATAAACTTGGTTTGATCAATGATGACAAATTATTTGTCAACACTCCCCCCCTCCCAAAAAAAAAAATTAAAATAAGATCAAAACTTTTTACTTTTTCAGTTTTTTTTTTTTTAAAAAAATAAGGCGACTTTTTTTTTCCTTTGGCTATATGGTGATTTTTGTTTCATCTTTATTTGTATACCGCTGATATGCTAAAACTTCTTTTTGAAACCAATTTTTATTAACCTTTTTTAAAAAATAAAAACAAACCAAAAATAACTTTTGTCTCTATCTTTTGTCTCAGTGATGGCAAATTATTTCTCCCCATCTCCCCCCAAAAAAGTTAAACTAAAATCAAGACTTTTGACTTTTTCAACTTTGGTTTTCTTTTTTGTTTTTCAAATAGGGTGACTATATGGCGATTTTTGTTTTGGCTTGATTTGTATTACGTGATGTTTTTAATTTTGCCATTTTCGAAAACAAAAATGTACAAATATTTGAATCAAATCTTGCATTGCAAATTATTTACAAGAATGTCAAAATATTGGTAAAAAAAGGTCATATCAAATGTCAAAATATGTCAAAAGATGAGTAAAAAAAGTCATATCAAATGTCCAAATATTTTTAAAAAAGGCGGAGAAAATGTAAAAATATTTTAATAAAAGTCAGACAAATTTGGAAAAAATATTTTAATAAGAGTCAGAGAAAATGTAAAAATAATTTAATTAAAAATAGTCAGGTCCAAATCAATATAATTGCATGTTTTTAGCAGAGAAACAATGCCACCAAGCGACCGGCCTAGCATTCTGATTAGTACCTATATTTAATTTCCATATTAAACAATTTATTAGTAAAAAATAAACAAGCTAAAAATTAATAAGCTTGGAAAAGATAAAAGGTAATCATAGAATGTGGCATCTATAGATATATGATATACTTTCACTAATGATTAAGATTGCACCTTAAAAACATTCACATTTTAAAATTTTTTATTAACTTAAATCGGTGCTTATTCATATGCACATCCATCATGCTTGGTGGCATTGTTTCTACAAAAAAAGTTATTAATATAATGTTATCTGGCCTTTGTTTTTTCTTTTTAATAGTTTAAAACAAAATAAAAAATACAGACATCTGTTTATATATTTTTTATTTTTCGCAATAAATAAATCAATTTCAACTTATAAACATTTTTTTTTTGTGTGTATAATAAATGTACTTTTTTTTAAGGTTTTTTAAAAACAAATTTTTAAAATGTTCGTTACTTTAGTTAACAAAATAAAAAAGCTTTTATCAAATTGTCATCGAATGGTGTACACGTATTCACTTATTGCACCATTTAAGGCTACCCCAAAGATGTTATATAGTTTGTGTGTGAATGCCATTGACAGGGTCAACAAAGTTGTACTTGTGATTTACACGTAAATGTTGAAAACTTGCCACCTCTGGTTCAATCTTTGCCAATAGTGACATCTTGAAACGATAGTTTGGCTCAGCAGTTGCCATTTTTTACAGTAACGCATAAACTCGCAAGCTATGAGATTTTATTGGGAGCTCTTCCGAATAGGCCACTTTTGAACTTCATACTGTTACAGGGGAATTAATGAGCTTGTGTAGAGTGTGATAATTTGGAAAACCCTAAATACTTTATATATGTTGAACAAAAAATAAAAATTCCCAGTATCTTACTTAAATAATTGTGAATCCAAGCATTCACACCCTATCATTGTAAAGTAGGAATAGATTAAGTGTCACCTCGTATCTTGCGGATACGGTCGGCTAAGGGTGAATTGCGAGAGAAAATGATCGCAAAACATTCCGTTAGCGGCTAAGTGTGAATTTCAAGAGCAATCAACACACTACTGGGCTGATGTTAGCCAAAAGAGTCAACTACTCCTATCAATTGAGTAGTTGGCCTAAAAGTCAGTATATTTAAGTCCTTTTGGCTAACATCAGTGACCTCAAGCATAATGGATGGGCATACAAATGAGCATCTTAAAATCTTTACCTTCTAACTAATAACAGCTATTTATCGACTATTATTGGATAGCTAAATAAATTAGTTTCTGAACAAAAAAATTGAAGACTTTTAGCAACCTGAAAAAAATTTCAAGGTTTGCTTGGACTCAAATGCAAGAAGTGGATTAAGAGATTTTTTACTATGAAGTACAAAAAAACATTATTAATCTGAAATCCCTGATCCCAGTCTTATATACATTTCACTCTCTCATTGTGAACACAAGCTCTGCTAAAATAGGCAGATCATTGCACTTAGGATATTAATTTGCAAGTATTTATCAAGAGTTATCTTTTTTTTCTTTTTAATGTAGTTTGTAAATGTGTGTACACACTAATTTATTGATTGTAAAAGTTCAAACATCACCTTTGATATTTTGTTGGATAATAGAAGTTTTTGAATTAACAACATTCTACCTGTATAAGAACAAAGCTCCAATAAAATTAAACCATATATTAAATAACAATACAAATATGATAAAAACAGTGGTATGTATAAAAAGAGATTGAAAGAATGATAAAAAAGAACATTGATAATCAAATAGTGCAAAATAGATTAGGGTGCATCATAAGCAAGAAATTACAAGGAAAATAACAAGTTTTAGAAATCATTTCTGCCAGTAATATCATAAGATTATAAATTAGAGAATTTTTAAGGAAGATTGCCTTCAGAAAAAAGATCTGAAATTACACATTTGTTTTTAATTGATATTTTAAATATTTAATGGGTAAATATTATCTTAATTCTGAACAAAGCCACTCCTGCTAAAATATATTACTTCTGTTTTACTCAAAGATAAAAAATAAAGTTCTATTTATTTTTTAATAAATTTGCTGCATATTATTTAACAATCAGTAGCAAAATGATATAATGCAACAGTAATGTAGAATATTGTAACAATAAAATTTAGATTTAAATAAAATAAAATATAGTACATATATATGTAGCTGGCTGCACAAAGAAATTTTCTGTTTACAGAAAGATATTTTGGTTCCACTTTGAGGCTTTAAAAAAGAAATGAGCAGGGCAAATTCTTAATATCCCTCCATATGTTCATGTCATTGCAGCCTTTATTACTATGTGTTTATTCATGTAGTAAATCAAAATAGGTAGGTTGTTCTACAACATGAATCAGCCAGCATAATGAGTTTATTGATTTTTACATAGTCTTTTCAGTTGTTTGATAGCTCTTAACTGAAATATCAAATGAATTTATTGAAAGCACGCGTGGCGTTTGAATTTTTTTTTTTTTTAAATAGATATTTACAATCATGACAGACAAAACTAAACAATGGATCTTATTCCTAGGAAACTGTAAAATCACTAACCACAACACCAGTTGAATGAAAACAGAGAATGCTAAGAATCTCTTAATTGCTGACCCTGACTGCCATTCAATGATAACCTTTTACTCAACAACTGCAGATTACTTTTGCAAGCATGGAAGATTTCACAAATTGAAAAAAGGAATTATCTAATATTAAATAGGACTGTTAGAATTTGTGAAGGTAAAATAAAAGGAGTCAATTAGTCAATTAATTTTAAAAATAGGCATGTAATTTAGTACAAAGAAATAAATAATGAAATCACAGGTGGAATGGAATTTATTATAAATAAAAAATAGTAGAACAACATTGTGGAGATTAATGGCTAGATTAGTTATTTAGATTAATGGAAGAGACTACATGCAGATAATTCAGGTTTATGTTCCAATAAATTCTTTTTATATTGAAGTAGAGGATGTGAGATTATAATTCTAAAATTGGATAAATTTGATTACATTGGCAGAAAATTTGCATATCTTTTTTGAAAAAAATGTTAAATGGAAATGAATATGGAAGAATCCAATTGAAGATACAGCAGAATTAGATTATATTTTAATTAAGAACACAGGAAGTGGTCATCAATTAGTGATAGGTAAAATATGTCTTGTACCGGGTTTTCCCATTTTTAATGCTTTATTTTGTTTATTTAACTTTCTTTTCTCAATCCACATGCAATACCCAGTTACTGCAGTATTTTAATCTAATTTACCATAATATGGATATCTCTTGCACATTCACACATTCATATAAATTCTATCTTTTAATGGTACATACAGGTATAAATATGATCAAATCATATCTTTAATCAAATAAATCAATAGTGAAATATTTGGAAGATACGATTATATTTCCTGGCCAATCAAACCTCGGATAATGTAATTTTTATCTTCTATTTTTCTAAAATATGAAATGTATATATATAAAAAATAATTGCGACAGCTTTTATTTATTTTTTTACAGGTGCCAGTGACATAGAGAAATGGTCCATTGAACATAGCACAAGGTTAATTAATTCAGGATTCTTCTTCTTTATATTATTTTTTTGGTTTAGGAGATCCCTACTTATGCCAATATAGCAAGCTAATTAGGATTATACTAGCATTTATTCATTGAGAAAGTTAAAAGGTGGAGATTTACTTTCAAAACAGTATTTAATAAACAAGTAAATATAATAATATAAAAAAAAATGAATTATTCATTCACACACACCCTTATCAAATATTATTAACACATACATAATACACTATTGAGAATAAATGTAAATAAAATGTTACAAATTATAAAATTAATATTTTGTTTTCTTATTAATAGTAATAATAAAGTCTTAGTTAATCATGAAGAGTTTGTATATATTTCAATTAAAAATTAACTGGATGTAAAGAGCTCACATTCATCTTATTTGGAATATTTATTTCTCTTAATATAGTTATGTGTGATATATATTTATACATGGTCATAAATTTTAGATTTCTTCTATACACTACTTTTATTCATGCTTTCAAAGTGGTTTCCTAATCAGCTTGCTAGGATTCATGGAATGATATAGATAAGATGGCTCGAGTCAAGGAATCATCTCGACTGCAAAGTAGGAAGAAAGCATAACGACCATATTTGGAGGCTTAACAACAAATGTGGTTGGTAGCTTTCCCAAAGTAAAAGCAGCCATATGATAAATCATTCTGTATCACTCTGGATCTTTTTCTAAGCAATTTCCCACCAGACAATGAATGCAACAACTCGGATAGCAATAAACAATTAAATAAATAGTACAACAACCACAGGAAAGAGCAAGAGAAAGAAAAGTTCTGAATCACTTTTTATACCATATGGCCAATCTCGCATACATGTACCTGGTCATACCTTTTCTTTCTTCAAGAATTTAATCCCAGCAAATCTTATTTTCTTACAATTTATTTCAAAATTAATTATGAGCTAAATACCTAATTTTCTTTTTTTCTCAATGTAGCCCTCATTTCTGCTTGTAAAATAATATACTCTCTACAACCAAACGAAATGGGTATTTTCCAAAAAAAAACTTTTGTTTACATACAATTTATTTATACAATATTTCTACATTTTCATTTATTAAGTTTCTAATTACACTAATCCTCTAATTATTTTTGCTGTTGATCAATGTTCTGATTGACCATCTTTAATTAGCGAGAAGAGATTTACTTTCCCTCCTTCTCTAATGATAGATAATTTTATTTATTATACTTTTTTTTTCATATCTCTTTTAAATCTACATGTATTTTTTTTTTCTGCATGGTTAAACAAATATTTTTTCATTTATTAATGAAACAATTTTTATTCATATATATCTTTTTCCAGCAATCTTCCTCCTCCAATTAATGGTACAATACCTTCTTGATCGAAGGATGAATCAAAATCGGAATACATTTTAGTCAATTTTAATCTTAATCAATTCACATAACTTCCTACAGTAAGTTCTTTTATGTATCATTGCTAGGTCACCCTCATCATGTTTTATTTTCTTACAAGCTGGGATAATTTTAGGTGGTCCAGCAATATTATATTTAATTACCCCACCCTTTTCATCTGCTACTGTGAAGGCATTCGGATTATTGCGTCTAATGATTTAATAAGGGTTATCATATAAATCCTAAAATTTCTTGAAGCTATGCTTTACTGGTTGGCTAGTGTGATTCGGGTCCATACTGTGGCTCCTTGAAAGGTATGAGATGAATGACTTTCTATGTTTTCTGTGCACAGCTTTCTACTTTAACTTGCATGACATGCCCCTTTGATCCTTTATGCTATTGATGTGCTCTAGGATACTGGGCAGTTTAGCTTTATATAATCTCAGCAATTGATGCCCAAAATGTCTAATTAGATCAAATTTGGTGTATTCTTTTATTGGCCAATTAATATAATTTACTACCTGGGAAAGCGGCTTTACCACACTCAATGGTTGGATAACATCCTCGAAATAACTGACCTACCTCACACATAACAAGTTTACAAGGATTGGATTGAGGATTGTGTATTTATGTTAAGATATGGCCGATCCACATCCTCTCTATCCACTCCCACCATTCTGAGGATACAAATAGAATACAATGGTCAGACATAATAGCAGTGGGTTTTCCCACCATGGCAAAATGCTGGGACTCTAATACATGCATAGTATTTTGAGCATTGGCCCAAGATACAGAATACAGTGCCACAAATTTGGTTAATAATCATACATGACAACTAAATACCTCATTCTTCTAAATGAAAGCAATGGGCTGCAAAAGTCTATGGCCAACAACTCATTGGGTTCCTGAGAAATATTGAGGTTTAATGATCCCTCATAAGATCTATTTATTGATTTAGTCCTTTGACAAATTTCACATCCATTCAGGATGGACATTATATTAGACCTCATTCTTGGCTAGTACAACCAGGTTGTCAATAAATGCTCAATTTTATTTGCCTCACAATGCCTATATAGACAGTAAATATACATGATTAGCCGATTCTGCATGTCCTTGGGCACCACCATCATTCACCTATTTCCAATGATCCTTTATTAGAGCACTCCTTCTTTCAACTGATATCCCTAAAGATTTCCAATCTTATCTCCTTCTCTTGCATTTTGTCATGATTTTACTCTCCAGATTCGTAATAATTTCCTGAGAATCCTCTTTTTGTTTATTTAATAGGTGCTGTAAATCTTTCTCTATGGACTTACCCATTTAGCCAGGCACACATCTTCAACCTGCAGGTGACCTGAACTAGCTGGAACAGGATGGCGATTCAGTATGTTGGCCAGTACATTTTCCGATCCCCTACAATATCTAATTATATCAATAATTCTGTGCTAATATGCTCAGGTTAGAGAAATTTAATATTGTAAAAAAATTATATGTTTATCTGCACTAAGTGCTTTCGAAGTTACTGGACTTTATATTCATAGCTGAGTGCAGAAGGTAGTAATGAGATGTATTCTAATTTATGCAAATTAGTTAGCTGTTAATTGTGTTGTACGTCTTGGCATTTTATTTTGTTTAGATTAATTAGTCCATCTAATTATATAATTAAACTCTTGCAGGAACAGACTCTAATGAACAAGATGATTATTGGTCAGGTAGCTGTGATTTATGAACTCCAATCTTTTGTGGTTAGTAATGATGACCACCTCCAATCCCAGGAGGAGCTGAAAATTTCTAGATGGCCCACACCATAACTAGCACCTCCTTCTTGGTGATTGAATATTCCGGGTCTTTCAATGGCCAGCTAATAAAATATAGTACTCTGGGACAGCCATCCCACAGGATTTGTAACTGGCTCCAAATCCATATCCACTGCTGCCTGTACATACAATCAAAGGCTTTTGAAAATCAGGATACGTCAACATTACTTGATTGAGAAATAGGTCTTTAATATGCTCAAAGCCTTCATCCTACTCTGGTGTCTATGTCCATGGTACACTCATTTGTACAACTATAATATTGTAACAACTATAATAAGGGCTTCCTGTCCATCATAAAATTTTTGTAGAGCTTATTATAGAAGTTGCACAATCCTAAAAATGACCGAACCAGTCTTAATGGCTTTTATTTTCTCTGATTGAGGTTTATACCCTTGATACTCACTAGGTATACCAGAAAACTCACTTCTGCTGCTATATAGTTTTCCTGCAAAATGATTCGAATATATTTAAATTTGGTCTCACATTCTTGAAAAAAAAACCTTGTAATTGATGAAAATGTTCTCCCATATCACTTGATGTGATGATTACCTCAACAATATACATGGGAACCATGTCTTTTATAATGGATATTTGGTTCAAACATTTCAACAGTCACACTGTTTTTTAACCCCAACAAAATCTGATTAAACTTATAGGAAATTGGATTGTACAGAAAAGCCATGTATTGATGGTCTGTGGGATGTGATTTTATCTGCGAATAAATGGCAGTTAAGTTCAAGGTGGTAATAAGGGTTTTTCCTTTAAATTTAGTTAGCAAATCATTAATGGGTGGAGGTACATTTCTGTCTGGCAAGATAATTTGATTCAAGTACTTAGTGCTTAAGCAAAGCCTAATGGAACTATCTTTTCTGGTGAGGAATAGAAATTTATCCCCACCCACCCCATTTTACCATTTGAAGTTATTGATTCCCTAACTCCTCTTTGTACTGATGTAGTGCCAGACATGATCAGGCCTGGTATGATTGGCAGATACATTAATCTGATGTTCATATCCCTTGATAATTCCTGGTACAGTGTAAAAATTGTACAGAAAAGCCATGTATTGATGGTCTGTGGGATGTGATTTTATCTGCGAATAAATGGCAGTTAAATTCAAGGTGGTAATAGGGGTTTTTCCTTTAAATTTAGTTAGCAAATCATTAATGGGTGGAGGTACATTTCTGTCTGGCAAGATAATTTGATTCAAGTACTTAGTGCTTAAGCAAAACCTAATGGAACTATCTTTTCTGGTGAGGAATAGAAATTTACCCCCCCCCCCCCTATTTTACCATTTGAAGTTATTGATTCCCTAACTCCTCTTTGTACTGATGTGGTGCCAGACATGATCAGGCCTGGTATGATTGGCAGATACATTAATCTGATGTTCATATCCCTTGATAATTCCTGGTAGTGTAAAAATTAATCTGTACAGGTAACAAAAGTCTTACAGTCTGCTTTGCTATTTCCCTTTTCCATGGAGACTCCTGAAGCTGGGCAGTCACCTCCTCCTGACACTCATCTTCATATTGTACACAACATACTCAGCTGATTGTCACTACACAACATACCTCAGCTGATTGTCACAAATCTTGAGAACAGAAAGTTACAATTTCCCCCTCACAAGTGACTTGATATTTCTCGTCCATTATGCATCTAGTTTTATGCATGAAATCAGAACCCAAAATAACATCATGTACTAATCCCTTTAGACTCAGGCTCAGCCTCACATGGATATACTTTCTTCCTATATCTGCACTGAGACTTGCTTGGTGCCTAATTTGGCTTTTCTGCTATTTTCTAGGGTCACCTAGACCAATTTCAAGGATAGGGTTTGAATAGTAGAGTCTTGGCTGAAAATATTTATATATGGTCTCTGACATCACTGATATCTGGCTGCATGAGTCAATCAAAGCAGATACTTTCATATGGCACAACTCTGCACTGAGAATTTCATTCCCCTTTCATCCTATACACAAATTAAGTTATTTACTTCTTTCATCATCGTCTGGTTTCCTCTCTTGTTCCTGTTTCATTCTTTGGTTTGCCTCCCACCTGATGATGATTACTTGTATCTCAATTTTTATTATATTTGAAACTCTCCTCACTTGGCAGATCATCCATATTCTTTCCATGCTGCCTGTGAATTCACTTTACTTTCGCTTATATCATGGGGTATAAGATTCCTTCTTTTGATCTAATCTCAAGGCATTTACTAAAGTGTTTAACTCCAGTCTCATCACTTCCAGCTTTATTTTATAAATGAGCAAAAAATTTAGACTTTGTGGCTAATTATTCCAATGTATAAATATATAAAATATGCTAAAACAGACGAACACTCTAAGCTGAAGACAAAGAAATCTTAATACTGTAGATTGATATGAACTAAATATATGTATCTAAGTATGTGACTAAGCATTTTCGAGGACCGAGGTCCTCATGTTCATAGCCATCTTGTAAATAAATAGGTTGGTTAAAAGCGATACAAATTTATGTAAATGAGGTAGTTAAGTATTCCATTTCCTGGAGATCTTATAACAAGAGTCTTTTCTGTTTATAGTTATCTTTAACGATAAAGTAAGTTTCCTTTATCTTTCTCTTAAGATTGTGTCGCTCTCTGCAAACAACTACTGGGTCTCTAGGTTGGCAATCATGACCAGCTGATCTGCAGTGCAAGATGAAAACTGAACTACAAGAAAGGTCTTTTACTGCTTTATTATATGAATATGTGTGTGGAGACAGCCGAGAGGAAAGAGAGGCCCTGGTCTCACCATAATATGATGCCATACAGTTTACCATTCTTGCTGAGACTTTAGGTAGTGTACAATGTTGTATGGCATCATATTATGGTAAGACCAGGGCCTCTGTCCACTCATCTGTCTCAACACACACACTCATATAATAAAAGCATTAACAGATCCTTCTTGCAGTTTAGTTTTCGCCCAGTATTGCAGCTCAGCTGGTCATGATTACCAACCTAGAGACCCAGTAGTTGTTAGCAGAGAGCAACACAATCTTAAGAGAAAGAGAAAGGAAGCTTATTTTATCACTAAAAATAACAACTCTATAAACAGCAAAGCCTCCTGTTATAAGATCTCCAGGAAATGGAATACATAAATTTGCATCACTTTTAACCAACCTATTTATTTACAAAATGGCTATGAACATGAGGACCTCGGCCCTCGAAAGCACTTAGCCACATACTTAGATACATATATTTAGTTTATATCAATCTACAGTATTAAGATTTCTTTGACTTCAGCTTTGTGTGTTTGTGTGTTTTAGCATATTTTATATATTTCAGCTTTATTGTAAAAGACACTGAGCAAATCTGCCATTTGCTTAATGGTTTTACATCCAGTACCTATCAATAAATGTTCCACAGAATTTAGAGGATTATTTTAATAATCTGGTTTTCTGATAGTGGACACAGTGTTAGTGCTGGCAGTTTGGCTACCTGCTTTCTGAAGAATGGCCCAGATGATTTTTTTTGAGACACTTGATGCTTTATACCCTCTCATGGTTCTTGTTCAAATAACATTTCATTAAAGCCTGCACTATCAAGTTTTTTTGACAGTTCCTAACAGGCTTGCAATGCCCTTGCAAGTGGCTGATAGCTATTGCCAGCTTAACTCCCTTGGTCATAGAGTTGATTTCAAAATATTTATCCAGACTATTCAGGTGCTCTAAGGTTGATTCTCCAGTTTGACCACAGAAAACTCTTATCTTTGAAAAATGATTCCCTATGCTGGGTGTGCACTCTTGTTTTTCTGTATTATGGAGAGACCAAAACTAACATTGCCACCAGAGTAGCTCAACACCGATACCTTTACAATAAAACCAAAACAAAGTTTGAAGGTAAAATTTGATTTTTGTCGAACATGAGAGAAACACTGGACACGCTTTTCTACCTACCACAGCCAGTGTCGTTTGCTCTGAAACAAATGACACCAAACGTAAAGTTAGGGAAGCTTACTTCATTGCGGCTGACCCATCGGCAATCAACAGAAGAGAGGCCTGCTATTCCCTATCTCGTAAATGGTCCACATAACATTTGCACATAAGTTTGCATAAAATTTGCATAATTTTACAGTTATTAACAGAATAACTTGCCATGAATATGGGACTGTAGACTGTCCCGAAAGCGCTTGGCGGTAAAATTTTAATAATTTCATGACAATTTATTAATAGCTTCATTATCTGTGCGCAGAGCACATATATATTAATGTATTTATTTTTATACTTTTACTCTCCTCCTGAGTCTTATATATCTTCAGCCTGTTGGGTTAAGTTGTTAAATTCTGCTTGTACCTTAATGATCACACATTTATGTTCATAATGCACTAAGTCCAAGTCTTCTTTTATTTGCTTTTCCTCTTGTCTATCCATTGGGCTACTTCTTTGACCAACTTTCCATTTCTCTCCTCAAAAGACTCTTGATTCTTTTTTATTTCAGTGGCTGTTTCCCTACTTTCATCAACTATTTACATTTGTTCAACATTTTGACCTTGAATTCTCTGTTTTCTTAATTGTTTTTGCATCTACTGGGGTGGTATTCCCTTTTGTTTCCATTTTGCCGCTCTCTGACTTATGACCCTTAATTATTCTGCTATTTCTTAATTTCATATATGTACTTTATTTCTTTTCTTTACAGTAATAATACTTTTATTTTTAATTATCTTTATTACTGCATCATTTTTTTTCTTTAATAACTTGGAAAAATTAATTTTCCAGCTCTATTTTTAACTACATTTAATACCGCAGCCTTTCTTTTTATGAACTAATTTTACAAATTAATGCTCCGCTTGTTTGCTCTTTGATTGTTTAATTTCACCGTTTATCTGTCTATATTCACCCCTGCTTATTTCTTTTTATATCCTCAGAAAATGTAAAGACAAATCAATTAAATAAAACATTCACCAATCCCCCTCCCCAAAACAAAATTTTTGTTTCTTCAATTTTTTCTTTTAAATAATTACAACTTTCTGGTCATGTTGACTCTTATCACAAATTTGTATCTAAGGTTATGAGTTTCCCATTTTCATAGCCTCACTTTGGGGTACCATTGTACCGGGTCTTACTATTTTTTAAACTTTATTTTGTTTATTTAACTTCTTTTCTAGATCAATATGCAGGGGTTTAATGCAATTTACCATAATACATTTACCCGTTCACACATCTACATAAATTTCTTCTATGTTTTAACAGTACATAGCCCCAGATAATATAATTTTATTTTCTATTTTTCTACAATATCAAATGTTTATCCAAAAAAAAAAATTGTGACAGCTTTTATTTATTTTTTTACAAATGCCAGTGTCAGGGAGAGACAGTTCACTGAACATACTGTCACAAGGTTAATTTTTAATTAATTCAGGATTCTTTTTCTTTATATTACTTTTTTTGTTCAGAAGATCCCTCACTATGCCATATAGCGAACTAATTAAGTGTACTAGCATTTATTCATTGAAGGAGGCAGAGATTTGAAGTAAATACAATAATATAAAAAAAATTATAAATTATTCATTCATACACAGCCTTACCAAATTACAAAATTAATATTTTGTTTTTTTATTAATAGTAATAATAATAAGTACTGGTTAATTATGGCTATTAAACAGTTTTAATCAGTTCATTAAGAGTTTATATATATTTCAATTAAAAGTTAATTGAATATGATGAACAGCTCACATTCATCTTACCAGAAATATTTCTCTTAATAATTTCACAGACAATTAATAGCTTCATTATCTGTGCGCAGAGCACATATATATATATATTAATTTATTTTACACATTAATGAAGTAAAATTTTAACTATTTAATATAGTTATGTGACATTGGTGGCTTTCCCGAAGGTAAAAGCAGCCACATGGAAAATATCCTCTGGATTTTTTTCTAAGCCATTTGCCGCCAAATGATGAATGCAACAACTCCAATAGCAGCAAACAGCGTATAGCAAATGTTGCTTTATATAATTAATAGTACAGCAACAACAGGAAAGTGAAAGAAAAGTTCTCAGTCACCTTCCTTTTATACTTTCTGGCCAGTCTTGCATGCATGTATCTGGTCATACTTTTTCTTTCTTCAGGAATTTAATCCTCTGCAAAGTTTATTTTCTTACAATTTATTTCAAAATTAATTAAATAATGAACTAAATACATAATTTTTTTCATTTCTGAATGTAACACATTTCTGGCTGTAAAATAATATACATCTACAATCAAATGGAATGGGTACTTTATAAAAAAAAAAACTTTGTTTATATACAATTTATTTAAACAATATTTCTACATTTTCATTTATTAAGTTTCTAATTATATCAATTCTCTAATTACCCTTGTTGATCGACATTCCGATTCACCACCTTTAATTTAGACATTCCAATCCACCACCTTTAATTAATAAGAGAAGAGATATAATTTTTTCCCTCTTTCTCTAATTATAGATAATTATACTGATTAACTTTTTTTTCTTATCCCTTTTAAATTTACATGTACTTTTCTTTTTCTGTGTGGTTAAACAAATACTTTCTTGTTTACTACTGAAACATGATTTTTTTTAATATATATATAGCATCTGCCGGGACCCAACCCCCCCCCCCTTCCAACCACCACCTTCTTTCATGGGGGGGTCGCTTGCTCCCTCTTATCCCTTTGCAGAATACTAAATACACGTATCAAATTAATGGTATAGATTAATACAAAACTAGAAATAACTGAAACACAGGCTTATTATATACCTGTGTCTATATATATATATATATGTAATATAGGGTATACAAGCACAGACTTTCACACGACCCACCACTCTCCACTCTACCTAATAACTGAAAACTATTAGGAAAATATTAACACTTGATATTCCTAACCTGCAGAAACACACCTATAAATTTAAATAAGAACTTGCAAATCATTTTAAAATATTAATAGATTTTGCAGATGACTCATCTTGACTGAAATCAATAAGATAACTGATACTCTATTAAGAAATGTAACAAAAATAATTTAATATCTGTATTTTTTATTTTTGAGACAAGAGATTGTTTAAAAAAAAGAAATAATGAAATTTTTTGAAAATGATCTATTAGGAATTGAATACCTAGAGTTTTGAAAAATAGTACGAAAAAGTTAATAATAAATAAAATTGTAAATTGGAAAGGGGATGTTATAGAAGAAAATAAAAATTTGAAAAGTGTAAAATAACATCTTAATATTGTAAAGACAAAGAAGGATCTATTGTCAAAAAAAAAAAAAAAGATGACATTATAAAATTAGTGAAAAATACTGTACAGAATAATAAATCAAAGTATACCAACAATTACTACATCCTCTGAATTATCACATATTTGAAATGAAAAGATGAGAGATATTTTTATAAATGTTAATTGTGATATGCAATCAAGCCAAGTACCAATTAGAAAACTAGTTATGTCAATTAAAATCACATCATCTAATAATAGTACTTGTCTGATTTTTAAATCAAAACTGATCTGCTTTTATCTTATTTCCCTAAATTACATAAGATCTAGATCAGACATTAATGCTTTATATTGTAACTGGAAAAAAAATAATGTAATGACGGAAAGGTTGAATGATAGATGAAAATAGATGAGTGATAAAATGATAGTGGCTATAATTTAAAAACTAAACTAAACAGGATATGCTCCAGTGGTTCATCATTTGTAACCGAATAAAATTAAATGTGAAATGAATTTACTATGTTAGCTGATATACCGTTTGTAATTAAATAAGGATGATGCTAACATATGAATAAGAACATATACATATCATGCCTTAGTTGGGTGTCTATTTGTAACTAATTAAATATAACACCGTAGCCCGCTTGCAACTATCATAAACATTAATTCTGTGAAGTTAATAATGAGATAAATAAATTATCCCAATTCTCATCACACAAAATAAAATGAAAATTAATCATTGTCCTTATTTAAGATTTAAAATATTTCGATTTTTGGGAAGTCATTTTAACTAACAAAATATACTCGCCATTGTTATCAAATAAACCAATATTAGCTATAGCAATTGAATAAAATTACTGTGAAATCCATGGAGTGCATTACGCTTATCTCCAATAATAGGTTCTTTTAACAAAGAATCCTTCCCATTCATCTTTCCATATATATAAGACCATTCATGGTCACACGCACACAATGGTGCTATTTATAACAACTTATAAAAAATATATAAAGTTAATATTATTAAGTTGGAAAGGAATTAAATCACTCTTTATTCAGTTTAGCTAAGCTCTTGCGTTTTCCACGAGCACCACTAGATTGTTCTAAGTTTAGATAAATATTATTTGTGCATAGTGTACTGAGTTCAAACCCATTCAGTACATTCTTTATTACACATGGTTTAGATGACTAATGAACAAAAAAAATCATTCTTATATTTTATCCATGTCAATAAAATTATAAGATCCCAATATCACAAAAATTTATATATCCAAGACTCTTATAGATATTACTAGCTCATTTTACGTATATTGATGAACAGATGTAAATATACTCTAACTAATGGCTTCCAAACAAACATAGTGAAGACCATTATTTATCTATATGGCCATTAAACTAGTTACTTAATTTACTTAAATATCATAATATAAAGATGATGATGATACAATCCATAGCTTAATAATGAACTCATAACAAATTTATCTTTCCCAAACCCATAGGGACTTCTCAAAATCATCCTATGTTAAACTGGGATTTAAATATAACACTCACTAGCATTTATATACGTTTATAGTTATTTATTTCAAGTACTTTTATAGTTAAAACTAGGATTCAATAATACCAGTGATGATAAATGATCAACACGAATCTCACCACATGATATTCAACTTTTTAGACATCCCTATTTATTAAACATATTAATTATGTTAAAGATTGGATTCAATGATTCTTGTTTATTCAATGATGACGGTGATCATAATTCTTGTACAGTATTATGTTTAAACGGTGATTTAACCAGTAATATGATATCCATCTTTAATGAGAATGATCACAACTCATGGGCACAACATAATTTTAGCTTTCTATTATTAACCTATAATTATTAAAACTTGGTTAGATGTCAAGCCTAATCCTTAAATGTAAATCAATATTCTAGCTTGCTTAACATTTGCGAGTGATGATAATTATTTAAAACGATAGAATCAAGACAAGAAAAATACAACACTATTTCTTAATAATAACTCGTACACCAAATATGATATAATTATATTTACTAACACTCTTTTCTTTTTTATAAACTAAATTAATAAATGTACAATTGACTTTATTAAATATATATAATCAAACAAAATATCTTAATACTATATGCACAACTCATTAATTTTACATATCTGCTTTTTCTTTGTCACTACATATTTTTAAAATAAGTTAGCTCATAATGACATTAAAAAAAAAAAGCTTCATTAAATGCTTACTTAAGACTTTCCTTACTTATTACATATCATAAAAGCAAATTTCATTTATGTAATGTGTGTGTTTCTTCACGTTTATACATATGTGAAACCCTGCTCTTCAATTTACTATATTTAAATTAACTATGCATAACCTATTCTTTTGATGGGTCTGTATAAGCAGTTATACATGCACATATTGTGATATGTCAATATATATATTTACAATGTATACCCCTATATGATAGATTAATACATAAATCACATATAAAAAAAATATTATAAAGCATTTCTGGATAGGTTGCTTAATTATCACAATCAATAAAGAACAATTTTAAAAAAAACATTTTAGTATTACATTATATAATGATAATAATAATAAAAATCAAAATAATGAAAAAAAACTATGTTTAATGAATTTAAACTGTGTGTATATTGCCATGTATTATTGATAATAACACAATCAACAAACTCTTAATGTTTTCTGTATCAAAAAAAAAAAAATGCTTTGACTTTATAAATTAAAGTTTACTGTTAATAAGTAAGAATAAAAGATTTGTTAATGAAAGTTCAAAGTTACCCGATTATTTTCACTTCTTATGAATGTCCCAGGTTTGAATTTTCAGACCGCTTGCCTAACTTATAGCTTCAACTGGTTGGTTTGACTGGTTTCTATCATTTAAAATGAGTTGTTGCAGATACTTTGAGATAAATAAGAATTGGTTGACTTGCTTGTTTCTATCATTTTAAAAAGAAGTTATTACAAATACTTTTAGATAAATATGAACTGTTTGGCTTACTTTATCCCACCATTTTTTTTAAAAAAAATCATTGTACACACTTCAGATAAATGTGAAGAAAACTTTAGAAAAAATTTGATTTATAGATTAATAAAACTTGATTACATGGCTTTTATACATCTTTCTTCTCTTCCTTCCCCTTCTCCCTCCATTCAAAAGTGAGGATCCTTTAATAGGCCAGGAGACAGAAAAGAAGCTCCTCAGATAGCTTATGTGGTTGGCTTTAAACTCGACCATTCTTTTGGTTACTATCGACCGGTATATGAGTCCATAGATAGATCAGTGAGCCAACCCATTATGTCGGATTTCAAGGAATAGAAACAGTGAGTTTAGCACGGCAAATTCATTGTATTAAACAAAGCCCAAAAATATATTAATACCATTTTTATAGAATTTTCAATAACTTCCTCCAAGAAATTCAATTTTGTTCCATTTCTTTATATCAATCCTGCTGTGAGCTGCTTTATATATACGCACATCTTCTTTATGCTGGTAATTTTAAAACAAGAGTAACTTTTTTCCTTCTTTAACTTTTAAAGAGAAAAAAAAATCAATAGCTCATACTAAGCTTTTTAGTTTAAAATGATTGCACATTTCCTTTAACTTTAAGACAACTTTAACAACTGTCATTTACCGCATCTTGTTTAGTGATTCTCCTTCTTAAAATTATTAACTGAATCTCTACCGTCAAAACTACATATTGTTAAGTGATCTTGTTTTTCAAAATTATTAAACTGAATGCCTCTCAAAAACTGCATATTAATGACTACATCTCTTTTTTTAATAGTAACGATTGCGTTTTAGTATTATTAACGACTGATCTTTCAAAAACTGCCCCCCTCTTTATATTTCAATTTCTGATCAGAGAGAAAAAAAAATCTATCAAAAATAATTGTGATTTGAGATAGCAATCAAATGTCACACATAGACTGTCTCAAATCATTAACAAAAAGATTAATAAGAAGATTAATAACTATTTATTCCGTCAAAGCATTCCCCTTCCTTCCTTAAGATAATCTAAGATGCAGATTACATAAAAAAACTGCATTCTAAAGTCAATAAAGACTTGTGTAAAATAATGTCTTATGTTTAAAACAGGGTCTCTTTTACACGTGTGCCTCTTTTATCTACTAATCGTTTTTACACCTTTCTTATTTCCTTCATTTTATTTTACAGAAATAAAACTAAATAACTGAATATATTAATTATTTAATAAGAGAATAATATATCAAAATATTGTTTCTTATAACATTCTTTCCATTCACTACTGCTTATTATTAATTATCTATAAACTATATAATAATACTCGCACACATAAATCTATATATAAAAGAATTTTTTTTTTAATTAAAGAATATATATGTGTGTGGGAATGGAAACATATATATGTGTACAATATAGATGAAAATTAAAAAATATAACTTCTTAAATATTTTCACAATTAAACAATACATTCCTATAAAGAGTTATAAATAGTAATTAGATTTTCACAGGCTTTTGGATGTAAACATTAATAATTTTAATTGAAATTCTATATGTATTTCATAAATAAATTTCAGTTATAAATGTACCCAAGTCAAAGTACTAATTAAGACCTGACATTGCTTAAGTGAAATCACACTATCTTGTAATATTTATTTAATCTGCTTTCAATCCCAAAACAAATCCATTTTTGATTTATTTTCTTAGATTATATAAGGTATGCTGGTTAGATATTGAGACTGGATATTTATAAAAAATGGAAAATATAACAACTTCCTAAAATGTGTCATCATCATTATCAACCATTATCAATCCACTGCAGGATGAAGATCTCTCCAAGTTCAATCCATTTTTCTGATCTTTAGCTTCACTTCTCCATATCACCCCTGCATACTTTCTCATCTCATTCATCCATCTCACATGTGGTCTCTTTCTGGGTCTTTTACAATCTCTTGGAATCCAGTTTAAGACTTCAGTTGTCCATCTATTATCATCTCTTCTAGCAATATGTCCAGCCCAACTCCACTTCAATATTTTAATTTTTTCAGTGAGTCCAGTAACACCTGATGTTCTCTTACTCATACATTGCATTTTCGATCTCTCCTTGTTACTCCCAGTATGCAGCTCTCCATACTTCTTTGAGTGGTCTGAAGTCTCTGTATTGCTCTTCTATTAAGTATCCAGTCTCAGATCCATAAGTAAGAATTGGCAAAACCCACTTGTTAAAAACCTTCCTTTTCAAACACATAGGCATATTTCCTTTCAGTATCAAGTTATTTCTACTAAAAACACTCCAACCAAGTTTAATTCTACGATTAATTTCATCCATTATGTTTCCATCTGTATTAATAATCTGACCAAGGTATTTGTAACTGTTAACTTCTTCTAATTCATCATAATCAATCTTTATTTTCATATTTTGAGCAAATCGATATATATACACATATGCACATTTAATTCTAATTCTGTTAATAAATGCACATATATTACAAATAAAAATGGTGATATGTATTAGTCCATCATGCTCATAATCTAAAATTCATCTAGAAAATTTCCAATAGTTGAAATTAAAATCAATATTTTTTAATTTTGTTAATCTAGTTAACCTAACTAGATATCTAGTAAGTGTTATAAAATAAATATCTATTCATAAATAGCAATTAGGCAATCTTGTTTGAGTAAATTTAGTAATGTTGCCTTTCTTTAGGAAGAGATGCTGTAACTACTTCTGATTATTTTCCAAAAAAATAACTTAAGAGGAGAAATCATGTGGCATTTTATATATACTGTGCTAGCCAAAGAGTGAAAGATAACTATAGTTAAAATAAAATTGAAGTAATACATAATTATTGACCTGGTATCAGATCTGTATATAACATCACAAGCAAGTTGGCTTGGATTCACTATCTTAAAAAAAGTTTTAAATTTCAATGTATTAGTTTGAAAAAGATCAGTGCTGGATGTAAACATGCATTAAGTCCACAACTTTGCATTAAATAAAGCTTTAATCCTAAAACTAACTTGGAAATGTTCTTATTATAGCACTGCCATCTAATATCTAATGATTATTCAAATGTAAAAAACGGGCCTGAAATAGTGAAATGACTATTCCTAAAAACTCCATAGTTTTACTCACTTTCAAAACTATCTGTAAAAAAACAAAGGTGACATATAGATCCTGTTCGGTTTGGTACAGCAGTAGTGGCGGATTCTGGAACTCAAATTCCATGAATTATAACCCAACAGTCAATTCTCGTACTTGAACTTCTTATGAATCCCTGAATAAGAAACCAGTTAATTATTTTTATTTAAAAAGGTATATAATTTATCTTTACAATTTTGGCCATAAATAACAAATTTGCATAAAATCCTCTTTGATAGTTACTGCGATTTTGCAAAATATCCAAATGCTATTCCAACTCATGTCACAAATACAGTGCAAGCATATTTGTTGATTGCCACTGTGCTTTATTGTTTCATAATATGAATGTTCGTAGTAATGAGAGTTTTCTTTATGTGTTATGTGTTGAATCACCAAAGAAAAAAATTACAGGTGTGAAGTCAGGTGACATAAGTGATCATAGTGATTGACGGGAGGGGGGTCAAGATATGGTGATATACTACCCTACAATAAT
Organism: Epiperipatus broadwayi; assembly: GCA_028023455.1. Classification (NCBI taxonomy): domain Eukaryota; kingdom Metazoa; phylum Onychophora; class Udeonychophora; order Euonychophora; family Peripatidae; genus Epiperipatus; species Epiperipatus broadwayi. The sequence goes on from JAQFVV010000451.1 coordinate 434,248, forward strand.
AAATATTACTTACTTAATCAATGTGCGTTAAATAAATTTATAATGGTATATAGAATGTTAAGAGTCATTTAAAAATGAGATTCAAAATTTCTACAACTCCAGGTTAATTTTTTATTTTTTGGAATCTAAGATAATTTATGTATTCAGAAATTCATATATAGTACTGCTAAAAGCTATAAAATTACTTTATTATTACCATTATAATTAATAAACCAATTTTAAAATCAGGAACAAAGAAACGAAAACACATTATATTTTTTTACATATAACATAGAACACATTCATCCAATGTGGATATTCAGAGCAAATAAACTTTCAATTTTTGAATTCTAGTCAAAATATATTTTCAACACAGAGAATCATAATCGTACAAAACTAATTTGTAAATACAAATTAAACTATCTTGTTAACCAAGATAAAAATTAAATTTTGAAATTTGAAAATTTTAGGCAAGCATCACTTTAAATGAACCCATAACATTTTCTGAGTACTAGTATATAGCATTTGTGGTATAGTATATCAGCACAGCTTGATTATTTATATATATAATAAACTTTGTCAGAAGATAAATTTATCTGTCTAGTTTCATCACTTTAAATGAACTCATAACATTTTCTGAGTACTAGTATATAGCATTTGTGGTATAGTATATCAGCACAGCTTGATTATTTATATATATATAATAAACTTTGTCAGAAGATAAATTTATCTGTCTAGTTTTGCTAAACTGAACATCACATTACATTATATGGTCCATTCTCAGGAGACAGTCTAGAAAAATCAAATACGAGTCTCAAAAATGAATATTAATTTGCAGCAATTTTTCAGTATTAATGATCAAGGATTTTGAATTTGAATGGATTATTGTCATTCTTTTGCTAATTAATTCTTTTTTAAAGGTTTTTTTTTTCAAAAAAAGAATAAAAAATAATTAATAAAAAGCTACATTTATATTACATATCTTAATTATCTTTAGAGGAAATAACAATAGAAGATAAAACTATAAATCAAAAATGATGAAGGCATACTCTAGAATGATAAGACTTTTATTAACAATTAAAAACATTCCCATTAGTGAATCAACTTTGACTAATTATATTTTTTCATATAATTTAATAATTAAAAAAGCAGAAGTCAACAATAGAAATTTCAGATTCAAACACTACCAATATTCTGTCAAACAGAAAAATCAATTAAAATATTACTATTAAGTTGAAAGAGAAAAGAATTTATATATAAATGCAATCCAAATGCATTTCATATTAAAGATGAACAATTTTTATAATCTTTTATTAGACTTCAAAATACTAAAGATTCTATTATGTCTACCTTAAATGAAATTATAGCTCATCTGCTTGCCATGCTTATGATGTGAGATCAAATTTGGGCTGAGTAATCTTGTAGGTAACCAGCCCATACAATCCAGCTAACTGGTCAGTAAATAGTTATCTAGATATTCTACATATAAAAGCAATCAAACTTTGATCATCCAACAACTGACATGTTAGGTGAGTATTACTTTTGCCACTATTGTGCTTCTATGAATAGCTATTAAAGAGGGCAATACATTGCAGTGGGCTGCTTATAGGTTGTTTTATTTTATCTTTTATTTGGTAATTCATAATAATTGTTAATCAAAAGCTGAACAAATGTTTAAAATAAATTATTACTGCAAAAGGTATTATTCCATTGAAAAGCTATTTATGTAAAGTGAGATAAAAAAAAAAAAAGGTTACATATGAATATCCATAAAGAAATACAGAAAACAAATTATTCCTAGACAGAGTATAAATGAACCCACTGTGCTCTCCAACAATGTGCTGCCATTGCAACTTCAGTATATGGAATTTCATAATATTTTTTTCACAGCATTTCTCTTCAAGATTTAAAATTGATATTAGAAAGAAGAAAATAAGAAAAAAAAATGTTTAAGATATTAATTTGGTTTATTTAAAATGATGATAAACCACAACAACAAACTTTTTGTCTATATTATTTCTAATTATACAGTTAATTTTGAAAACATTGAATAAAATTATGATTTAATTTCCATAATCTGTTTAAGTGTGCAATCGATTTTCTATTAATCTGCACTGCACTAAGACCATCTATTGCAAGGATAACTAATCAATGGAAGTTGAATGTTAGCCTCAACTATATTACCAAGCTAGTTTCAGGTTATTGACCTACAACAATAAAAATAATTAATTACTGCAAAGATAAAATTTTACGAAATGATCTCTCACTTTATTTAAATTTTTTTATTGAATTCAACTCTGCAATAACAAATCTTAGATCACTGCCTAAGTTATCCATCTTACTGAAATTAGATCTAAAACAATTCCTAGAACCAACCACTTTAGAAATCTAATTAGCATTAACATATTCTACCACAGAATACTATATTCCTGTTTAGAGAAAAAGTGCTCCCACTAAATTTCTGAATATGCACTTAAATATTTTCACAAAAAATATTACCGACAGTCAAATACCAGTTTTATAGTGGCTTTTTATTCTTTCACATATTCCTCCACCAGATATCAATAGACAAGTTGCCTCACAGAATATTTTATCCTAGAATATGATAAGCCTCTATACAAGAATTTGCTATACCAATTTGTACTCACTGTTTTCTTTAAAAAAAAAAATTCAAATTTTTTAAAAAAAAACATCCACCATTTTTTTTAAAAATGGTAGCCATTTTATAAAATTAATTATGTCACAGGATACTAACTTAACTATCAGTGAAAATAATATGGCGTATTTATATTAAAAATGTACAATACAGAGTTTATTCATTATATAGCATAAATATTGTTTGGATTATAGAATTAAAATATGATTAATGTTCTTATCCAATTTTTATCCAGTATCTTTGCAAGACAATCAGTGTTTTCATTTATGATCAATCCAAAAGTAAAGATTTTAATAACTACAAAAGCAAAAAAAAATGCCAGTTTCATAATCAAAAACATATTTTGATTGCATACAGTAACAAAATGTTTTAATAAATTTTTAAATGTGTACATTAGATAAAATATATTCATTCAATTAAGTTTTGGATTAAAAATTTTAGGTATGTTATTTTGTGTTCAGCTAAAAATATGATCATTATAATTGCAAAATATGGATATTGTAATTCTAAGTTATTTTAGAGTAAAAAAAACCCAATAATGTCATGCATTATGCACTCAATAATCAAGTTTATGTGATCAAAGATTACTAAATCATTTATAAGTTCAACTTTAAATCAATAATCTCTTAATTTGTTTCTGACATTCACTTAAATTTATAAATAAAAGATTTAATTATTTATATTATTAAATAACAGCAATCAACTGTATATTATATTTCTTTATCTAATTTTTATTTAATTTTTGATTGCTTTATGTTGTAAACATACTGCAAAAATAAAACTAAAAATAAATTTTAAAATGTATACTGTGTTTTTTTTTCCTACATTCTTAAAGTGCATGGAAGAAGGTTTCAGCCTTTCACTCTACACACTTCATTCTAATTTATGGAATTGTGATTCATAGAATTTCATTCTCATTTTTTTTTATATAAAAAAAAACACGACTGACATGTTTTTATATAGTATATTTACCTTTTTTATATATATATATTAATAATATGCTTATTAAAATGCATACGATTAAAACCTTTTTCATTTTAAAGCTTTAATTTTTTTTGAATTAAGTTTTTGTATATTTTAAAGTAATGAGTATCCCCTCCCCTTAGGAACTCATTGTAATTGTTTTTGTTTTTTTAATATGCAAAATTGTTGTTTTATGAGGCATTTTGAGGAATCAATTGAACTCACTATCTGGAATAAAGGTGTATATGAATGATTAAAAAGATTTTCACTACTAATTCAGAACAATGTTTTATCATGTAGAACATATCTCAAACCAAAATCTTCTTTTTGAATGATAAACAAACAAAAAAAATCCTTCAAACATGCATCCATTGATTACTCTGGTTAGCACAAGGTGGCACTACTATATGGAGAGTTTTTTTGCCTGTTTACATGGACTTCTACTGAGGAATTAAATAAATTTCTTTTTACAGATCCAACAATAAAGTCAATGTACTTAATCTTTCTAGATATTATTGTAATCTAGTCAAAACATTCAGAACCACACATGGTTGTGTTGCTTTATTTACATGCTTCAGAAGTGGAATTTAAAATCATCTGACTTATGTAATAGTGGCCAATCTCAAATTATAGACTCATAGTTAACGATTGTTAAATCTATGAATACAATAAAATTGAAGGACTTAAAGAACTATCTACTACTTGGAATGTTTTAGATTCCTTTATATCTGTGAATAGATATCTATCACATAAAAAAAAAGTCTGTTAAATAAATATACTTTTTAAAAAAGTATCTCTTACTTTAATTACATATCCTGGCAATCAGCAATCAATATTTGTTGACAAATGTGTTAATGGACTATTGTCCAACTGCTGCAATTATTTTGAAATTTGCATGTTTAGATCTAAACTAATAATTTTTTTTTCTTCCAGTTTAATAATGACTTTGTAGTCTTCAATTCTTTTAATTATATAGTTAGGCATTTTTATTTTAATTATTTGTACTTATCATAAATGAAGCAAAAGTTAATAATACCATCATTTTCAGCCATTCTTGACCTACTGCAAGATAAAGTTCTCTCCAAGTTTAATTCAGTTTCGTCAAAATTTAGCCTCTCTTCTCTATAACAGATTGATCAAACTTCCTTATTTCATGTATTTATCTAACACAGAGGCTCTTTTTAGATCTTTAACAATCTGTTGTTATCCAATTATAACTTCAACTCGCCATTTATTATTACCTTTTCTAACATGTTCAACCCAGATCCACTTCAGATTCTTTATTCTTTCAATGATGTCAGTGATATCTGTTTGTTCTTTTATTTATTTTGTTTTACATCTTTTCTTGTTACTCCTAACATGCATCTTTCTATATTTTGTTATGCAGTGTTAAGTTTCTGCAGTGCTCTTTTGTTACGTATCAAAATTCTCAGATCTGTAATTAAAAACTAATAAAACCTACCCACTGAAAACCTTCCTTTTCAATCCCAGAGATACTAAAAACCCCTTCCTATTCAAACAGATTTTCTTTTAATATTGTTATTTCTACCAAAAGCACTCCATCCAACTTTAATTCCATGATTAATTTTATCCATATTTCCATATATTACAATAATAATAATAATCATTATCATCTAACAATGATTGTAGTTTTTAATTTCTTCTAATTTATGATTATCAATCTTTATTTCCTTTGGAGAAAATCCATTAAATATTGCTTTACTCTTTTTAGCTACTGTCTTATTTTTTTTTTGACATCTCTTGCAACATTTCCTGAAGCTCTAAAGAATTTTTTTTTTTGCTAAAACAACTCCATTATCTGCAAAATCTAGATGATTTAAATAATCTTAATTTATTTTTACTTCCTTACTTTCCCATTTTAATTCACATATTACTTTATGAAAGTTGTTATAAAAAGGTTTGGAGATACGAATCATCTTATCGGTTACTCATTATGTAATGTAATCACTGTTGTTGCATTTTATATTCTATATGACAATATCCCAGGTCTATATCTTGATCCAATGCTTTAATCACTATAGAAATGCTTAGATTTAAGTGCCATTTTATAATCTACAAATCCAAAATGTAATATGGCAACTCAGATCCATAATTTCTAATATCTTCTTTATTGTTTTCCTTAAATAACAATTTTACTACTGCAGTGTTCCAATCATTTAGTGCATCTTTATCAATTTTTCTTCTTTTTCACCTTCATTATTAAAAATATCAATAAAAATTCTATTATTTCATGGAACTTTTCTTTTTTTTTCATAAATGCAAATGCATGTCAAACCTTTTCAATTAAAATACTGGGCAATTCAGAAAATGTAATAACTGCCAAGAGAATGGTTTGTTTTCTGGTTGTTTATTACTATATAATTCTTTATAAAATTCATCCATACATTTCACAATGTCATTTCTCTTTTTAATAGTTCCATATTATATTCTTATTGCAGAAACAACTTTTCTTCCAATACCAAAATGTTGTTTTATACTTCCATATTATATTCTTATTGCAGAAACAACTTTTCTTCCAATACCAAAAAGTTGTTTTATACTTGAATTTTTATTCTATTCTAGAGCATTTCTGGCCAACCATTTTACAAAACTATAGATATTCAATTCTTCTCATTAGATCATTCTTAAATATTTTCATATTCCTTCTTTTGTCCACACAACATTCTTGTCTCAGGAACAAAATGGTAAGAGGGGAAGGATACATGTAAAAAGGGAATGGGTAGTGGAGAGGGGAAATGGTGTGTAGTTCAGGCTGGTTAGAAAAGCATGTCTTTGTGATTGAGTCCTATGACAGAGGCTGAGAGTTGGAGGATTGCCCAAGTGTCTGTGAGGAGTGGAGGTGGGGCTAGTTTGGTATCTCGGGTTTTGAGAGTGCGAATTAGGTCCAAGAGCTTTTGATTGACTGAATGTACTCTCTGGTCAATGATGATGGCATATCGGAGTAACCAGAGAGCAAAGATGAGAAAAATTGTCAGTTTAATAGCTGCAAAGACCCCTGTTTCTATGGATTCTTGGAGGTTGAAGATTGTATTTCTGTGCGAGGAAAGGCAGGAGTTGATGACATTTCTCATGCCAAACAGAAAACGACATTTAAGTAGGAAGTGCTGGAGGGTTTCATTGTCAGTTTTACAGAGCTGACATATGGGAGAGATCTTGTGAAACCCCTACAGTTCGCCAAAAATTGATTTGTGGGAAGGGAGTGAAGATTGATTTTGAGGAGGAAATCAAGGAATTTTGCTTCAAGGGACCACCTTTTGAATTTGCGGATTAATTGGGCATTGGTAAGACTGAGGAAGGTAGGGGCCATAATGGAGAAGTCTGCGGTCTGATTGAAAACCTCCCAGTATTTTAGTTTGTTGTTGATGGATGGTATAACAAAGCCAGCCTTCTGTAGGATGTTGGCAATGAGTGAGGTCCATGACCTAGGCCTGCCACTGGGAGGAGTGTCAGTGGGTATGATAATGATATGTACAAGATTGGCAGGGAAGTGACTTAGGAGTGTGAGGATAATGTTGTGAGATTTCTGGATCAGAAAAGTGTCGATGGAGTGCAGGCCCAACCCATTGAGGTTTTTAGGAAAACCAAGTTCATTTTAGGCTGATGGACACCACCTTTCTTCCCCAGAAAAAACGGGTGCAAAGGGAGTTGATTTTGGATATAAAGGAATGTGTAGGTAGAACAAAGGGGATATAGTATGCTGTTTTAGGAAACACTAGAAGATTGAGGAGGGTGACTTTCCTATAAAGGGAGAGGTAGATGCCTGTGATAGCACTGAGGGTGGATGATATGCTTTGATAGAGTGTGGTTTGGACCTGAACTCTCATGTCCCTAGGAGACAACATGAGGGGGAATCCGAGGAAGTTGTGTGGCTTGGCATTGAAGGTGGAAGGTATTTGTTTACCAGTTGAAAGTTGCCAGGCTGCTGATTTATCACTGCTAAATTTCAACCGGTATGTATTGGAGTACTAGGTGAGGATCTGTTGAAGCCTAGGAATGAGATCAACTGAGGGAAGACAACCACATCATCTACATAAGCAAGGCATTTGATGCTTTTGCTCAGTGCAGGAATGAAGATGCCAGGGAGGTCATGTTCTAGCCTGAGCAAGAGGGGATAAAGAAATGCAGTGAACAATAAAGTGCTCAGCGGAGAGCCCTGAGGGATGGATATATTGGGTGTAAAGCCAGGAGCAACTTTCTCATCCAGGCTAACTAGGATTTCTCTGTTGGACAGGAGATTGTGGAGGATGGACAGAAGGCCCTCTGGGACATTCAGGTTTCTGAGGACACCAAGGAGCAGGTCGACCCTAACAGAGTGAAAGGCTGCCTGAATGTCTAGTTGGACAGCGATGGGCTTGCTATTTCAAGACTGCCTAACATGCTCGGTGGTTATTTTAAAGAGTGTGGCAGCCCCAAAAGTGGAGTGCCCTTTACAAGCAAACTGTGAGGCAGAAAGTATGGATTGTTCTAGTGACTCTTTAAAGGTAGACTCAATCAGTTTTATGAGCAGAGCGGTCATTAAAATAGACCTAAGACTCTTGAGCTCAGTAGGTGGCCGATCTTTCTTAAGGAAAGGGACTAATGTTACCGGTAGACCCTCAATGATGTAAGCACCTGAGGCTAGCTTATTGATCATGTTGAGAGTAATGGGGGTGGTGAACTGACTTAGGTGGAGAAGAAGAAACTTGGGGATAGCATGAGGACCAGGGTGGACATGGTCAGAAAAGCTTTTCAGTTTGTTAAGTAGCATGGCCTGGGTGATGCCAGGATCAGAACCAACATTCAAGGTTGATGGCATAATGAAAGGAGGGTTGTCAGCTTTGAGAAGCATGTGCTTGTAATGGTTTCTCAAATGAAGGAGCAATTCCTGATCTATGTAGGATTTGTTGCTGACCATGATGGATGAAGGGGTGGTTTGCTTCCTGCGGGAACCAAGAGCCCACCCCAGGTAACTTCTGGTCCAACAATGCTGATTTCCCACATACCTCTGGGTGTGTTTGACTGAGATGTACTCAGCCAAGGCCTTTTGAGCATCGCGGTATTGAAGTTTCAGTTGAATGATGGTGCTAATGTCTAATGGCCCACTCTCCTGATCATTTAGTTGTTCTGAAATTTTGTCCATGGAAGCCAGAAACTTGAGTGACCCTTGGGAATTCCAGGTGTATTTGTGGATGGCAGCTCGCAGGATTTCCACAAATGCAAACCATGCAAAGATGGGCTCCATTTGAAATTTCATTGTTTCACTGTATCTGTTTTTTTGATGAATAAACATCTCATCACTGAGAAAAAAAAAAAAAACATTCTTGTCTCAATAGAAAATTGGTAAATGGCATTTTTTTCGTAACAACTCCCTTTCAATTTTTAATAGAGTATCATTTATCTTCTTATTAATTATAGTCAAATCTGAACTATTTTCAAAATCTGTTAATATTTTAAAACAATTTGCAAGTTCTAATTTAAAATCATTTGAGTGATTCTGAAGATTAGAAATATTAACTTTACGAAATTTACTGTATCAATATTAATTATATAAATTAATATTAGGATATCCTTTTACGATATGGAATGTATATGCTATGGCAATGATGAGTATGCTACCAGCAGATTATAGCTTAATACTGTATTTAATTATATAAAAACCTATTAGTAAAGTACATTTTATAAGGTTAACTCCAATTCTGTTTTGCTAATGAAATTATAATAAATGATCAATTTCTATACAAGTATGTAGATAATAATTACAGCAACAACATTATGTATAAATACAATATTTATTAACTGCTAAGCCAGGCTTTCAAAACATGACTGACATAAAAGGATTAGCAAGAAAGTGTTGGCATTCCCAACTGTATATAAAGATATGTAAATCATGCAGTCAAATTAAATGACCAGTATTTACTACAGAGGAATGCTATTGGCCTTTATATTAATCGCATTTGTAAAATTTGTAACATACCAAGCTACTTTCGCTTTTCGTTCCCTGTTGTTGCTTTCATGACAAACGATTTTAGAGTCAGAAGGTTTAAAAGAGTGGCCAGTTTTCTTTTCATGGTCAACAAATATTGAGCTATAAGAGGTGCTGGACTTGGCTCGTGAACATGTTGAGAAAATTCTCAATTTCAAATTAGCATCACTGTAGTATCTGTCATTACAAAACTGCAGTCCAAGGAATACACAAGTTGAGTTTTGTCATCATGACTGATTTTGTTTTTAGAATTATTAATGAGCCTGTTCAATGACAATGGAAATCTGAAACCAAAGTTAAAGTCTTTGTTTACAATTGATTTCAATTTTTGAGTGAATATTGCGGATGAATGGCATGTCAATCCACGATTTAAGGTTGAGAGGTCTATTATATTTGTGCCTATAATTGCATTTCCTAATATATCAAGTATGATGGCAGAATAGCCGACTTTAATTAAGTCTTTCTTGTAAGATTCTATATTATTTTTTGTATCAATTATAAATATACAGAGCCCAGAGTTCCTAAATAAAAAGACTTTAAAGCCAGAAATTTTGTCTTAGAAAGGAACTCTAGAATGAGAATCTAAATAAACCTTAACACTGACAATTTTGACAAACATTGAATAATCCATTATCTGTTTCTGTCGAATCAATCTTTAAGATATTAAGGTATTTGATAGTTTGGTGATTGTCCTCATCCTCCATTGACCACTTTATTTTAGGGAAATGCTTGAGTTTGTCAAACATTTCCAGAATAAGTTTAGGGGGAGATACAGACAAAGACATCATTGACAGGTTTGGTGTAAATCATGTATGTGTGAGTGTTCAAAATAAGTTGTTTTAAATAACATTTTTTTAATGGAAACTATGGTTAGATTGCACATTATGCTGCTAATGGACAAACCCATGGCTAATTTGTAGTCATGGTGAAAGTTTCATCCCTAAATATGGCATGCATATTGTCATTAATTCCAACAAATCCATTATAAATTGGGTTTTCTTATCATACTGATTATGCTGTGTTTCAATAGGTTGTGTATGATGTTAATAGACCACATTTTTGATGAATTAAAAGAAGCCATTCTAAATTCTCTATAAATGTTTGAATTTTTAATGAATGAAGTCGAAGGATGACTTAAATGTCAGAGGCCCAAAACCGAATTCAGATTAGAACATTTTTATAGTAGAGTTCTAATAAGTGCTGCTGAAGTCAATTATGTGTCTAAGTGGGAGGTTCCTCTTGTGAAGGTTTATGTAACCGAATAGTCGAGGAGTGATAGCTGCAGAAGAATAAATATAAATTTAAATTTATACTTTTGTCTCTTAAAATTAAAAACAAGACTGCACACAAACTTAAATAGGGATATTTGTTGTTGAATCTTCTCAATGTAAACTACCTTCTTTAGTAGCATGAAAGGATTACCCTTATATTCACTGAGGCAGGTGATGTTATTATATGTTAAAAATTCCTTAAGTTTGTTAACTTTATTATTAAACCACTAAACATCACATGATCATCGTCTCTAGACTAGCAGATAACTGTTGTAAACAAAGGCAAAACTCTCCATACAGTAGTGCCACCCTGTGCCAAACAGAGTAATCAATGGATGCCAGAAGGCTTGTGCATAAAATCCCTATCTAGTGCCTACTCATCCAATATCTCCAGACTAGTTTCTGGCTTGTGGCCATCATCAGTGAGGAGCCTTGGATCTGAGAGCACTGCACCTAGATCTTAGGATATAATGCAACCCTCCAGCAGCCACCTTTTAACTCTACTTTACTACAAAACTATGAGAATGAAATTGAAAACATTGTTAATATCTTCAACCCAAGCTCAATAGCTTATATAGTCATATGGGTCTGAACTCAATTCAGCACCCATACATTTTCTTTGGCTCTTAAACAACCATAGCCACCACTATCCTATTAGGCAGGATTGGTGTTAAACCACTAAACATCACATGATCACCATCTCTAGACTAGCACATAATTGTTGTAAACAAAGGCAAAACTCTCCATACAGTAGTGCCACCCTGTGCCAAACAGAGTAATCAATGGATGCCAGAAGGCTTGTGCATAAAATCCCTATCTAGTGCCTACTCATCCAATATCCCCAGACTACTTTCTGGCTTGTGGCTATCATCAGTGAGGAGCCTTGGATCTGAGAGCACTGCAACTAGATCTTAGGATCTAATACAACCCTCCAGTAGCCACCTTTTAACTCTACTTTACTACAAAGGGTAGCACTACGGTATGGAGAGTTTTGCTTTTGTTTAACTTTATTATTCCAGCTCTTGTTGGAAAAGGAGGCATGGCAGTAATTAAATAAAAGATTTATTTTTTATGAATGAATCTTTAGTCACGTATTTATCCAATGTGCATTCGACATCTGCCACTAGTTCTATTTGGGAGTTGTGCTACTCATGCGCATTCAACATCTGCCACTAGTTCCATTTGGGAGTTGTGCTACTCTCCTCCCATAAAACATGGACCAAACTGTAGTAAAGAACTCTGTGAGTGGGTAAGTTCATCTCATGACAAGTTAAGTCAGACAATAATACCCCCTGTTTCATAGCTAAGAATGCAAGTTTCTTCATATATTTTTTAGTGAGTTTATTATTCAGCACTGCACATGTTTGAAATATTTCAGGGGAGTAGGAAATTGTAATGTTAATGCTCTACTACTACATTAAATCTTCTTCAATTGTAGTTTAATATACTTGACAATAAATTTTATGAAGTGAATCCTAAAAGGGAATATTGCCATGTTAAAATGTGGTACTGAAGGATTGATTTTAATTTCACAACATTACAGAAAGATTGTGTATTTATGACATGATTCGAAGAATTTCAAACATAATTCTAGTTTGATGATTTCTTAATTCAATTTCAGAGATGATATATTACATATGAGAATAAGCCATTAGAAACTTGGAAATATGTAAAGAAAAAAAATTAACACTGTAGACAATATGTTAATAAATAAGCAATTTCCACATGAATATGTAGATAATAATTATGGCAACAAAATTAAGCATATACATATTATTTATTAACTGCTAAGCCAGACTTTTTGATATGAATTACTTTTGTCAACGCATGACTGACATAGGAGATTAGCAAGAAAGTGTTGGCATTAATAAATTTGCATATTTGCATGTGTAAATACATGTGTGTGTAAATCATGCAGTCAAATTAAACAACCAGTATTTACTAAGGAGAACAGTATGGCCTTTATATTAATGACATAGAATTTATAATATATCAAGACTCTAACTTTTCATTTCCTATTGTTGCTCTCAAGACAAATGATTGGCAGATTTAAAAAAATGGCCAGTGCTATTATCATGGTTGATGAATATTGAGCTATAAGAAGTGCTGAACTTGGTTCTATTATACAAGTGTATGTGTTGTGAAATTCTTGATTTCAAATTAGCATGAATTTCGCCATAGTATCTACCATTACAAAACTAGTATTCAAAAGAATACACAAGTTCAGAATTATTAATGAACCTGTTCAATAACAATGGCATCTGAAACAAATGTTAAAATCTTTGTTTAGAATTGATATCAATTTTGTGTGGTCTCTGTTAATTAAATCATCCTTTGACTTCATCAACAATATTAAAAATTCAAACATTCACAGAAAATTTAGAATAGCATATTTTGATGCGACTGAGCTAAATTTATGGATCCATCAACAGTCAGATCTATTAACATCATATATGACCTATTAAAATGCAGCACAATCAATGATAAGAGAACCCAATTTATAATGGATGTGTTGTGGTAGATTAATAACAATATGCATGCCATAGTTGGGGATGGAACTTTCACCATGACTACAAATTGGAAATTGGCACGAGTTATCCATTAGTGGTGTAATATGCAGTCTAGCTGTGGCCTCCATTGAAAAAAACCATTATTCAATCTCTTATGAACACTCACACAGATGTGATTTACACCAGATACATTGATGATGACTTTGCCTGTATCTCCCCAAACTTATCTTGGAAATGTTCAACAAGCTCAAACAGTTCCCTTAAATAAAGGGGATAATAAAGGCTGAGGACAATAATCAATCTATCAAATACCTTGATTTAAGATTGATTCAGCAGAAACAGACAATCAATTACTCAATTATTGTTAAACCATTCAGCATTAGGGGTTATTTACACCATCATTCTAGAGTTCCTTTCTAATACAAAATTACTGGCTTAAAGCCTTTTTATTTAGAAACTTTAGGCTTTGTATATTTATAACTGACACAAAAAATAAAAACAATTAAAGTCGGCTATTCTGCTGTCATGCTTGATAGACATATTGGAAATTCAACTAAAGAACAAATATGCCATTCATTCTCAATAGGTACTCAAAATTGAAATCAATTCTAAACAAGACTTTAACATTGGGTTCAGATGCCCATTGTCATTGATTGGGTTCATTAATAATTCTAAAGACAAAATCAGTGAGCAATGATAAAGCTCAACTTGTGTACTCTTTAGACTGCCAGTTTTGTAACAGCAGATACTAGTGAAACTTGTGCTAATTTGAAATCGAAAATTTCTCAACGGGTTCACTTGTATAATAGAGCTAAGTTCAGCATCTCTTATAGCTTACTATTCATCGATTATGGTCACTCTTTTAAATCTGTCAAGCCTAAAATCATTTTATTTTGAGAGCAACAACAAAAACAAAAAAAGAAATTGGTATATTATCAATTCAGTAAATGCAATTAATATAAAGCCCAATAACATTCCTCTTGGTAAATACTGGTCATTTAATTCAACTGCATGATTTACACAGGCAAATATGCAATTTTATTAAAATCTATGACTACTTTAATTCATCTATATATACAGTTGGAAATGCCAATACTTTCTTACTAGTCTCTTATGTTAGTCGTGCTTTGAAAGTCTGAACTTAGCAATTAAAAAATATATTTATACTTAAATTTTGTTACCGTAATTATTATCTAAATTGCTTATTTATTACATATTGTCTATGGTGTTAATTTCTTTAAATATCACTTACATGTATTTACAAATATAAATTCACATTACAAAATATGTATTATATTCAGATATATGATTTTTCCCATTAGCTGTAAGTTAATAGCAGTTTGGATCCTTAACACCATAAGACTTAGCACATTATCAATACAATAAGTGGGGAGAAAATATGGTTCTGAATATATTATATATATTTGTATACTTATTTCACAATAAAAAATTACCTATAAATATATACACCTGGGTCTCGTTTTACGCGATAGATAGGTTCCTCAGAAAACACGCGCAAACGAAATCTCGCAAAAGTAGATCTAACTTACATTGAAAAAGGGGGGATGTGGTCTGTGATTTTTCAAAATTCGCATAAAAGCAAAGCACCAATGTAAAATTACTTTAAAATTCGCGCAAAAAAAAAAAATAAATAAAATAAAATATGACTAATAAAAAATTTCAAATTTGAAAAAAATTGATACAAGTCAAACTTTTTTTAACTATAATATTTAATTTTATTCAAAACAATATATTTTTATGCATAATTTACAGTAATTTATATTTTTTCATATGTTTTAATTATTATCGCTATTTGTTGGTAAACAGGTTCGTTTGCAAACTGATAAAAAAATCCGATTCTTCACAAGATGAAATACAACTAGCGCCAACGTCACTCTCATGTTGTGTTAATTAATAGTTTTCTGGTGACAACGTAATTAGTAATTAATCTAACAACTAAAAATTAAATTCTTATTTTTGTCTTTAATTTTCAATTTTAATTGTGCCCACTGCTATTATGTTCTTTTTTAAAAAGCAAAAACAGAATGTGGTTTAAAATGCAAAATTAACACGCACAATGTTTGAACAAATTTACATTATAATCTTGTAAAATTTAATGTGTGTATACATAAAATGTGGAAATCATGATTTTAATTTCATTATTGCATAAAATCTTACTATTATAAAGCACTGAAAATATTGAAATTACTAACATGAAAGTCGAATTCCAATAGTAATGTGCTATTACAGTACTTTCAATATAACGTTAAGTGCGCGAAATTTATTATTTAAAGTAATAGCGTATTATCGGAGTTCAACTTCCAGTGAAACCTGAATCGTGTAACTTCAAAATTGTGTTAAATAAGTCCACGTAAAAAGAGACCCAGGTGTATATAATTTAAACGAGCAAATTTTTTACATTGTTTTTATTTACCAGCACAGTGGTAAATTAGATATCCCCAAAAAAATATTTTTGATTAGTAAATAAATAAATAAATTTTGAAACATTTTTAACATCAGACAACAGAAAAGGTTTTTTATTATTTACTTTTTAGATACAGCTGATCGCACTTTCGATGTGGTCCACCAGAGTTAAACCTTTTCATTTGTCGAAAGTTAAAAATGTTTCGCTAATTAATTACAAATACAAATGAAAATTAAATAAATAAATGCAAGTTGAAAAATAATAAATATGCTACATTCAAATGCAGATTAATGACTTTTTCAGAATTAAAAAAGGCATGTAGTAATAACTGAGAAGCACATCTCTTACTCCAACATATTCCATGTCTCTCCAAATCAAACTTATTCCTCTTATTATTCAAATAGCAATAACTATTAATTTTAACATCTACTTGATATATATTTGAAATACATTTTGGATAAACATTTATTTTTATATTGGTATAATTGAAAAAATTAAAATTCATTGATTATCTTTTTTTTTATATGGTGAATTTGCATTTTTTCCCCCATTTACTTTCATTCAGTAATATTCATGCTAAATTTTTAATATTATTGAGCTATTGAAGGGAGTTTTTTTTTCAACATGTTTAAAGTACGATTTCTAATTTTGTAATATCACTTATGAAACATTTCATAACAGGAAAATGTATTTAAAAAAATTAATGCTTAAGTTTTTAGTACCTTTTTCTTAAAAAAAAGAAGAAAATCACTAATTAAGTATAGTTACTCAACAAATTATGAAAGACAAAATAGATAGATTAATTTACAGATATTATAAAAAAATTATTTCAAAATGGGTATGCCCTCTAATTTTTTTTTAAAAATGTTATTTAAATAGATAACAAACTCATTCTAAAATAATAGCATTCTGATATTTGTGAAAATTTGCTAGTCCTCTTGTGACTGGATTAAAGTGACTATCAGCTATCAGACTTGTGATATTTCACCCTGTAATGATGTTATTTTTAAAAAGACTTCAATATTCACACTTATAAGTAATAATGAATATTATGTAAACTATTGTGCAATATACAGGTATCCATAGGAAGCCGTGGAACCAAAAGCAGCAAATAGAAGGACTATTTTATCCGTTTAGAAAACTTGAATTAATCTTATACTTGAATGCATTAGAAGATAAATTATTAATAGCATAATAAAGTGTCACTAAAGTGCACGTATTCAGTAAGTGCTTGATTAAAAATAGATTGGAGAAAAGTAATTACCCAAGAATGAGAATCACTTTGAGATCTTTAGAAACAGTTTCTACTAAATCCGTTATCAGAAAAAAAAAAACCCAGCCACAATGAAAGATAAATTAATTTTATTTTTAATTCCAGAATGATGAATGTCATGTTACAGTATTGGTATTATTAAAAGCATTTTCAAGAACAAGTTAATGATTAAAGATTTTTATACTATTGATACTTCACAAATAAAAAATTTTTAATTCTCAATTCCTGAAAAAGATTTTGTTCCTGATTCATTATCTGTTAACATTAAAAAAAAAAAAAACAACATCTGTTATAGACACACACACACAAATCCAGTTAATAATAATCTTGTCATCACAAAAGCATAGTACAATATTCCATATGATTGAATGCTATCTTCAAACTATAAAAATTTCCCTTAAAATTAAATCCACTGTTCCACTTAGTAGATTATACTGTTATGCCCATGACTCAATTTCAAAGTAAAAACAAAACAGTTGACAACCAATCTAGCTATGTTTAGCTGGAGATTACACAACTTTGCAACTCCAAATGCATGAAAATTATCTGTCTTTAGATAAATCAAAGGAGTCAAAAAGAAAAAAAAGCATTATGGATGAATGTTGCCATGATTTAAAGTAGAAATGATAATAAATGAAAGAAATATATATATATGTTAAGTTTTTGGACAAATGGACAGATTGGAATAATTAATTACTAGTTTATCGTAGACTAAACCTGTGGTATTGCACATGAAATAACAAACTGAGCACAATTATCCGTTCAATTAATCATACTGATTTTTATTTTATTTTCTTAAATGACAACTCTACCACAGTGCAAAACTACATAGAACACAATAATCAAATAGTTACTCAAGAAATCACTGATTTATGACCACCAAAGCTACAAATAGAGCTTCAATCCAGAAAATTTTTATCTTCTGAGATTATCATTCTACTACTGGGCATGATGTTTACCATTATTAGCTATCTCTTAACATAAATTACTCCAACAGTTCAAATTTACATCTATGTCAAAAAAATAACGAAGCTCCTTATATCACTAAGCAAATGAGAGCAGCTTATTACATCATTAAATTAGCAAATTTCGATAGTATAGTTATCAAATACTACTATTAGAAATCGAGGCTAATTTTTATTTCGATAAAAACATATATACTTGAAGAAAAAAAAAAGCTTAATAGTGCCTGACCTATTAAATCTTAAATTTATTAAACATCATTTACTTCTTCAAAACAATTTTTATTAACTAAATAACAAACATTTTCTTTAAATGCAATTTAGAGGTTTAGATAAAATCATTCATATTATTCCATAAATGAAGTAAATCAATGTTGACAGCAAATTTGATCATGAATAATAAATTCTGCAATGAAATGTTCTAACAGCTTTAATCTATTTTTCATGAGATGTAACGGACAGACACAAACAAGAAAGTTTACAAGTCAACTCATTAAAACCAGTTGTAGCAACAACGACTATTTTACCATTACTAACTGAAAGAGAGAAGGGAGAAAAAAGTTAACTAAAATCAATAATTTAAATACTAAAATCAGCCACATTAAAAATAAAAATAAGGTTTTGATATTTAAAATGTTTTTAATGATAAAATTAAATAATTTTTGGAATTTTGTTTTATTATTTAAGTTCTTTTCATTTCTATAGTAAATACACATACTTTAGTATTTATACATGTACTTATATACTATATAAACATTTGTTCGCTTTGATAACCACATACAAATATATATATGTACAAGGACAAGTAAATAAAATAAGTCTTAAAATAGTCAACTACAAGTCAAAAGCTTTTCTAACACCTCTTAAAAAGAACAGTGCTATCCATGGTTTGAAGCAAAGTCCAACGATCGCACTCTGATATCTTCCAAATAGTAGTCATTCAAATATTTATTTTAAAGGTACAGTGAAAGAGAAAGTACAGTATTGCAGGATTACCAATTGAAGGGCAGAGTAAGAGCTATTATCCGTTACATAAGAACAGCTAGATATCCATTCACTAACCAATATTAAATGATTCACTAAGTTGGTAATTGACTGACAATCTGGGGGGGGGGGAATTGTAAATCTGATTGAATTTTGGAAAAAAGTTCAATATTTCTCTCTGCCAGGATTTGAAGGCATGTCATAGACATAGCAAGCATATGAACCATCAGTACAGTATTAATCACATATATATATATATAAGCATGTGAATCTTATTAATATGTTTATAAAGACAGGAAATGATTAATGAAAAAACTGGATTAAATTTATGATATACAATCCAAATTCAGATATAAAGTAATAATTTTTTTTTTTCTGGTAGCTGAAAAATCTGGATTCAGCCAATAATCACAGTAAAAGTCATCTGAAAATGGTCAGTAAATAAGTTTTAACTGTTCTGAGATTAAAGTTAGTCAGATAAATCTTAAATGCATCAACTTGAAAAAAAAAAACGTAATATGAAGCAATCCCCCAGATGTCATATTTTACAGGCACTGAATACAGAATTAATCATTACTTTTTATCAATAACTCTAGTATCATACTTTAAATAGCATATTGTAGGACGATATAGACCCTTTTAACAGTCCTCTCTATAAATAATAAAGAAGAAAGCTTGCCAATACCTAAATGTGAAGATTTGAGCAGGTTTTCATTTTTTCATTGTTACTTTATTCCTCTAGTTAAGAATAAGTAATCAGTTATTTACTAATGTGCATACTCGTCAGGAGATATGGACCAGCATCTGAAAACATTTTCAAATTTTAGTGGCCAAGATCTAAGGCTGTCTTTAAAAAAAAAAAATCCGATAAAATTTAATTTTTTTATTAATTTTTTTTTTGTAACCGACACATTTAATTATTTTTTTTGATCAATTTTGTAATTTCCATGAAGCGATAAAGACAGAAAACTTTTATCGGCCTAAAAATACGCTTTTATTGGATTAAAAATACGCTGATTCACAAAAAAGGCCTTACATGGAGTCTAAACGTAATCGCAGAATATCGGGCAAATAAGTATCCAATTTTAATTTTTTGAATAATATTTTAATTTTTTTTTAATTATTTGAAAAAATTATTTAATTTTTATTAATTTGCATTTGTAGTGGTGTGTGTCTATATAAATTCTATATTTATTTATGCTCATATGAATTCATATGTACAGGAATTTTGTGTGTTCTAATTTAATCCATTTAATTTATAAAAATAAACTTATTTTATAAAAATAATGATTCTCAAAAGATTTAATAATTTATTATTTGAAAATGATTTATTGGGTTTGTATTGGTGTGTGTGTATATAAATATCTATATTTATTTATGTTCATATGAATTCATATGTACAATAATTTTGTGTGTTCTAATATAATCCACTTATTTTATAAAAATAATGATTATCAAAAGGTTTAATAATTTATTATTTATTATTATGTAATAACCTGTATATTTATACTTTACGTTTGTCTTCAATATAATAATATTAAATCGTGCTATCACACTTCCAACGTAAAGCTATAACAACAAATAGAAAACTAAATTAAATGGCTGAGCGCTTTCAAGAAGATGTACTTCTCATATTCATAGCCAGTTATGATCCTTTCTTTGGAATCATTATATAAATAAATCCGATATGCAAATGAGTCACTAAGACCATCTTTTAGATATAGCAAAACATATAATGATTCCAAAGAAAGGATCATAACTGGCTATGAATATGAGAAGTACATCTTCTTGAAAGCGCTCAGCCATTTAATTTAGTTTTCTATTTGTTGTTATAGCTTTACGTTGGAAGTGTGATAGCACGATTTAATATTATTATATTTATTATTATGTTTATATGATATGTTGTGTTTACTCTTGCATGTTGTATAACAAATAATGATTTACAAAACTAATAATCAAATGTGCAGAAAGATTGCATAATCAAATTCTGATTCTTGCCTATGCCTTGATACTCATCTGTGGAGTCACTAGTTTTGCATATTTTTCATCATATTATTTTCAAGTCTACAGCTAACAAATGGACTATATGCAAATAAATTATATCTATGTGATACAATAAATATAACAAGATACCATCACTGGTGCACATAAAGAATATAAACATTACTGGTGTTCATAAAGAATATAAACATCACTGACATACACAAAAAAATATAAAACAAAGAGATGAAACTAATTTTATCAATGATACTAACAGTAGCCTACAATTTCTAGTTTTAGATAGACAAAAAGCCAATTGCTATGATGACAAATGCATATCTATCTTCTGGAAATGATTTGTTTTGTTATCTTTTATTAGGATGAATCTTTTTCTTATAGATGCCTTTGAGTTTTGGTAATTTTTGGAATACAAGATAAAAATGAAGAATTCTTATGCAAATACTTTTGAAGATTCTGAAGCTATAGATTATCTCAGGTAAGACATATTATATATGGTTTGAAAGATAATTTTGTGAGAAATACAAAGAAATTATCACTGAAGATATAATTTAAACTTAGTTAATGATGAATTAGAAATTATGAACAAACAATAAAGTAATAATTATGTCGGATGTTGAAATTTCTTTTTTTCCTTATTTTTTAAATGGTTATCACTATTTGTCTTAGATTTATTGTTTTCCTTAGTTTTTCTAGTTTCTATTAATGTAATTTTTTTTTTGCTCTAACATAATTAAAACTGAAGTTATTGTGAAAATTGTGTCGCATGTCAGTTTTTAAAAAAAATTCAATATGGTGCCTGAAAACTGAAGCAGTTAAAGAAATTTTTATTACAAAAATAAAAATAATTTTAATATTCAATCTAGTATGCATTTTATGTTTTACTTAATGTATTAGAAGTACAGAGAATATAAAACAAATAATAAAATGCATATTTTATACTTAGAAGTGTCCTTTTTTATTATTAAATACACTTTTATTAAAGCTTTTAATCGATTGTGGGAGCAAAATAACAAACGTTAACAGAAGTAGCTAATGAAACCTATTTTGTTGTCAATTAATAGTTTCGTTCCAACATACTATATATGAACTAATAATCTTTGTGCCACTAGATGGCACAATAAGCACTGAAAGATTGTTAGATAATCAAAACTGGCAGATAATTGAAATGAATAAAAAAAATGTGAAAAGTGTAACTGAAAAGTAAATTCTTGAGATCTATTTTTCCACATTCAAAATCCAATTGTATGCTCAAAAATAAACAAAAAGATAGAAGTTAATCTACTTTTTCTAAGATATCTGTCTTTTTATTATTAATTTAACAACAAGAACCAATGAAAATGATAAATAATACATTGCCTCATTTACCAGCAAGATATGATTTGGCTCCATCTAATTATCATTAAAACTAAAAGATTCCTAAATAAAGATAAATTGAACAAAGTTGTTTATGTTTAGATTCATAAGAAACAAAATTTCTTCTCTGAAGCTGAAACAAAAGAAAAGCCAACAGTATATTTGCATAAATATAATTAACAAAGAACATAAACAAAGGCAAAACTCTCCATACAGTAGCGCCACCCTGTGCTAACCAGAGTAATCAATGGATGCCAGAAGGCTTGTGCATAAAATCCCTATCTAGTGCCTACTCATCCAATATCCCCAGACTAGTTTCTGGCTTGTGGCCATCATCAGTGAGGAGCCTTGGATCTGAGAGCACTGCACATATTGAACTTTATTCAAAAAAATTGTCCATACCAACTAAAATTTTTTATCAAATATAAATAATTAAAAATGCATGCAATTTAAAGTTCAAATATTCTTTAATATAAAATTAAAATACTGTAATTCCTTGATTTAAATATATTTTGTACTTGATGCAATCTAAGCACAGTTCCCTTCAGAAAGCTATACATAAATAGAAATAATTGAATGGTTAATTATTCAGGAAGTCAAGTACCATCCAAACACAAGAAGTGTCATGGTGAGTTATGATCTAAGAATCTTTAAGACTAGTGCCTGTTACTCTATGGTGAGTTATGATCTAAGAATATTTAAGACTAGTGCCTGTTACTCTAACACTAGCTTTAGAAAGTCATCAGATATAGATTTTCAGTTTTTAATTTTTATAATTTTGATATTTGATTAATTTGTTTAACCAAATATTCACCAAACAATTTAATGATTTTAATGATATAAAGGATTCATTATTTTATTATAAAGATGTACATATAAAATATTACATTAAGCAAATTATTAAATATATCATGGACATAGCAGTAGTATTTTATTGTTTTAATTATTGAATTAACTTTTTTTTTTTTCATATGTCATAGCATCGGCTGGGAAGCTAGCCCGGGACAACTGCTTGTAAGACACCTGTGCTGACCTCTCGACCACCAACGCTTGAATCAGCTTTTGAGTAACTCTCTAGCAGGGACTTTTTTTTTTTTTTTTGCATATGACCAAATACTGATCATTCATAATTTATTTGCTTATTTAAAATATATATTTTTTAGAATATTTTTATTACATTTACCTTTAGAAATAGCACAAATATGTGAGAAATTATTTATTTATTTTATTTGATATAAAATAATGTAAACCATATTGCTGCTTCAAATTGTTCAATATATACAAAAAGCAATTTACAGTATATATATATATGTGTGTGTGTTATATTTATTTCTAAATAATAAGAAATAAATAAATATTGAATATCTAGAAATAAAACAAAAATTATATAAAATTCTAAAATATATATACTGTATATAATTATATCAGGAAAAAAAGAAAGATGTGCAGTAATGTGATGTCAGATAAATTTAAACCTGGTTCTTATGCATACTTAATTTTTTTTTTTCCTGAGTAGTATTTGCAAAATACTATATTGTTAGATAGCTAGTATGAAAAAATTTGCAGAATGAAAGATAAGTTTATATTTTGTCACAATATGTCATTAGATTCTTCTTAAAATTAAATATTTATTTAAGCATCTTTTATTTTATTAATTATCAAAGGTTCACTAAAAGCTTTGAAAACGAAATTTCCTAGAGACTAATATCTGATACAATAAAAATTCTCTAAATCTCAACCAAGAGCCTATTATATTTTTTCTTACATGTTTAAAAAATCTTGTAAATCTTTTTTGCCATTTTCTCCACTTGAAAAAAATTTTTTGGAGTTAATAACAAAGCTGTTTAAAGATTCACTGTTGCTATATCATGGGATAAATAGTAAATAACATAAATGGATATCTAGATGCAATGATTTGAATCAACTTACTTTTTAAATATGAGATAAATTTCATTTTAATATTTGGTTACATATACCAAGTATAAATTAAATATATATATATAACCCATATAATTTAAATCTGAAAACAATTTTTTTACTTATCCATAGTACTATTTTATTTGACATTCTTTAACTACTAGAAAATTTAAATTATGCAAGGGCAATCTTTTTCTGAATAGTGTCTTATAAGATATTGTTACCACTGATAAGACCACAAAATTTTCAAGGATATATGGTATTAACCTTTTATTTAACTAACATCATCTTTTAAATTATGATAAATATATAATTTTATT
Source organism: Epiperipatus broadwayi (assembly GCA_028023455.1). Taxonomy (NCBI): domain Eukaryota; kingdom Metazoa; phylum Onychophora; class Udeonychophora; order Euonychophora; family Peripatidae; genus Epiperipatus; species Epiperipatus broadwayi. Next base: position 458,845 of record JAQFVV010000451.1, read on the forward strand.
TTAGATTTAATTTAAATAAACTGTGTACTCAATAAAACATGCACACCCATACTTTAAACTTTTTAAAATAAAAATGAATTATATTAGTACCTCCATCCCTCTAAAAGGTAGATAAAAATCATACTTATCTATACACATGCACACAGTTAAGCAAACTTTTAATAACATTTGTTGTTGGATATTATACTCAGGTGGCAGATAATGGATGGTCAGAAATGAGTTATGAATTATAAATAAACAATGCCCTACCCAGAGTACCCTCTGCTGTCTTATAGAATAAGATGGTTCATCAAAGGCTTGAAATTACTTCTGATATAAAGTCTTTTCTCTTTCCCTCTTTTCCTTCTTAGGTCGTTTAAGTTAGTGTAGGATCTGGTTGTCATGACCCTTGTCATCAGTCATCTTACAAAAACAACTGTAACAATAGGATTGTGGGTGTAACTACATTTCGATTCTTTAATTAACACACAACATTACTAACTTCAATTCTCTTTTTCATTCTTTCTTTTTAGCTCAAGCTCTCAAAAATTAAAAAAGCAAGTGATAGGCTTATTAAGCTGATAATTCTTAGTTGTGATCTTTGCTAGACAGTACAACTACTAATGAGTCAGTTTGAAATTGGATTTGAGATAAGAGTTTCAGTTGGTAAAAATTTGCATGCTTAATCACCTTATTTAAGGATTTCCCAGAATTAGAAGGATCTAGGAAACATGCTGCCTGATTACTCATAAAAATAATAAATAATATCATTAGTAGTGGAAAAGAAGGCAATAATAGCAATAAAGATAAGCATGGTATGTCTTGCATTGGTGGTCGAAAGGTCAGCGCAACTGCTTTGCACTTGCAGGCAGTTGCCCGGGTTGCGGGTTCACGTCCCGGCCGATGCTATGACACTTAAAAAAAAAAAAAAAAAAGATAAGCATGGTAAATGTAACTTTCCCCCCTAAATATAGGTGTATAGAATGTGGAATTTTATTTGATATAAACTCTTCAAGACCAGAACACAGAATAACACAGACAGTTAAGATATCAAGATTTAAGATCAATATAGCTTCTCTTGGAGAAAAAGTTTAATTGAACAGATAGATGGCTACAAGTTTTTGGGAAAGGTAGATTAATCAATGAAAGGAGAGTTCAGGGTATTGCATTTGTTGTAAAGTCTAACTTGGTATTTTCTACTCTTGGAATTTTGCCAATATATTAATGAAATGCTAATGGTGTTAAAATCCGGTTTGCACAGTAGTACTAATGTCCATTTTATTGGTGCATATGTTCCAACATCAAATTCAGATAACTTAGATACAGAAAAGTCTTATTGCTGGTTGCACAGTATTATTTCATTAATATTATTTAAAAATTAAATTTTTCCTTTTGAAGACTTTAATGCAAGAATTGGTACAGATAGTAATCAGTGGTCAAAAATAATTAGAAATAACACTATTGATGCTGTAAATTCAAATGGTTTGCTATTATTGAATTTATGTGCCACACATAAGTAAATTATCACAAAAACCTGTTTTAGCAGAAAAATCTTACAAAAATGAATGCATTCATATTCAAGATAATGGCATTTAATAGATTACATTATAGTTAGAAATCAGAATACAAGAGTTCATATTACATGAGCACTTACATATGCAGTTGTTGGATGGATCATGGAAAAAATAGATCTTATTCCAATTACTACATTTGCCAGTGTATAGGATGCATCCTCCCCCCTCTCAAATTATGCCTAAAATATGAAAAGCATATACACCGGAAATCAAAATTCTGAATTGAAATTTCAGTCGATCTAAAACTTGTGATTTATATTAATATACGTACAAAAAAAATCAAGTCAGATGTCACATGACTTAATTTAATAAGCTTGTGTTTACAAATGTTATATATAGAGCTCACAAAACAAACTCTTAACAAGCTTTGTAAAATACTCTCAACCTCAGACCAGTTTCTGCTACTGGCGTCCCCAATATTTTTAATCTAATGATTGAATATCCTAGCACCTCACTGAGGATGCCAGTAGCAGAAACCAGTCTAAGGTTGGGGGTATTCTACAAAGCTTGTTAAGAGCTTGTTTTGCGAGCTCTATATATAATATTAATATACATATATAAGAATTCTATTGAATTTTGACCTTTTAATTTTTTTTACAAATATTTACAAATACAAATGTAAGTTATATATAGCTACACAACATAGTTATATTAATATATTTATACTCTCATAATAATATCAATATGAGAGCAAAACATTCAAAATAACTTAATATTCTCATAATTTAAAAAAAAAAAAAAAAATTTTAAAACTAAATGGTTAAAATATATAAAAAAAATTTTCTCAAAAATATAAATCTATCGACAAGATAAATAACATACAGTTAAGAAAAAATGTTTATCTCTGGAGATGAATTTCTTGATTTTGAGGATGAAGATTAAACAGGTATCTAACTATAGTGTTCCAAAGTTACATTTTTTTCTAGACATAAAAACTATAAAATTAGTGCAGTAAATCATTATGGAATTTCATAAAAAAATGTAGAAATTTTTTTCTTCTTAAAAATGTGTATAAAAAGGAGGGTGTGTGTCTGTATCTTATATGCCACTGTGTTCTATATGCCAGTAAATATGCTATATTCACAAGTAAATTGATGTAATATTTTGATATAGTGAAAGCAAAATATGGATAAGTCTACTAAATCAAGCAATAGCTCTCTCTTACATGACAATATTATGAATTGGTGGTAAGTGTATTTTCTCCACCTTTTGAATAATGTAATTATTAAAATGATGACTTTTAATGATATATTCATTTAATCTACTTATTTAAATACAGATAAAGATATCCAGCTCAGTGAAATTAAACAACTTTTTATAATCTTAAAAACTGCAAATACGGATGAAATAAGAAGAGAAGTTTTAAAATATAATGGTAATATGTTAGCTTCAAAAATATTGTAATTTTTTAAGAGTATGTGGGCTCTTGAAGTTATGCCATCCTATTTTAAGAATCCTTTTATCTTTCTAATTTTTAAAAATAAAGAGATAGAAAAGATTGCAGTAATTATCTTGGAATTTCCTTATTATTCACTACAGTAAAGATATTTTCAAGAAGTTTGCTGAAGAAGCTGCTTCCAGTCATACATGAGTAGTTTCCAGAGTCTGCATGTAGTTTTAGAGAATCAAAAAGCACTATTAGACATAGTTTTGTTATCAGGCAATTGCAAAATAAGTATCGGAACATATAAGTAATTTATACGTTGCGTTTATTGATTTGGTCAAAGTATTTGACTGAATTCATAGAAAAGGTTTATGGCTTTGAAATTAGTTAGTTAGTCACTAGAGTTTACACATATTACGCAGCTTTTACATGCTGGAATGAATGGAAGAGTTATTACTACATGTGAAAAATGTGAAGTATTTGGTATGAAAATTGATGCTAAACAAGAAGGTGAATTTACTTCAATATTGTTTTCAATTTTTATATGAATAGTCTCTGGAACTATATATAGACACTTTAATGAAACAAGGATCAGAAGTGTTATCAGATTTGATAAAAAAATTTAATTTGAATCAATTAAGTCAAAACAGTAACTTCATCTTCTTGATGCGATTATACTATTTTTTCTAGTTCAAAAACAATTTAAAGAATGTATTTAATAATTTAAATGCAATATATAAAGACTTTGTTTTAATAATTGATGTCCAAAAACTTGTTTTTTATCACTCACGTTATGAAAGAAAAATCCAAGATGATTATTAAATTAAGAGTACAAGCTAATTAAAAATCACAAAGAGGCAAAAATCTCCATACAGTTGCGCCAATAAGTGCAAGCCAGAGTAATCAACAGATATAGGAAGGTACTGAGTGGCACTACTGTATGGAGAGTTTTGCCTCTGTGCAAACAGTTTGTGCAAGCTTAAAAATGGTGATCATGTGATGTTTAATGGCCTAATCAAAATCTTGGTAGTTTTATAAATAGAGAAGTGGACCAAATATCGAGATGTTGTACAAATTCCAACATTGATGCTTTTAACAAGTTAAAAGGTATTTCATCATAGGTAAAAACTATTACAACTAAATTATTGTATATAGAATATTTATTTTATCTAATTTCTTGTATGGAAATAAAATTTGGGCACTATCATTGCAACATTAAGGCACAAGAAAAATGCCATTAAGAATACTCGATAAAATTTTCAAAATGTTAGTAATAACACAAAAATGACACAGGTTAGTAGAGTATACATTTTGAGTAGTATTATTCTCCACCTTTCTTCAGGTATTGCTGGCCTGACTAGTTGCAATGCTAGCAAAACAGTCGAATGTACAGCTTTAGATTCTTGAATATCCAATTTCAAGGCCTTAAAATTTGATGTTCAAAATCAAAAGGTGTATGTTTGACTCCTATGCTAGCAATGGCCTTAAAATTTGATAAAGAATCTAAAGATGTAAGCTCAATTACTATGTTAGCATTGTCACTAGTCAGATAAGTAACATCTGAAGAAGAGTGGAGAATAATACTACTCGAAACATTGTGTAATCTACTGGTCTATTGTCTTGGTGTGTTATTGCTAATATACTGGTAATACTAAACTCATAGAACAAATCAAGTTGTTCTTCACCTTGCTGGATAAGATTCTATAAAGTCCATTATTGTAAAATCACACCTTGGTTGGATTGGACAAGTAAAATGAATAAATAATACAAGACTTCACATTATGACAATTTTCTCAAAAGATATTCTAAAGAAATGCAATGTTGATTGTTTCCATTGGAAAAGTATGGCAGAAAATAAAACACATTGCAGAGCGGAAAAGTTTGCTGCAGAAGAAGCAGCATTGCAAAATATTGAATAAATAAAAAAATAGACAAATATGTTCTAAATGTCAATGTAATTGTGATATACAGACTAATTTATATAGTCAGAGCAAACCATCTCTAGAATTTTTTTTTTCTTTATGGAAATGGAATGGCCATAATTGTTTGTAAGTGGCTAATGAAACAGGCAACACTCTCCATATAGTAGTGCCACTCAGTGCAAGCCAGAGTAACCAATGGATGCCAGAAGGCTTGTGCATAAAATCCCTATCTAGCGCCTTCTAGTATCCATTGATTATTTTGGCTTGCACTATGTGGCACTACTGACTGTATGGAGAGTTTTTGCCTGTTTTAACAGCTTGAGCAAGCATAAGAAATAGTGACCATGTGATGTTAAGTGGCCAATAATTATATTTATTATAAATAATTCTATATGAATAAATTAATTTTTATTTATAGTCAAGTGCTTTAAATTATTATCTGTTATAGTAATCATACCATAAGGGAAGTCATAAATGCCACAAGTTGCCAATTTCCGTTTAAAACATCTCAATTTATATCTTCTGATTTTTTATTAAATAAATAAAAGAAAAACTACACTTTTATGTCTTCCTGTATAAATTAATTTTTTTAGAGCAATTGTGATGTGATGTACTGTAGCTTCTTCTTAAACGAAGTCAAGAATCTCTCAGCAATTATATCAAAAAAAACTTGTTAGCTACTTAATTTTACATTCCCCAGTCTAAGTTTTCACATATTCTGCTCCATCCCATTTCCACAATGTAATCTTTGTCAACTCTACAGCCTTTATATCTAAATCCCCCTTATCTTTTTCTAAATCCAGCATAAAAAAACAATTGTCATAATAACTCTAGAGCCATCTACTGTAAGTTTGAGTAATCAATAAATGTCAACTGGTATTTATTGTTCAAGCTTACAATAAATATGTAAAAAAGACTGAAGATTAACTACGAGAGGCATTTTTCTATTAAAAATCTTATAATGTAGTTTGTGAGTTTTTATTTTTTTTCGAATTTAATTCTGATCATCTAATCTGGTCTAAAATTTTTAATTAAACATATAGATTAAAATCATTATCCTTCTCCTATTATAACTCCTGATTGATATGAGTATATCTTTTTCTATATATAAAATGTCTTTAATTATTCTTTCATTAAAATATTTCATATTTTCTAACATCTTAACCTTCGAATTCCTATATCTTTGCACAAAATAACATCATCCAGAAAATATAAAGTGCACATAATTCTCATTTTTGATATCTGCATACTTCATGTTTCAGATAATCATGATTAAACAATTATTAAATGTGACACATTTTCTAGCTATGTTACAAATTGGAAAATTCAAGGTCTTGAGAATTATAATATAAATCATTTCACAAAGTGAAAGTTTACATAAATGTGTAAATAATTTTAAAAATTTACTAATTAAGAATATCATTTTATGAATATTAGAAAGTTGATATGGCTATTAGTAAAGCATACTATATTATATCCAAATATTGATATGCTAACCGGATGGCTTTTTTTTAATTGTATTACATCATCAATACTCTAAATTAAAAAAGCATTTCAGTTACAGGTTAAAATTAAACTAGAAGTTTCAAAACACAAACAAACAAATAAAATAAAGATATCACTTGTCAATTATAAATACCTGAATTCACTGTAAGGACTTATATAAGAATCAATAAGGAGTTGGAAGCATTGGCTACAAGTTTTTTTCATTCACCTGCTAAATTAAAATAAGAAAGAGGCAGCATTATGGAAGTATGGAATAACAATTATCACACTGGATTAAAGCAATCTCTATATGTTGCATATATTTGACAGTTTATACCATATTTAAGCAAAAGCATAATCTCTGCAAGCACATATTCATAAAGAACTTGGAGATAATATAGCTGATTTTCTGCATCCAACAGATAGTGTTATCATTTTTAAAACCATTATTTAAAAATATAAAAATTCAAGAAGAAAGTACAAGAGCTGCGATCAAGAATGTGATGTGCAATAATTGCTGGGAATACATTCACTGCATGAATATACGAAGAGCTGAAATAAATAAATCAAATAATAAATTAAAAACCGAGAAAGCTTCAAAAATTGTACATCAAACAAGAGTAGAGATGACCAGCTAACACAAGAAATTTTTAACCAATTACAAAATGTTATTAGGGTCGTGGTTTGCAGA